>BPTQ01000002.1:116400960-116736084 GCA_019973895.1 Chrysanthemum seticuspe | reverse complement strand
GCGGCGACGGCCCCTAAACTAACACAAAGTTGTTCAAGAACTTAAAGGGAGTCGGCTAAGATTTTAAAAAAAAAGTGTCTTTGGAATTGGCCTAGGCCAACGGGGAGTTGGCTTAGCCAATGCTCAAACGGGTAGTGAGTCGGTCAGATTGGCTAGCCAGCGTAGGGCGTTGGCTAGGCCAATGGATGAGACTGGGTATTTTTTGACAAAAGCAACAAACAGGCACACAAATCTATAACGGACCTAAGAGATCCTGTAACATACTTGTGAGCTCGTCGCCCTTATCTTGGTTAATGTGGGGAATGGTTGGGTCTTGCAAACTAAGCTTCTTCTTCCTCTTGTGCAAAGTATGGTAACCTTTTAGCACATGGTTCTCATGGTTTGGGTGGTAAACTATTGGAGTAACTTCGGTTTCAACAAATGTTGGGAAAGTGGTTAAATGGAAAAGGGTACCGCCTGCTAGTTGGATACACCCCTTGGTTGGCTTGGCATCGTGGTTGTGGGCTTTCGGGTGTTGGTGCTACGGTTCGGTTGGTTCCCCACATAGGTTGATCGTCCGCCATGGGAAAAGGTAAATTGGTGAAAGGGTTGTAAACAACTTTGGCTTCAATGAGGTTATCAAATGGTGGGTTTGGTACTCTTGGTACACGATTTTCCAATGGTATGAAACGTGTTCTCCTTCTTCTTCGAATCAAACGTTCTGGGTTGGTAAGGGGTGTAATTGGTTCTATTCCCGCTGCTCGAGTGTTCATACAATGTCCTAGAGAATCCAGGCAATATCTAAACACACGGACAAACAACGAAAACAGTTTTTTATGGGTCAGAGTAGGTAACCGGATCGGTTGCGGGATGCGACCGATCGGTTAGACTGGCTGAGTGATGGGCAAACTCGTAACCGATTCGGTTGAGGGGCAACCGGATCCGGTTAAGGTTTCTGTGAAAAAAAAATTTTAGAATCGGCTGAGGGAAATTCAAGAACTTGTTGAAACACAATCAAATCCCCGGCAGCGGCGCCAAAAACTTGATGTGCCCGGTTGGTGCAAGTTTTAAATTTATAAAAGGTGAATTACCAATATTACCAATAACACATACGAGCAAGTATACTCGTCCGTTATAGCAAGATTATGAAGGTAAGTCGGGATCGTTCGCAGGGATTTGAGTGAATCTAAGCACAAGTTTGAATTAACGGAGTCTATCAAAAACATATAACAAAGCAAATAGATATAATGAAATTCAGATGATTAAAAACTACACTTGCTTAAACTAGTTTCATATCATAGATTAATGTGATTGTGTTAACTACTTAACATGTTGGTTGTGATAATTAGTTGAAAACTAATCTATTGTTCTTACAAGTTAAACCTTCGTCAAGATTTAAGTTCATAAAAACAAGCTTTAAGTTTAACCAATCAATTCAAGATCAATTCAAGTTTCATAAGTCTACATACATAAACTTAAACACAAAAACATCCACTTGTTCATCAAATTGCTTAAGAAATGGTCAATACAAAAGGTACCCGATCATAGACAAAAGGCTACAATTAATTTTCAACAACTAATCTTACGACCATTTAGATGTTTCCAACCAATCCAATTTGATAATCAAAAAGCGTTTCTATTACAACCACACCTTAGTTCCTTTGTATAATCAAGAATAATGGGTAAAAACAATCATCCATAGATAAAATGATTATGACTAGTTGAATAATACGAAGTTCTTTCGACCCCAACGATAATTACCAATTAGCCAAACTTGATTAACAAATGTCACTATGAAACTTTAGCACAATTGGATCTTAGAATCAACTTGAAATTGAATTAAAACATGTTAACACAATCACTAACTAATCATATAATAATCAACATCATTTAAGCAAGTGTATAAAGAAACTAGCCACTCATAGCAAACATGAACATAAACTCATAACTTTGATCATTAGAAAACATGATTAAAAGTCTTACAATGCTTGGAATAAGATTACAAATGATGAAGTAATGATTTCCAAAGGATCGTGGTGGACTTCTTAGTGTTTTGGCTTCCAAAGGTGGAACTTCTGGAACTCCAAACTTCTCTGGATTTCTAAGGACGAATTTCAGGAGGTTAAAGCTTGGTTTGATGAGTAGAGAGCTTTGTAATTGAAGTGTATCTCATATGCTCACAATTAGCCTCTATTTATACTAATTCCAAGGCCTAGGGTGTTAAATGCTTAACTTGGCCTCCAAGGAGTAAGGAAGGGACTAGAATACACCAAGAGAAGGACCTAGAATCGTTTGGATGCAAAGGGGAAGCTTAGTGATGAAGATTTGACAACTGCAGCTTCTCCAACCGGATCGGTCATACGACCAACCGATCCGGCTGGTCTTCAATAATAACACACCGACCGATCCGGTTGCGGGTTGCGACCGATCGGTCGGTTATGGCAAAAACATTTATTCCGACCAAATTCCAACCGATCCGGCTGAAGGTGTAACCGGATCCGGTTGGATCTTCTGAGATATGAAACTTGATCTATCTCTCTTCACTCTGACTTGTAGAACTTGGTTCTTCAATCACTAAGGTCTTCAAAGGTACTTGGGATTTAGCTTTACTGAGACGGGAATCTTCGATTAACTGCATATTTCCACATTTTCCTCCATTTCCCTGCACTTGGTTATAAATACTAGACAAACATCTCTAGATACGATTAAGTACTAAAATCACACAAATATAACCAAATAACAGATATAAAAGTACACACAATGCTACTAAAAACATGCACAATCTGAGTGTTATCAGAATCACAAACGAAACTAAATAGCCAAGTCTTTATCACACTCTATAAATGCCCAAGCAAGTCATCTTCGCGGAAGGGTAGAAAGAAGGATGATGAAATAAGTAAACGCGCCCGGAAAAACCTCACTTCAAATCCAAATAAGGAATACCTAACACAAACAACCCCGTAGTCAACTTTGTTCAACCATCAATTCAACCCGTGACATACTTCTACGTGAAAATGTATAAACCAAAGTACCAAACCTCATAACCCATTGAGTCTCATCATCAAATCACTTCAACAAGTCTCATGATCAGTATATACCACGCATGACTCAAATCACATCATAAATCAACTCACATAACGTACAGTTCTTGAGAATCCCATTCGACCCAATCATGTGCACGGCCAAAACTTGATTACTTGCAAAAATCAAGGCCAAGTTTATGAAAATCAATCCAATCATCCAAGTCTGATGTTCAAATAAAACTGTTTGAACCATCACTTCATTTACCAAATTAATACCGGTCAAGAAACTCGACGTCCTTATTATTAGCTCAAGCCGTGAATGTGTATCTTACTTGAAGAAATTATACCATACCAAAATACCGCTTTTGACCGACTCATATAAAAATTGTTACCCAAAGAATTTGCATAAAACAAAGTTTGGATCACACTATTAGTAAGTATCCCAAATTTTGTGAGCAAAATTTCGGATATCTCCAAGTTAATTCATATATCCGTGCTATTATAACATTCATTCATGAGATCAGCCCAAATAGTCCAAAGGCTCACGACCCACTTCCTTTGCAAGGATGCCAAAGCCCAAGTAAATTGAAATACCCGATCCATGAATTGTAACCGTTATAAATATTAGACAAACCCTAATATTTCTCACAACTTCTAAACCTAATCTCATTCTTAAAAAAAACGCCTCCCTCACCATCACATATCTGCTTCTCACTCCTACTTCTTTTAACAAATTAGATCATCAAAATTCAAACCCTCCACCATTACTGTACGCCTCCTTTCACAACCAGATCAAAAAGCCCAAAACAGATTTACGATCTAGATTAGTAAATCATTTAAACTAACAATGATATGCAAGGTATGTGTCTAGAAAGAAAAGAACACATAATGGTGTTAAAGACAAAAGAGTTGTGAGGTGCTAGTTTAGGACAATCTAGTCATTACGGATGGTGATTAGCATACAATGAGCTTCGTCCATGAAGTCATGTAGCTCTTCTCGATCAAAGCAAGATAATCGCTTGATGAGGAAATTGGTTGTGATTGACTAAAAAATTAATTTTACAACTTGTTTGATTAGTAATCCTAAGACAATGCAAAGTATTTCCATTGTAAACTTACTTTAGGAAAACATAGGAGTATAAATTTCTCAAGTGAGAGAATGAATATGAGACTATTACTAGCGGTGCTTAATTACGGCTAAACACGACCATTTTTACGGGCGATTCCACATACCCAACTTCTCTCAAGGAAGCAATTCAACCGTTAGGTCAAATTGAGTTTCTAGTGCAATAAGTTCTCCAGTATTCATTCTCAAGTTAGGAAAATTTATATTCCTACAATGGCCTATCGAATAGTAGCAATGATGATACTTTGCTTCGTTTATAATAATATTATACTTGAAACAACTAAGGTGACGAAGGTGTCAAAAAATTAAACGTTGTCCATATAGTGAACAAAAAAAATGGTTGCATGAGCTAGTTCAACATATGTTGTTGGAAAGCTCGACTTTGGACTTTCGGATATGAACAATTATATTTGCGTTGCAAAATAATTTACTTGAGTATATCGGATGAAATAATCAAGTTGTCAATCCTACTATGAAGCTTGGAGAGCGATCATGAAAAGGAAAATGGGAGAGTACATCATCAACACAAGTGTAGGTTATGATCCGATGTACATTCTTGTTGATTTTAGAAAATGATACAAGAAAATATGAAATCAAGAAATCATATAAGAACATAAAACATTTATGTTGCACACATGACAAACTCAATCAAAAGGTCATTTAGTGTGTTATATGTTTTAAACATTTTTCAACTTATAAAACTAACATTTTCGACACAACTAGATGTTATCCCAAACACTCCTTCAAATAGCACATTGATTAGTAGACTATTACTAAATCGACAAACAAGAGAATGAATAGCAAGGTAAGGAAACCACATATGTTATTCAATCAAACAAGCACAAAAGCTATTTGAGATAAGCAAACAATCAAGTAATGCAAGAAAGACAATTTATCATTTAGCATAGCATACGAAAGTTCTTTTCATCGCTTTGTGTTAAATATAAACATGTATACCAAGCTTGATTAGTTTCTTTTATGTATATAAATATGATCAAAACCTTAATTTCAAAAGAGGACACATTGTTATTCAAAGATGAAAACATCCGTCTCCAATTAGATCAAAAGTTGTGCAAAAGTTATGACCAAAAAAATGACTTTCTATTATAAATTACTGATTTTGTAAATTTTTGTTTTGAATCAGTTTATGAAATTATTTTTAAATGAAAGTAGACTCAAATACCTTTAAAACGATAGGTGGTACGACTTCTAACTCCTTACGGTTAAAAAGTTATGAATTTTTAAAATTCAGACAAAAACTGTCTTCTGTACCACGGATCCCTTGCTTGAGGGATCCGTCCAGTGTAACCTGAGGGATCCGCGGATCTGACACAGAATTACACAAATGCACGTTTTGACCCGACGAAAAGGTTTAACCTTTGTAGACTTTTTAGTGAAGTTATATTAACCATTTTTACCTTTATTCAAGCTTGATTAACAAGATATCTAACAACAAAACTTCAAAGAAAAAAAATAACAAAACACTTTTCATATTATGCTTGACTTCACCAAAAATTTGATACGAGGACCTTACTCGTTTTGAAAACTATTTGTTTTAAAAACTAGAGCCAACCCGCTCTGATACCAATTGTGAAAACGTAGAGGGGGGGTGAATACGTTTCTGTTTCAAACTTAAAACTTTTGTATCAAATATAGTATAAACCATTGCATTTGCTAATCTCGACGCGAGGATGCATTTAACGCATTACGGCATGTAAGGCCAACCCCTTGACATCACATAAGATTCCGCAAGATTAATGGTTCATTATAAATCAAGTTTCACCATTATTAGTCCGGTTGCTTTTTCTTGATCAAGCGTATCATAATATGTAAAGTGTTGAATATAGTTTGTGACTATATGAAAGATCAAGTATGCATCACAAACATAGACATCAACCACATAGAAAATAAACAAAGTAATGCAAGAATAAAAGTAAAGCGATAAGTAAAAGGATAGACAAACCAACACGAGGATTTATAGTGGTTCGGCTACAAGGACACCTTCCTTGCCCTACTCCACTCCCCGAGTCACCTACTTGAGAGTTCTTAATCACTACACCAACTCCTTATGGCGGAGAAGCCTTCACAACGTCGCTTACACCTTTTTCCGGTACAAAGCTAAATACCGAGTTCTTTCACACCAAGGCGAACCACACCTATCACAACGTCGCCTACCCTTTATACGGTGCTAGGCTAACCACCGGGTTCTTTCACTCCAAGGTGAACCACACCTACACAACGTCGCCTACCCTTTATTAGGTACTAGGCTAAGCACCTAGTTCCATTACTATGGAGGAACTACTACCCATCACAACACAACACCTAATCTCAAGGAGATCCACTCCTTGTTACAACACCATCAAGGATATCACCATCCTTGGATCTAAACAAATACTATATGTATAACGATGCACCTCATCGATTATACGACCTAGGTATTCTTCACTAATGCCATTTACACGATCCTTCAGCACCTTTCACTAATGCCTTCAACACGGATCTTCGGCACTCTTCACTAATGCCTTTGACACATCTATGACACCCGTTATGTTTTGTGGCCCAACATAACAAACCTTGTGTTTTATGGCACAAACACATAAACCATCTAGTCTAGTCATAGATACAAGAATATGATACTAGACAATATCCAAGACAATGTGTCTAATGGATATGAACTCCTAGACTAAACATCAAGAACCCAAAGCATGATGTAGTTAGTCTTCTATGAATGAAGATGACAAGTTTCCCAAGCTTGTTGTATAAGATCTTCATGTGCTTGTATCTTGTGATGGGTGATCACTTTAGTACGTAAGGAAGCAAGATCTCTAAGCTTGCTTTGGAGGATCACTTCGGGAGTATGCTTACAACAAATGAGAGTTAGAAGCATTATGATCATATGAGATGAGGGTGGTTTACATGTTTCCTAATGATCTAAATATCCTAGATTTGGTGGAGAGAAACTATGTGTGAATGTGTGAAGAAATGGTAAGAAGTGGTTTGCTATTTATAGGCAAAAAGACCAAAACCATGTTCTGCCCCCAAGGATCCCTTCTGAAGGGATCCGGCCCTTGTAATTCCAAGGGATCCGTGGGTCATTTGAGGGATCCGTGCACGCTCCTCTTTACCCATAGTTTATGGGTTGAAACCATGGGCTATGGGTCATGGTTTTGAGTACCCACCAAGGTACAATGTATCTAGACATTGGGTATGGGTCTTGGGTCATGGGTCATGGGTTTTACCCAACACATTTACTTATGTTTATGTATTTTACAAAGTGTTTAACTAAACATGTTTAATGGTTTGTTAGGGGTTTGATCATAACGCAACATAACAAACATGTACGAACCTGTGTTGTAGCATACAAGGACTTGAGTCGTCGAGAGGTGTTGAGAGTATGTTGAGACTAAATATAATTACAAGTAACTTATACATTTTACATTATGTATTACAAGTTACATGTTTGTCATCAACAAAACAAATGAGAATGTATAGATTAAATATCGTAATATTTGCACTAACAGCATATTCTTCAACAAATTTGTGATGATAAATTGTTTGTGATGGACTTCCAAGGTCTTGACGTTTCAGAAGCAAGCACAAACAAAATATGAGATTAGAGATTGTATAATTCTTTTGAATATCATTGATGTGTTTTGAGGGTTTAGTGTTGATTTGGTTAGATAAGATTGTGTTGGATCTTGCAACGATTCGTTACATATTGAAAAACACGGACTAATGATGGTTTGTGAACCTGAAGTCGTGAGTCATGGTGTATGGTTTTCATGGTATATGTGTAGTGGTCAAGTGGTCAAGGTCTATCCGCTTCTTCATCCTTTCTGTAAGTCAAGTCGCTACTGAGTCATAAGCCAAGTCGCTAGCTCTTGTTTCTTTTCAAAGCAAATCGCTAGCTGAGTTATTTAGAGTCAAGTCGCTAGGATTAGTAACAAGTTGCTACCTGTTTTCAAAGCAAGTCGCTAGGGTCATGAGTCAACTCGCTAGATAAGTCAAGTCGCTAGCCAACTCGCTACAGTTGTTGACTCAATAGTCAACAACTCGCTACAAGGTACAAGTCGCTAAATAAAAGGTACAATGAACCTGGACACAAAGACAAGTCGCTAACTTGATAAACAAGTCGCTAGTATGATTTTTTGACATTTTCCGATGAATTTTCCGACTAAGTTCCGACCATATGCATATAAACCCAGAAAAATATAGAAAACTGCATAAAAACTGCAAACTATTGACTGTTTGACCATGTTTTGACAACCCATAAAAGACCACAAACATCACAGATATTGACCCAAGAAATGACCACATACAAGATATGACTTAGATAACAGAACCTGAGTTTGACACAAATACAGATATCACAAAACTAGTTAAAAACTGATATCACAAAAAGTAGGAAAAAAATATTTTTCCGACACAGAAAACATTTGTACAAAATCAGTTAAAAAAACAAGTTTTCGAGCCATAAAAATCAAAACACAACAACCTTGGATCAAACCGCAACAAAACCAAACAAACCACATGAACCGAAACGTGTAAACAACCATATAAATCATCAACACAACCAAACCTGGGCTTTGATGCCAATTGTAGGATCGATATATTATTGTTTTTGATGATTCGAGTTGTAAAACCCTAAATTCGTAAACGTGTGAAAAGACCTTTTTCCCCTCAAGCTAATGTCATTGATTACGTTAAACACTAACCTCACAGATAAATTAAACAAGACTATGATAAATCTATTTTATTTATGACTACAAGTAAATGTTACAAAATTTAAATAATCTCTAAAGCACCAATTTATGTTATGTCATGTACACTTTAGCTTAAACCAAGAGGAGGTCCAAATACATTAACTTGTGATAAGAATGATAAATATGAAATGAATCAAATCTTCCCCTTTTGTTGGCCTTAATCCACGCCAATCAACTCCCATCATTCCCTTTTTTTTAGCTCCAAGTTATTCTCTCAATTACTGATATTAACTAGCACTTGTCATATAAAATAAAAAACAAGGAAAACCCTAAACTCCCTACTCAAAATTTACGGCAAAAGGGGTTTTATCCCTCCTCCATCTTTTCTGTTTCTGTCGACACAAAATCAGTCCAAAGAAGGGGCTCGAAGGTTCTTGTAAGGCTGCTATAATCACGTGTTTTGTACGAGGTTGCTTGGGATTCATCGTGGGTTAAAGTTGCTACTATTGCCTTGTTTTCGTCCTGGTTCCTTCTTTTTGTGTCACGCTACAAAGGTACTACATGACCTCGTTTTCCGCCTTTGTTTTCTGCTTCTGGTCGTGGGTTTATGACCATCATGCGCACACCCTTGAACCTTAAATCATGTTCATTTAAATGTTAAGTCTTAAGATATTAAAACCTATTATAAGGGCCACAAAGAAAACCATGAGACAATCTTTATACACGTTGACTAATATACTTTATATATCTTGTTTATGTCTTTGATTCTGGTCGTGGGTATGGAAACCATACGCATGTTTTTTATCCATATAAACATGTTGCATAAATGTTGAAAACTAACCTAGTACTAAACTACATAAAAGTCATGACTTAAAACCTTTATGTATATGTCCATTATGTGTACTAATCTGGTACTTAGATTTTGTTTTGTAAACCCCACGTCATGTATATTTCTTATGTTTATATCAAGCCTAACATGGGACTAAAACATATGAATATATCTAGTACTAATTGTATCAAATGAAACTTGGTCTAGGATGTTATTTTGTTATAAATGATCCTTAAAGTATAATAATACTCACTTAACATAATATGTCTTTAAATGCATCATAAATGGCTAAACTTAATAAATATAGAAACCTGCCTAAAATGGAAAGTTACTAAAAGTGGAAACCTTCTAAAAACGGAAAGCCGTCTAAAATGAGTAATCCGACTTTAATAAACGTTATCTAATTCATAGGTTCTGGACGGCGGGATTGATTCATCGTGTGACCTTACTTTCCTATTTTTGCTTGCTTCGAATGAGGTACAGATATTCTATCCCTTTTCAGTAGGGATTTCTCATAACGTTTCGATCCTTGACTTTACTTCACTTATAATATTCCTTTGCTATGATTTCCTTATGCTATGATCCTTTTGATATGATTCCGACATAATCCTTTGATATGATTCTGTTCGCTATGATATTCGTTTGTTATGATTATGAATTTCTGATTATGAACCTTATGATTATGAACCATCTGATTATGAACTTATGTTATGGAAATCTGATATGAACCTTTGACTTCTGAACCTTTGATATGAAACCTTATGATATGATTATGCTTTGACCCTTCATTTTGATACCCGAGCCAAATATGTGTTCCTAGTCATGAAGGTAACATGACCGTGTCATTGATGCACCAATGGCATGACTCCAGTGTGTACGAGTGATGATACACACCGTCCCCATTATGATATGATATGATTATGAGCTCACTATATGTATATGATTTGGCCACTATGATATGTTCCGAGGGGCGTATGGATGCATCCTAGATATGTTATGATTCGATGGATTTGATCTGATATGTTTGATATGATATGATTTATATGGTGAATGATGTCGTGTGCAATACGCGTCTTCACATTCCGGGAGCTAGCTACTCCATTGGTTACTGAGGTCTCCTCTCCTATTATGTATGGTATTCCGAGGTCACCCCTCCGAATACAATGGTTACTTCTGATATGATATGATATGATATGTTCCGGGCTCGGGTAGATTTCTTACAGCCCTTACACTTTTGATATACCTATATTGTACCTTCTACATTCCCCAACACACCATATTATGTGTACCCTTATATGACTCACTCTACTACCAAGATATATATATTCCATTGCTTTGATCAGTCACACTCTCATTCCGTTAATTCCGATTATCGTTCCATTCACATACTGGGTTATTATATGCTTATTGAATTTGATTATGCTATTCATGTTTTATGTGACTACTGATTATCCTGCTATGATGTGATTAATATGCGGTTATCTGAGTTACCTGTTTTCATCTGATGATATGTGATCTCACTGTTATGTGACCCTCTGAATTGTCTGGTGACCATGCTACTGTGCAATCGATAGTTTTGTCTGTTTGTTATGTGTACTTCGTTCAAATAATCTCGTGGACTATGACTATCTGTTGTATCTTTATCTGCTTGTTGTTGACCTGCCATGTTTGCATTTCTGTTTATGCTATGGTTTGATTAGGTAAAAGGTTCAACTTATGACGTCTGGCTTGTTAACTTGTTTAATTGCCCTGTTATGTCCCCAGTTCATTTAATTATAATGCTCATACTGTATTACTACTTGTTACGTGTGACTGCTATGTTTTGACCGCTGTTATGATACTGGTTATGTTTTCAACTAAGGGTTTTGACCTGTGTTAATTGCCATGCTCACTTATTAATTAATTGCTTCCGCTTTCCTGTAGATATCTGTTTGGCTTGTATGTCTTCTGATTTCCTGAATTGATGGTATGACATATATGTTGTGTGGATGTGACGCCTGCTATGTTTGCTTATGTTTCAGTTCTTGTATGTCTGGTTTGTATGTGCTTGTTTATATGTCATCGATGCTTTGCTTGCTTCGTTCTCCTTGTTATCTGTTCATTTTGTATATCTGTATAATTGTGTTCTGCAGGATCCTCATTGACTCATTGTTCTTATTTCGCTGCGACGTTGTTATCCGTTTCCTTTGTTTCATTTTGCATTTCAGATTTTATTTAGCTTTCGTTTTGTTATATCTGTTCACTGGGCTTTTTAAGCTCAGCCGCATTTCTTCTCCTGCGGCAGGTGTTAGGTTTGAAGATGGGCTTTGATGGGCTGAGAGTTGGATTATCTGAGTGGACCAACCCTAGTTACCTTATTATTTGGACTTATTGTGTCGGGCTATTGTTTTGAGATTTCATTTTATTTTAGCCATTTTGGATTTTGTAATTTTCCTTGTAAGTCGTTGTTATAAATGATTTGATATGTTATTCTTAAGACTTCCGCTCGTAAAATTTTAATTGTACGTTCTGATATGACACCAGAATGTGACACTTCTACCCTTGTCGGGTTGGGGTGTTACAATTATGGTATCAGAGCCCCAGGTTTCGTCTTGTTGGCCTTAGGATTGACCTGTGAGGATTTGGGTAGACACTAGGCTTCCGTCTGTTCTGATCTCTTTCGATTCCTTTTGGTTGTTGTTCAGATTTGACTTCGATAATCTTTTGTCTTCACTAATTTGGCCTTCTTCTCTTCGCATATGAGTTTGTTTATTTTGTCTTCGCACATCCGTTTGTCGATCGTTAGATGGTGATTTCTCGTAGAGTCGAAGATGATGGTGCCTACCCTGCATTGCTGCAACAGTCCTTGAGCTGGAGAGGTTCGTGAAGCAGAAGCCGCACCCGACTGCCGTGCTGCTGGAGACATCAGGATGTTGCTGGAGGAAGCTGGACGTATCAACCAAAGACGCAAAAGATAGAGACAAGATTCAATCGGTGGCTGAGAAGGTTCATCTACTTCATATGATTTGGGCGCGACTTATGTTACTCTGATTCGTTTGTCATGCGATTTGAGGCGGTTGATATTTTGTTCAGTGATTTTGATCGGTATTGCTCTTCTTTGGTTTGTTCAGAACTCGGTTTGAATCGTGAAGCGTTATCTTTTAGCATTTTGTTAATATCTCAGCTTTTCTTTTGGATCGTCAGTAATGAGTCATGAGGAACCGTTTCGAGCACGTTGGCGGCCCTCTCTCTTTTGTGGTATGGTTAGTTGGTTTGATGTACTATATGCTGCATGTATGTGAATCTATTCTGTTTTGGTATCTTATTTGCTATCTGTATGATTATCTGTTTTGTTGTGATATTGGTTATGTGGTTTGTCATGACCCGAGGCAAAATATGATGACAATAAGGACTTGTTATGTGATGCAAGTATTATGACGCCTGATCAACGTGATAATACCGAGATCATATAATTTGAACTTATTGAAATCATACGACATCTTGGGAAATGCCTGGGGTTGGTACGTGAATGGAATATGACTTATATCCGTTATTTGTCACTCCTCATGTTCGATTGGAATTCTGTACCTCTTTGCGAGATTCTCACCGACATCTGTTACGTATAAGATTTGTACGCTTTGGAACCGAAATCGTTATGATCTGTATGAGACTATGGATTGCTACGTCTGCCTTCAACTCGTTCGTCTCTGTGTACCCCTGCGACTTCAATTTTCGAGGACGAAAATTTTTTTTAGAGGGGAAGAGTTGTAAAACCCTAAATTCGTAAACGTGTGAAAAGACCTTTTTCCCCTCAAGCTAATGTCATTGATTACGTTAAACACTAACCTCACAGATAAATTAAACAAGACTATGATAAATCTATTTTATTTATGACTACAAGTAAATGTTGCAAAATTTAAATAATCTCTAAAGCACCAATTTATGTTATGTCATGTACACTTTAGCTTAAACCAAGAGGAGGTCCAAATACATTAACTTGTGATAAGAATGATAAATATGAAATGAATCAAATCTTCCCCTTTTGTTGGCCTTAATCCACGCCAATCAACTCCCATCATTCCCTTTTTTTTAGCTCCAAGTTATTCTCTCAATTACTGATATTAACTAGCACTTGTCATATAAAATAAAAAACAAGGAAAACCCTAAACTCCCTACTCAAAATTTACGGCAAAAGGGGTTTTATCCCTCCTCCATCTTTTCTGTTTCTGTCGACACAAAATCAGTCCAAAGAAGGGGCTCGAAGGTTCTTGTAAGGCTGCTATAATCACGTGTTTTGTACGAGGTTGCTTGGGATTCATCGTGGGTTAAAGTTGCTACTATTGCCTTGTTTTCGTCCTGGTTCCTTCTTTTTGTGTCACGCTACAAAGGTACTACATGACCTCGTTTTCCGCCTTTGTTTTCTGCTTCTGGTCGTGGGTTTATGACCATCATGCGCACACCCTTGAACCTTAAATCATGTTCATTTAAATGTTAAGTCTTAAGATATTAAAACCTATTATAAGGGCCACAAAGAAAACCATGAGACAATCTTTATACACGTTGACTAATATACTTTATATATCTTGTTTATGTCTTTGATTCTGGTCGTGGGTATGGAAACCATACGCATGTTTTTTATCCATATAAACATGTTGCATAAATGTTGAAAACTAACCTAGTACTAAACTACATAAAAGTCATGACTTAAAACCTTTATGTATATGTCCATTCTGTGTACTAATCTGGTACTTAGATTTTGTTTTGTAAACCCCACGTCATGTATATTTCTTATGTTTATATCAAGCCTAACATGGGACTAAAACATATGAATATATCTAGTACTAATTGTATCAAATGAAACTTGGTCTAGGATGTTATTTTGTTATAAATGATCCTTAAAGTATAATAATACTCACTTAACATAATATGTCTTTAAATGCATCATAAATGGCTAAACTTAATAAATATAGAAACCTGCCTAAAATGGAAAGTTACTAAAAGTGGAAACCTTCTAAAAACGGAAAGCCGTCTAAAATGAGTAATCCGACTTTAATAAACGTTATCTAATTCATAGGTTCTGGACGGCGGGATTGATTCATCGTGTGACCTTACTTTCCTGTTTTTGCTTGCTTCGAATGAGGTACAGATATTCTATCCCTTTTCAGTAGGGATTTCTCATAACTTTTCGATCCTTGACTTTACTTCACTTATGATATTCCTTTGCTATGATTTCCTTATGCTATGATCCTTTTGATATGATTCCGACATAATCCTTTGATATGATTCTGTTCGCTATGATATTCGTTTGTTATGATTATGAATTTCTGATTATGAACCTTATGATTATGAACCATCTGATTATGAACTTATGTTATGGAAATCTGATATGAACCTTTGACTTCTGAACCTTTGATATGAACCCTTATGATATGATTATGCTTTGACCCTTCAGTTTGATACCCGAGCCAAATATGTGTTCTTAGTCATGAAGGTAACATGACCGTGTCATTGATGCACCAATGGCATGACTCCAGTGTGTACGAGTGATGATACACACCGTCCCCATTATGATATGATATGATTATGAGCTCACTATATGTATATGATTTGGCCACTATGATATGTTCCGGGGGGCGTATGGATGCATCCTAGATATGTTATGATTCGATGGATTTGATCTGATATGTTTGATATGATATGATTTATATGGTGAATGATGTCGTGTGCAATACGCGTCTTCACATTCCGGGAGCTAGCTACTCCATTGGTTACTGAGGTCTCCCCTCCTATTATGTATGGTATTCCGAGGTCACCCCTCCGAATACAATGGTTACTTCTGATATGATATGATATGATATGTTCCGGGCTCGGGTAGATTTCTGACAGCCCTTACACTTTTGATATACCTATATTGTACCTTCTACATTCCCCAACACACCATATTCTGTGTACCCTTATATGACTCACTCTACTACCAAGATATATATATTCCATTGCTTTGATCAGTCACACTCTCATTCCGTTAATTCCGATTATCGTTCCATTCACATACTGGGTTATTATATGCTTATTGAATTTGATTATGCTATTCATGTTTTATGTGACTACTGATTATCCTGCTATGATGTGATTAATATGCGGTTATCTGAGTTACCTGTTTTCATCTGATGATATGTGATCTCACTGTTATGTGACCCTCTGAATTGTCTGGTGACCATGCTAGTGTGCAATCGATAGTTTTGTCTGTTTGTTATGTGTACTTCGTTCAAATAATCTCGTGGACTATGACTATCCGTTGTACCTTTATCTGCTTGTTGTTGACCTGCCATGTTTGCATTTCTGTTTATGCTATGGTTTGATTAGGTAAAAGGTTCAACTTATGACGTCTGGCTTGTTAACTTGTTTAATTGCCCTGTTATGTCCCCAGTTCATTTAATTATAATGCTCATACTGTATTACTACTTGTTACGTGTGACTGCTATGTTTTGACCGCTGTTATGATACTGGTTATGTTTTCAACTAAGGGTTTTGACCTGTGTTAATTGCCATGCTCACTTATTAATTAATTGCTTCCGCTTTCCTGTAGATATCTGTTTGGCTTGTATGTCTTCTGATTTCCTGAATTGATGGTATGACATATATGTTGTGTGGATGTGACGCCTGCTATGTTTGCTTATGTTTCAGTTCTTGTATGTCTGGTTTGTATGTGCTTGTTTATATGTCATCGATGCTTTGCTTGCTTCGTTCTCCTTGTTATCTGTTCGTTTTGGATATCTGTATAATTGTGTTCTGCAGGATCCTCATTGACTCATTGTTCTTATTTCGCTGCGACGTTGTTATCCGTTTCCTTTGTTTCATTTTGCATTTCAGATTTTATTTAGCTTTCGTTTTGTTATATCTGTTCACTGGGCTTTTTAAGCTCAGCCGCATTTCTTCTCCTGCGGCAGGTGTTAGGTTTGAAGATGGGCTTTGATGGGCTGAGAGTTGGATTATCTGAGTGGACCAACCCTAGTTACTGTCACACCCTCGCCGGAGGCGGAAACACGAGGTGTAACGGAAGGGAACATAAGCACAAGATAATAGAACATACCAACATTAATATTAAAAAGAAATATTACACCATTACAATACCAGTTTAGCCGACATCGGCGAATATATTACAAAGCTTAGATTCCAAAATATTATATTTTAAACATAATGATTTATATTGACAAGTGAAAGCTTCGCTATGCAAGACTTGGTAGAAAAAGCTTACTAACGATCACCTGAAATGCATGAGAGAAAAACGGGTCAACTATGAAAATAGTTGGTGAGTAAACACGTTTAGCAAAAATAAGAAAACTCGTAAGAAATATTCAAAGCTTTCGGTCGACGAAAAAATGGTCCACAAAGCAAAGGCATTGTAAATCCACTCAGTTCCAAGTTCCGCCCATACAAAACTTGCAACCTGTGTGTTCACAACCCACTGCCAAAAGTAGTATGTCTAATAGTCAAGTATAAGCGGTCATAATAGTTCACAATATAGTACCACGAATATAATAATTCAAGGATGCTCCGAACATGGGAGACTTTGCACTGCTCCAACAAGGGAGACTCCTTTGTCACTCGACCACCTAGGCGAGAATTATTGAGAACGCTCCACCAATAAGGCGAGACTTTGCACACTCCACCGATAAGGCGAGATTTATTGAGAACGCTCCACCAATAAGGCGAGACTTTATAGAGATGCTCCGAACATGGGAGACTTTGGGACAAGGTCATAACATGTACGGTTCAATAAATTCCAACAAGTCATAAATTCGTAATTAAGTTCAAGGATTTGATTCGAGTTCACAAAAGTAAGATTCAATTTAATTCAAGTATGATTCATGCATTCAGCCCCAAAATATAGTAAAACGGTAAAAAGGGGATGTGATTACTCACTCGGTAAACTGGAATGATGACAAGAGTGAGTACACCGAGGTATAATGTGATGTGTTAACCGGGACCTATTACGAATGATATGATATGCAATGAGTTGCAATGTAATGTTATGCATGCATTTCGTATGTTATTTATACCATTAGCGAGTTTTGAAAATATTACTAATCGTCGAAAAATACTCTTTTGACGTCTAGACCCTTCAAAAATGACTTTACAAATATTTACGTCAAAATGTCATCCTACAATGGTTTTATAATGATTTATAGTGAAATTTTCACTTTTCGTCGCAAAACAATGTCGTCGGAATTTTCATGAAAGTGATAAAAATGGCTTTGGAAAACTAGTCGTAAAATGGTGTACGTCGAACGTTAGAGAACGAACTCGACGGTTTTGGAAAGTTTGTATCGAAATCTAGAAGTTTCAGTTTAGGAGTTTTCGTCATAAAGGTCTCGAACATAAAGATAATAAGGGTTAAAGATAGTGATTTTGGCTAATTGTTATGTAAAAAGTGAGTTTCGGCCAAATTTAAACATCCGTAATTAATTTATTACAACTCCGCTATACAAACGGCTTGTTGTTTTGAAAAATATGCTCGGTGATCTAAATTTTACTAGAAGACATTTTGTTCCAAAAAGTTCCACATCATGGTTAAAAACAGCCTTAAACATGGTCGTTTCAACTACCGTAACACTTGTATCGTAAAGTAATATAGTTTTTCAGAAAATAATAGTTACGGCAATTTTTATGAAAACGTGCATATCTTTGCCGTTTCAAATCCGTTTTCTACGTATAATACGTCCTTAGCTTCGTATCAAAGTATACTAATATATTTTTGACAAGTTGAAATAATTTGTGAAGCTTAAGACTCGTTTTTGACTCGTACAAGAAAAATATAGTATGCTGAAAATTCTGAAAATTATATATTTCGTCGCCAAACTTTAAAAATTCATAACTTCTTCGTTATAACTCCGTTTTTATCCGTTCAAGCGGCCACGAATTCGTTTTAAAGTATATTTTCTAAATATCAAGGCCAAAATGTCGTGCCTACTGTCGGTTTTTCCAGAAAATCGAAACAAGGACAGAACCTATTTTATAGTTATCGAAAATAGTTTTTCTCGGACAAAACCTATTCTAATCCCTTCAAATCAACTCCAAAACTAATCTAATCCTACCATACACCTTCTTAGGGTATCATGGGTTCCTAATCACCATCAAGACCAAAGAAATACCAAGGGGATAATTATAGGATGACCAAATATATATATATATACTCTAAAATCATGTAAAAATGGTATAAATCACATATGTCTTGCATGTTGCTCCAAAAATGAAAAGATTCATATGAAATGAAAAGGAAACATGAAAAATGAAAGAAACATGCTTACAAGTGAATATGATGAGGTGCAAGTAACAAGGTTAATCCTAAACACTCTTGGTTTTTATTTCAAAACCTAATAAAGAGTGATATCTAGATTGTAAAAACACTTGAGAAAATTTTTGATGATGATCCCTTTGAAACACTCTTGATGGCCGGTTTGGAGAAGACCCAAAGAAGAGAGAAAAATGATTTTTACCAACACTTGATGAAAATGAAATGAATGAGAAAGATAATTGAAGTAGACTTTTGTAGAAGTAACATTTATTAACAATCACAAAGCCATACATCATTTAATGCAAACTCTCCCCCTTGGTCGGCCAAGGGGGGAGGAATGCATAGATATTTTGTTTTTTTTTTTTTTTTATAAACTTTTACTTGTATAAATATTTACTTGAATAAATTGGTAAGAAAGTGTAAGTAAAAAGGTAAATGGTAGATTTTTAGTACAAGTAAGTTTTTGATAGGTCAAAATAGAATGTAATGATATAATAAAAATTGTAAAAATACATTCCTTGTGAAATTTGGGTGATAAAATAATTATCGTATAATTTTTAAGAAAAACGTCGTAATAATATAACTTTAACGATTTATGTACCAAATAAATTTGAAACACTAGGAAAACTAAAAATATAGTTTTTATAAACTAAATGTAAGTTTAAAAATACATCGGGATCATTTTTGAAAGTAACGGATTAAATATTCAAAATAATAACTCACACGATAACGTTTATTAAATATAAAAATTACGCGTTAAATGCGAAATGAAATGCCATGAATGAACTAATATGATGCATATATAATTTAAGAAATGACCGGAATTTGAGAATTGTGACATTCTTCCCATGTCAGCGGAATCACGTCCCCGTGATTCGATTAACGATACTATGGTCCGAACCTCGACAAGAGTTCTAAAAGTTCATGATCGTACGAACAGTCTAAATGATCATATCAATGCCCATGCGTACAGGTTCCCCATTCAACTAAGTACGTGCCCGTGATTAGATTGGATAGGGTAAACTTGCCCAATATCGAACGTAGCTCTCAAAAGACCTTTAGGTAGTCGATTCTAATTTAATCCCACAACTCATCAAACAAGAACTGTCATGAGATTAAACTAAACCGACTTGAGTAAACTTGTCTCTTAGCTTGATTTTCGCAACTCATCAAACAAGAACTGTCACTAGATCAAGCTAGGAAACAAGTTGTTAGAAAGATAGGAATCAACATCCTTGAATGAAGTCTTTTGAAAGATTCGTTCGATCTTGGATTTGCTTACACAATTCAAATCAAATCAACAAAATATATAACAACTAAGGTCGATATCAATAGGTCTCAAATTAATCAATGACGTGAACGTGGTAAAGATTGGAAGGAAGCTATGCACTCAAAATTATGTCGTACAGAAATAAGGTAGTTGTTCAAAGGAATGTACCCGTTATGCGTTGCGGGCTTCCTCGGTACCCAGATAGAATGCTCGACCACGTGCGGGAGGAATTTCAATGTTCTGATCTTGTGGGCCTTCTATTGCCAACGCCAGGTTTGGACGATTACCTCCTTGATTGGGAGTTCTTTTCAACTTTGGACAGGTATTGCGAAGGTGATCTAGACTTCCACACTCGTAACATGCTTTTCTCTGTCCTTGATTTCCGGTTTTGTTTGAGCAATTTTTCGCGAAGTGGCCCGTCTGTCCACATTTGCCGCACCTTGGGCAGTCTCCTAAGTGATGATAATTACATCGAGTGCACAAAGGATGTGGACCTGCATATCCTTTGCGCTCCTGGGTGGTCGCCCCATAGTTCTGGGTTATTCGCTGCCTCTTGTTTTGCTGATTCTAGTCTCGGTTTCCCTGGTGATCCTCCTGTCGCTTTCGTCCATTGTCGTTTGCTTTTGTTAGTTCTCCAGACCTGATCACATCATTTGTCAAGCGATACGCCATACTCACAGCGGCTTGCAGAGTGGTTGGTTTCGACGAAGTGACATCCCTCCTAATTTCTGGTATCAATCCCCATATATACCGGTCAATCAACTTCTCCACAGTGGAAACCATGTGAGGAACCATCCTAGTTAACTCGTGGAACCGGATCGTGTACTTGTCGATCTCTACTCCTACCATCAAGTGGTTCCAAAATTCTTCTTCCAGTTTCTTCACTTCATCTTTTCTGCAGTACTCATCGGTTAGTAGTTTCTTGAATGCTTCCCAAGATAATGCATTTGCAGCCCCTCTTCCTCTGATCTGTAGTTGGTTGTTCCACCAGGTCAATGCTCGACCCTGTAGTAGACCAGCAGAGAACTCAACCTTGTTTCCTTCAGCACATTTCGTGATACTAAGCTTCGACTCAACATTCTCGAACCAGGTTAGTAGTCCAATGGCACCCTCAGTACCATGAAATTCCATTGGCTTACATGTCATGAAAGTTTTGTAGCTGCATCCTTGACCAGCGTTTGAAGTACCTTCTCCGGCGTTGGTTCTTCTAGCATCGAGATGTGTTATAATTTGAGTGAGTAGATCCGCTATTCCAGTAGCGTTGTTGTCTGGATTGTCATTGTTGTTTGGGTTGCCGTTGTTGTTGCCTCCTGAGCGTGTGTTTCTTGCAGCCATGATCCTACAGTGGACCAAAACATCGGGTTGAGTAAACGACATTCGAACGAAGTCAGATGAGGTGCAGAACGGTGGTAATGTGTTATAGTGATCGAAACATGACAGGAACAGAGACATGCTATGTCTAACAAGTCGAAAGATGGAAAAGAGAAGATATGAACAAGGTACGGTAATGTAGACGTGAACGTAAAAACATGCCATTCATACCCACCCGACCAATGCAACTTCAGGTGACCAGACTTTAAAGACTCGACTAAACATGATTTAAAACTACCACTCTTATCATTGCATGGTTCTTCATAAATTAGACATAGTTGATCAGGCTATGTATAATTTATGAGTAACAATGCAATGATAGGACTAGTTGACTCGAATGGTGTTCAATGTTTAATAAAATAATATATAAAAAAAAATTATTCCGGTTATAGCTGTGATTTTTTTTTATTTTTGAAAAATCGGCATTCTCTATAACCTTTGGCTCTGGTACCAATCTGTCACACCCTCGCCGGAGGCGGAAACACGAGGTGTAACGGAAGGGAACATAAGCACAAGATAATAGAACATACCAACATTAATATTAAAAAGAAATATTACACCATTACAATACCAGTTTAGCCGACATCGGCGAATATATTACAAAGCTTAGATTCCAAAATATTATATTTTAAACATAATGATTTATATTGACAAGTGAAAGCTTCGCTATGCAAGACTTGGTAGAAAAAGCTTACTAACGATCACCTGAAATGCATGAGAGAAAAACGGGTCAACTATGAAAATAGTTGGTGAGTAAACACGTTTAGCAAAAATAAGAAAACTCGTAAGAAATATTCAAAGCTTTCGGTCGACGAAAAAAATGGTCCACAAAGCAAAGGCATTGTAAATCCACTCAGTTCCAAGTTCCGCCCATACAAAACTTGCAACCTGTGTGTTCACAACCCACTGCCAAAAGTAGTATGTCTAATAGTCAAGTATAAGCGGTCATAATAGTTCACAATATAGTACCACGAATATAATAATTCAGGGATGCTCCGAACATGGGAGACTTTGCACTGCTCCAACAAGGGAGACTCCTTTGTCACTCGACCACCTAGGCGAGAATTATTGAGAACGCTCCACCAATAAGGCGAGACTTTGCACACTCCACCGATAAGGCGAGATTTATTGAGAACGCTCCACCAATAAGGCGAGACTTTATAGAGATGCTCCGAACATGGGAGACTTTGGGACAAGGTCATAACATGTACGGTTCAATAAATTCCAACAAGTCATAAATTCGTAATTAAGTTCAAGGATTTGATTCGAGTTCACAAAAGTAAGATTCAATTTAATTCAAGTATGATTCATGCATTCAGCCCCAAAATATAGTAAAACGGTAAAAAGGGGATGTGATTACTCACTCGGTAAACTGGAATGATGACAAGAGTGAGTACACCGAGGTATAATGTGATGTGTTAACCGGGACCTATTACGAATGATATGATATGCAATGAGTTGCAATGTAATGTTATGCATGCATTTCGTATGTTATTTATACCATTAGCGAGTTTTGAAAATATTACTAATCGTCGAAAAATACTCTTTTGACGTCTAGACCCTTCAAAAATGACTTTACAAATATTTACGTCAAAATGTCATCCTACAATGGTTTTATAATGATTTATAGTGAAATTTTCACTTTTCGTCGCAAAACAATGTCGTCGGAATTTTCATGAAAGTGATAAAAATGGCTTTGGAAAACTAGTCGTAAAATGGTGTACGTCGAACGTTAGAGAACGAACTCGACGGTTTTGGAAAGTTTGTATCGAAATCTAGAAGTTTCAGTTTAGGAGTTTTCGTCATAAAGGTCTCGAACATAAAGATAATAAGGGTTAAAGATAGTGATTTTGGCTAATTGTTATGTAAAAAGTGAGTTTCGGCCAAATTTAAACATCCGTAATTAATTTATTACAACTCCGCTATACAAACGGCTTGTTGTTTTGAAAAATATGCTCGGTGATCTAAATTTTACTAGAAGACATTTTGTTCCAAAAAGTTCCACATCATGGTTAAAAACAGCCTTAAACATGGTCGTTTCAACTACCGTAACACTTGTATCGTAAAGTAATATAGTTTTTCAGAAAATAATAGTTACGGCAATTTTTATGAAAACGTGCATATCTTTGCCGTTTCAAATCCGTTTTCTACGTATAATACGTCCTTAGCTTCGTATCAAAGTATACTAATATATTTTTGACAAGTTGAAATAATTTGTGAAGCTTAAGACTCGTTTTTGACTCGTACAAGAAAAATATAGTATGCTGAAAATTCTGAAAATTATATATTTCGTCGCCAAACTTTAAAAATTCATAACTTCTTCGTTATAACTCCGTTTTTATCCGTTCAAGCGGCCACGAATTCGTTTTAAAGTATATTTTCTAAATATCAAGGCCAAAATGTCGTGCCTACTGTCGGTTTTTCCAGAAAATCAAAACAAGGACAGAACCTATTTTATAGTTATCGAAAATAGTTTTTCTCGGACAAAACCTATTCTAATCCCTTCAAATCAACTCCAAAACTAATCTAATCCTACCATACACCTTCTTAGGGTGTCATGGGTTCCTAATCACCATCAAGACCAAAGAAATACCAAGGGGATAATTATAGGATGACCAAATATATATATATATACTCTAAAATCATGTAAAAATGGTATAAATCACATATGTCTTGCATGTTGCTCCAAAAATGAAAAGATTCATATGAAATGAAAAGGAAACATGAAAAATGAAAGAAACATGCTTACAAGTGAATATGATGAGGTGCAAGTAACAAGGTTAATCCTAAACACTCTTGGTTTTTATTTCAAAACCTAATAAAGAGTGATATCTAGATTGTAAAAACACTTGAGAAAATTTTTGATGATGATCCCTTTGAAACACTCTTGATGGCCGGTTTGGAGAAGACCCAAAGAAGAGAGAAAAATGATTTTTACCAACACTTGATGAAAATGAAATGAATGAGAAAGATAATTGAAGTAGACTTTTGTAGAAGTAACATTTATTAACAATCACAAAGCCATACATCATTTAATGCAAACTCTCCCCCTTGGTCGGCCAAGGGGGGAGGAATGCATAGATATTTTGTTTTTTTTTTTTTTATAAACTTTTACTTGTATAAATATTTACTTGAATAAATTGGTAAGAAAGTGTAAGTAAAAAGGTAAATGGTAGATTTTTAGTACAAGTAAGTTTTTGATAGGTCAAAATAGAATGTAATGATATAATAAAAATTGTAAAAATACATTCCTTGTGAAATTTGGGTGATAAAATAATTATCGTATAATTTTTAAGAAAAACGTCGTAATAATATAACTTTAACGATTTATGTACCAAATAAATTTGAAACACTAGGAAAACTAAAAATATGGTTTTTATAAACTAAATGTAAGTTTAAAAATACATCGGGATCATTTTTGAAAGTAACGGATTAAATATTCAAAATAATAACTCACACGATAACGTTTATTAAATATAAAAATTACGCGTTAAATGCGAAATGAAATGCCATGAATGAACTAATATGATGCATATATAATTTAAGAAATGACCGGAATTTGAGAATTGTGACAGTTACCTTATTATTTGGACTTATTGTGTCGGGCTATTGTTTTGAGATTTCATTTTATTTTAGCCATTTTGAATTTTGTAATTTTCCTTGTAAGTCGTTGTTATAAATGATTTGATATGTTATTCTTAAGACTTCCGCTCGTAAAATTTTAATTGTACGTTCTGATATGACACCAGAATGTGACACTTCTACCCTTGTCGGGTTGGGGTGTTACAATTATGGTATCAGAGCCCCAGGTTTCGTCTTGTTGGCCTTAGGATTGACCTGTGAGGATTTGGGTAGACACTAGGCTTCCGTCTGTTCTGATCTCTTTCGATTCCTTTTGGTTGTTGTTCAGATTTGACTTCGATAATCTTTTGTCTTCACTAATTTGGCCTTCTTCTCTTCGCATATGAGTTTGTTTATTTTGTCTTCGCACATCCGTTTGTCGATCGTTAGATGGTGATTTCTCGTAGAGTCGAAGATGATGGTGCCTACCCTGCATTGCTGCAACAGTCCTTGAGCTGGAGAGGTTCGTGAAGCAGAAGCCGCACCCGACTGCCGTGCTACTGGAGACATCAGGATGTTGCTGGAGGAAGCTGGACGTATCAACCAAAGACGCAAAAGATAGAGACAAGATTCAATCGGTGGCTGAGAAGGTTCATCTACTTCATATGATTTGGGCGCGACTTATGTTACTCTGATTCGTTTGTCATGCGATTTGAGGCGGTTGATATTTTGTTCAGTGATTTTGATCGGTATTGCTCTTCTTTGGTTTGTTCAGAACTCGGTTTGAATCGTGAAGCGTTATCTTTTAGCATTTTGTTAATATCTCAGCTTTTCTTTTGGATCGTCAGTAATGAGTCATGAGGAACCGTTTCGAGCACGTTGGCGGCCCTCTCTCTTTTGTGGTATGGTAAGTTGGTTTGATGTACTATATGCTGCATGTATGTGAATCTATTCTGTTTTGGTATCTTATTTGCTATCTGTATGATTATCTGTTTTGTTGTGATATTGGTTATGTGGTTTGTCATGACCCGAGGCAAAATATGATGACAATAAGGACTTGTTATGTGATGCAAGTATTATGACGCCTGATCAACGTGATAATACCGAGATCATATAATTTGAACTTATTGAAATCATACGACATCTTGGGAAATGCATGGGGTTGGTACATGAATGGAATATGACTTATATCCGTTATTTGTCACTCCTCATGTTCGATTGGAATTCTGTACCTCTTTGCGAGATTCTCACCGACATCTATTACGTATAAGATTTGTACGCTTTGGAACCGAAATCGTTATGATCTGTATGAGACTATGGATTGCTACGTCTGCCTTCAACTCGTTCGTCTCTGTGTACCCCTGCGACTTCAATTTTCGAGGACGAAAATTTTTTTTTAGAGGGGAAGAGTTGTAAAACCCTAAATTCGTAAACGTGTGAAAAGACCTTTTTCCCCTCAAGCTAATGTCATTGATTACGTTAAACACTAACCTCACAGATAAATTAAACAAGACTATGATAAATCTATTTTATTTATGACTACAAGTAAGTGTTACAAAATTTAAATAATCTCTAAAGCACCAATTTATGTTATGTCATGTACACTTTAGCTTAAACCAAGAGGAGGTCCAAATACATTAACTTGTGATAAGAATGATAAATATGAAATGAATCAAATCTTCCCCTTTTGTTGGCCTTAATCCACGCCAATCAACTCCCATCATTCCCTTTTTTTTTAGCTCCAAGTGATTCTCTCAATTACTGATATTAACTAGCACTTGTCATATAAAATAAAAAACAAGGAAAACCCTAAACTCCCTACTCAAAAGTTACGGCAAAAGGGGTTTTATCCCTCCTCCATCTTTTCTGTTTCTGTCGACACAAAATCAGTCCAAAGAAGAGGCTCGAAGGTTCTTGTAAGGCTGCTATAATCACGTGTTTTGTACGAGGTTGCTTGGGATTCATCGTGGGTTAAAGTTGCTGCTATTGCCTTGTTTTCGTCCTGGTTCCTTCTTTTTGTGTCACGCTACAAAGGTACTACATGACCTCGTTTTCCGCCTTTGTTTTCTGCTTCTGGTCGTGGGTTTATGACCATCATGCGCACACCCTTGAACCTTAAATCATGTTCATTTAAATGTTAAGTCTTAAGATATTAAAACCTATTATAAGGGCCACAAAGAAAACCATGAGACAATCTTTATACACGTTGACTAATATACTTTATATATCTTGTTTATGTCTTTGATTCTGGTCGTGGGTATGGAAACCATACGCATGTTTTTTATCCATATAAACATGTTGCATAAATGTTGAAAACTAACCTAGTACTAAACTACATAAAAGTCATGACTTAAAACCTTTATGTATATGTCCATTCTGTGTACTAATCTGGTACTTAGATTCTGTTTTGTAAACCCCACGTCATGTATATTTCTTATGTTTATATCAAGCCTAACATGGGACTAAAACATATGAATATATCTAGTACTAATTGTATCAAATGAAACTTGGTCTAGGATGTTATTTTGTTATAAATGATCCTTAAAGTATAATAATACTCACTTAACATAATATGTCTTTAAATGCATCATAAATGGCTAAACTTAATAAATATAGAAACCTGCCTAAAATGGAAAGTTACTAAAAGTGGAAACCTTCTAAAAACGGAAAGCCGTCTAAAATGAGTAATCCGACTTTAATAAACGTTATCTAATTCATAGGTTCTGGACGGCGGGATTGATTCATCGTGTGACCTTACTTTCCTGTTTTTGCTTGCTTCGAATGAGGTACAGATATTCTATCCCTTTTCAGTAGGGATTTCTCATAAATTTTCGATCCTTGACTTTACTTCACTTATAATATTCCTTTGCTATGATTTCCTTATGCTATGATCCTTTTGATATGATTCCGACATAATCCTTTGATATGATTCCGTTCGCTATGATATTCGTTTGTTATGATTATGAATTTCTGATTATGAACCTTATGATTATGAACTATCTGATTATGAACCTCTGATTATGAACTTATGTTATGGAAATCTGATATGAACCTTTGACTTCTGAACCTTTGATATGAACCCTTATGATATGATTATGCTTTGACCCTTCAGTTTGATACCCGAGCCAAATATGTGTTCCTAGTCATGAAGGTAACATGACCGTGTCATTGATGCACCAATGGCATGACTCCAGTGTGTACGAGTGATGATACACACCGTCCCCATTATGATATGATATGATTATGAGCTCACTATATGTATATGATTTGGCCACTATGATATGTTCCGGGGGGCGTATGGATGCATCCTAGATATGTTATGATTCGATGGATTTGATCTGATATGTTTGATATGATATGATTTATATGGTGAATGATGTCGTGTGCAATACGCGTCTTCACATTCCGGGAGCTAGCTACTCCATTGGTTACTGAGGTCTCCCCTCCTATTATGTATGGTATTCCGAGGTCACCCCTCCGAATACAATGGTTACTTCTGATATGATATGATATGATATGTTCCGGGCTCGGGTAGATTTCTGACAGCCCTTACACTTTTGATATACCTATATTGTACCTTTTACATTCCCCAACACACCATATTCTGTGTACCCTTATATGACTCACTCTACTACCAAGATATATATATTCCATTTCTTTGATCTGTCACACTCTCATTCCGTTAATTCCGATTATCGTTCCATTCACGTACTGGGTTATTATATGCTTATTGAATTTGATTATGCTATTCATGTTTTATGTGACTACTGATTATCCTGCTATGATGTGATTAATATGCGGTTATCTGAGTTACCTGTTTTCATCTGATGATATGTGATCTCACTGTTATGTGGCCCTCTGAATTGTCTGGTGACCATGCTAGTGTGCAATCGATAGTTTTGTCTGTTTGTTATGTGTACTTCGTTCAGATAATCTCGTGGACTATGACTATCCGCTGTATCTTTATCTGCTTGTTGTTGACCTGCCATGTTTGCATTTCTGTTTATGCTATGGTTTGATTAGGTAAAAGGTTCAACTTATGACGTCTGGCTTGTTAACTTGTTTAATTGCCCTGTTATGTCCCCAGTTCATTTAATTCTAATGCTCATACTGTATTACTACTTGTTACGTGTGACTGCTATGTTTTGACCGCTGTTATGATACTGGTTATGTTTTCAACTAAGGGTTTTGACCTGTGTGAATTGCCATGCTCACTTATTAATTAATTGCTTCCGCTTTCCTGTAGATATCTGTTTGGCTTGTATGTCTTCTGATTTCCTGAATTGATGGTATGACATATATGTTGTGTGGATGCGACGCCTGCTATGTTTGCTTATGTTTCAGTTCTTGTATGTCTGGTTTGTATGTGCTTGTTTATATGTCATCGATGCTTTGCTTGCTTCATTCTCCTTGTTATCTGTTCGTTTTGGATATCTGTATAATTGTGTTCTGCAGGTTCCTCATTGACTCATTGTTCTTATTTCGCTGCGACGTTGTTATCCGTTTCCTTTGTTTCATTTTGCATTTCAGATTTTATTTAGCTTTCGTTTTGTTATATCTGTTCACTGGGCTTTTTAAGCTCAGCCGCATTTCTTCTCCTGCGGCAGGTGTTAGGTTTGAAGATGGGCTATGATGGGCTGAGATTTGGATTATTTGAGTGGACCAACCCTAGTTACCTTATTATTTGGACTTATTGTGTCGGGCTATTGTTTTGAGATTTCATTTTATTTTAGCCATTTTGGATTTTGTAATTTTCCTTGTAAGTCGTTGTTATAAATGATTTGATATGTTATTCTTAAGACTTCCGCTCGTAAAATTTTAATTGTACGTTCTGATATGACACCAGAATGTGACACTTCTACCCTTGTCGGGTTGGGGTGTTACACGGGTGGACTTGGATGATCAAAATACATGTTTGCCATATTTAGAGAGAGAAAGATAGAGAGGGTGTTCTTGCTAGAGACTTGGTTCTCAAATGTAAAAGGTTAAATTGAATGAAGCACCACCCCTTCCATGGATGGAAGAGGTATTTATAGTTACACAATACACGACCTCCTATCGGCCTGTGGATCAGGCATACAGTGGGTAAAGACCCGTCCTTCCTCCACGGTGTTACAATAAACTAAACTACGCTACAAACTAACTAATTAACTACTTAACAACGTAAATAACTACAAGTCTACGAGCTAACATATGCTAGACAATAATTGGGGTGACCGACACTTTTACATGGAATTTCCAATTCCTAACAGAGAAAGAGTCATTGGCTTGTAGCTAAATGGGAAAGAAGTTGACAGTAGAAGGATAATACCCCTTTTTAGGTGTTAAATTGTGGCATTATGTGTTTACACACTAGTAAATTAGTATCAACACACTATCTGTTTACATTCAATTAAATATTCATTTAAGTTCTTTTGTTTTTTTCTTTTTTCAGTAGCAAAACAAAAACATAGCATTAAAATCACTAATATTTCTTTCCCCTGCATTTCTATTTGTCTCTCTTAGTTTTTTTTTTTTTTTTTTTTTTGAACAGAGATAACATATCACACCTCACAAATGGAGGTAATTTGAACACAACAAGTTACATCGAACATAATGGGCAAAATCGAAACCGACTTGCCAAACAAAATACACAAGGTAACAAGTTAAGCCAAAACAAGACATACACCATAATAGCTGTGACAGACTACAGCAACACCATACAAGGGTGGGGGAATCACCAAGGTGAGCTTTTGGTAGACACAACCATATAAAGATGTAGCTTGACAAAAGTACATAAAGTACATAAAACATACATATAAGATAAAACTAAGCATCCTTAAAGGAGCCAGACCTAAACCAAACAGATCTAAAGTCGAAACCCAATGCAGCAGCAAGCCATCGATGACGGACCACAACAGATCTGAGCAGAAGAGACCGGATGGTAACGAATCTGAGCAGAAGACAGCGGTGGCGGCAGCGACTACGGCAGCGGCAAAGATGGGAAATGACAGATCTGTGAGTAAGGCTTTTATTTTGGGAAAAGAAAAGTACAAGAAAATATAAGAAAAGGAGGTCCGGACGGCCGGTTAAAACCGACCGCCGGAGAAAATGAGATTTGTTTTGGAGGGTTGGGTGGATTTGTTTTAGAGAGAGGTTTTAGAGAGAGGTTGGAGAAAACGACCCTTTCTTGACAACTAGTGGATTTGATAAAAGTCTCTCTTAGTTCACTCATCATATTTATCTTTCTCCTTCAAACTCTCAAAATATTGCCACCATCTTTATCTATTTTCTTTTAACTCACCAATACAAAGTTGAGACCAAATTCAGATATTCAAGATTTAGTTGTACTAAAAAATTAGATCTCGAATCACATCCACAAAAAAAACTTAAAAGACCAGATCTGAAAACTATAAATCCATAGCAAAAGCAATCTTGAATTAAAAAAAAGCATAACTTAAAAATGGAAGTGACTATCCGGCGTCTTTTGGCAATGGTGGTTTACCCAGTGGTGATGGTGGTTACCCATTTAAAAATGACGGCGAAACTCATACAAATTGTTGACGATGGTGGTTACCCGGTGGGGTTAACGGAGGTGCTTATCCGGTGGGGTTGGCCGGTGGTGGTGTGGAGTGGTGTTCAAATGGAGAGTCGATTTTGATTTTTTTTTTTTTTTTTTTTTTTTTTTAGTATGTGCGGGAGAAACAAAAAAATTACAGTAAGTGTGTGTGAGAAAGAGTTGATGTACCTGCTTTTTTTAAGTTATTGGAAAATGTGAAAATATTGGTGGTTTGTGATGGTGTACAAACCAGACAACCCTAAATTTTAAATATTATGTTAGTATAATATATAAGGGAAAATCTAATTAAATAGTAATTAAGTTTCATCATCGTTTCATTAAAAATCACTTATTTTTTATTTTAACTATAAAAATCATTCAAGTTTCAAACCGGTTTCACTAAGTTACTCAAAGTTTTTTTCAACTACAAAAGCCACTCAATTTTATATTATCAAACTTTAGTGACTTTCATAAGGAAATTGGTAAAAATTTCTCTTTTAGAGTTGTTTTAATGTGTTTTGATATGCATCAATCACTTGTACCTTAAATAATAATCAGCCATCTGAATTTAATTTCTCCTCACTAATTTTATATACTTCAAAATAATAGCAAATTTTAAAAGTTTTGAATCCTTTTATTATATGAAGGTTCAAAATTTTCACAATCTTAGAATAATATTTAAACTTGAATGATTTATGTAGTGAAAATAAAATTTGAGTGACTTTAAAAAGACAATAATTTTTGTAGTCAAAACAAATTCTGAGCGGATTTAATGGAACAATATTGAAACTTGGTTATTATTTAATTAATAATTGGATTTTTTACAATTAAAGCAACATCTAATTTCTTTGTCAACATTACGAGACCAGTTTTATCTCTTTTAGGCTTTGTTGTAAAAATCGGCCCAGAAGACAGATTAATCTCCGGATAATCGCTGATCGCTCACTAAGCGCCTTGATTTATCATAATCGGCCTATTTAATCGGTTCGGTCAAAGATCGCTTAAAAATCGGTCAACAAACCGATTAATCCGACCGTCTCACTAACGCCTAGTGATTTTTACAACCTTGCTTTTAGGAGTATTTTATCACCACTACATTTAAAATAAATCTCTCTCATACACACAAATGTACGTCAAAAAACTAAATACATTAAAAAAAAAAAAAAAAAAAAAAAACCATGTGAGTAAGCTCACGTTTTCACCGCCTTAACTCCTTGCCTTGCTCCACTCACCACTATGATGATACTAAGCAACATCTATGACTTAGAATCGAATTCATGCCGAGCCTATTGTACTTGCTCTTATGCTAAGGTGGACTGAAAAGGTTTCCATTGAATCACATGAATTTTTCTACATAGTCTGTAAAAGTGTATCAAAAATCTTGAATTTTATATGTCAAAGTTTTTTGTTGTAAACTTTAATCATTTCAGTAAATGCACAAACTATCAAATTTGAGTCCACTTTGTGTTATGGACTTTGTCAAGTCCATAGCAATGCTATGTCATGCCACATATAATTTTTATAAAGTATACTTCATATAAACCACCGTAACCATCTCTAAGAGCATACGGTAAGGATAGATTTTAACATGCCAAATGCACATTTTCTAACCAATAATATGCCAAACATCTTATCAAAGAACAAGTCATTAATGAGCCAAAAGGGAATTGAGTTGATAGAGTGGCTCAAGTCAAAGAAGAAAAAGGACAAACTTTTGCTGTTTTTTTTTTTTTTTGTGTATTGTGAGTGAGGGGTATTTTTAGTGGGATATTTTATGGACCAAAGAATATGTTATTGGTGTGTTATGAGGGAAGGTGTTTGAGTTATTTGTGAGTTATTGAAAGATGTATTTTATGACAGTGAGGTGAGATATCAATAACATGTTATTGGTATCCATGATACTTTGTGCTCTAATGCTATAAACTTTAAGAATTCATAAGTGAACCATACTAACAATTTATTACGGAGTATATTATATATTATCGAGTAAGGATCAAATGAGAAATAAAATTAAAATGAGAAGTGTGAGAAGAAACCACAACCGTACATTTCAGATGCATCTACAAATATACATGCATCTCCCCTTAAATTTCTCACCCTTATTTGAAATATATAGCTCTAACTATTTCTCATTCTTCTCATTTCAAATTTTCTTCTCACTAGATCTCTTCCCATTTATTATCTCCAAAATCACATGAACTAGTATGAGTGTCTCTATTTGTTTCTCTCTATATGGTTTATATACATAAACTTATTCATAAACCTTCATTACGTATGCTTTGAGAGTTATGTAATTAAAGTTACTTGTTTTAATAAACCAGTCGAGACTACCTTGCGTAGAAACAACATCATCCATGCGTGATACGTCTGAAGCAATCAAAGGATTATGGTAAACATGTCTTTGTCTTGTAGTAATTGCAGAAGGTGACAAATTTAAGGAGCACCAATATAAACATGGGTGAGGCCCACAACTTCACGCCACGTGTCAATTTAAAATCCTCACGATCGTGGGTGATGCCATTCTATCTCCCAATCACTGTCCTCCATATCATTAACAGCTGTCATATGCCCCACCTTCCACGTTATCATTTAACCTTTTTACACTTCACCCCTTTGTTTTTATCTACTTACAATTACCTCTCACATGTTAATATTTGCCTGCTTTGCCGTCAAACATGTTACTTTGCCCCGTCACATAATAAGTGTCCATATTTATATGTCGGGTGTTTTAAAGTAAGTACTCATTTTATGTTTTAACCAATTAAAATATACTTTAGTAAGTTACAATGGTATTGATAAAAGTGTAGTTAATAAGTATATAATTTTATACATTTTTAAAATCAACATTTATTATAAAACATATGAAGTATATGTTATGTTTATTTAACATCCAAATTTTTGTATTGAAATACAGTCACGAGATTTATAGGTATGAGGATCATGAAAAATGTATTTATTAAAACATTAGTTGGTATGATTAACCATAAAAGGAAAGTAACACCCGCCGTTATGGTGGTTTAGACCGCGTGTGGTGGCACCACCATCACGTGTGGTGACCACTACACCCCTCCAACGACCGTACAAAAAGGACACGAATAGACTCGGTTGGGTGGTGTGCGGGATTGGAAAAACAGGACAAAGATGAGCCACGACAAGTTTCCTACGACTTTTCCGGTCTATTCACTCTCAGTTGTCGACTCAATCAAAATCAATAGAAGAAATGATTAGATTGTTCTAGTGTAAACATTTGATTGGAACCAAGATTGCCCACCTATACATCCATAATAAATGGATAGAAAAAAGAAAAAGAAAACAGTTCCTTGCACAAAGCATATATAGCTGAATTTTCATTAATTATCTAGAACTACTTAGAATATATTCTATTTTTAAACAACTCAACAAAAAGCGGTGCTTGCAATTTTAATATTCGTATGTGACATATATGATGATGGAAGTTTGATAGTGATTACTAGACATTTATTTTAGATACTGACAATCCACTACATACCAATGGATGCATCTGGGCCATTAGATCAAAAAGACATCTTTTAATAATAAAAAACACGGAGGGACCACTCCTGCCAATTCAGCAAACTTACCCCACCAATCCTACCCCAAACCTTTCACTTTCTCAAATTCCCCTATCAACAAAATCTGCACTTTCTCTCTCTAACCAAAATAAAAAAAAATGCCATAAAAATTCAAAATCAACCGTTTTTAACCGTTAAAATCATAGATAAAACACAAAAATAGAAGAATCGTCGAGTGTAGAAGCAGATCCACACAAAAAACGGTTAAAAATGAACCTGCTGAATCTTGATATGAAGGTATGATGCTTCCGACTAATTACTTAGATGTTTTATTAGAATCTCTAGTGATTTTGTATTTATTTATGAATATTATTGCTACTTATGAAGATTTTTTTGTATTTTTTTGTTGATTTTTGATGTGATACTGCGTGATGCATGTGATGATTATGTACTTGTTTGAGTTTTATTGAGGGATTGTTATAATAAATTGATTAATGTTGTTATAAAACACAGAAAAATAAATTTGTTTTGGTGTGATTTTTATTGTGATTGTGACATGCTTTTGGTTGTATTTTGTAGTGTTTAAATTTGGTTGAGTTTCTGAGTAAAACACTTTGTATACATGGATGCACACCAAGTGTTTGATGAAATGTGTGAGTGAAAAATATCATACGTGTAGTATCACCAGTGATATTTGAAGTTGAACTGTACATATGTATTATCACTAGTGATATTTGTATTATCACTTGTGAAATTTTTGTTTATTTGATAGGTTTTTTTGTTTACTTGTTAAGATTTATTATATGTCATGTATAGTATCACTTTTGATATTTTATTGTTATTATTTTGTAATCATAGTTAAACTTTTTTTTGCTAAAAGTTTTGATGATATAATATTTACTGTGAGTAAATGTTGTTATGTCGTCAATCAAATTTTTGACTCCATCTCCAGAGAATTAAAGGTATATTGTAACGTATAAGCATGTCTCCTTTAGAAGAATTAACTGTGATAAAACCCTGAATATATGCGGCATACTTGATTTAACATTTAGCTTATGTGTTATATCACCAGTGATACATACACATTCAGTAGAATGCGTATGTATACTTTCAGTAGAATGTTATAATGGTATCCCTAAAATTTATTCTATAGTATGAACACTTTGCTGTTTTTGTAGATTTTAGTAGTTTATTGAGAGATTGTTGTGAAAGTTAGATGATTATTGTGATAATACGAGACTTAACAGGCTAAAATAAATATTGTGACTGTAACATGCTTTTATTAGATTTGTGGTAGATATATGGGCATGCTTCGATATGTTTAAAAGCGGTATTTGACTCTAGTATTAGTTGGTAGTATATCACTTATGGTAAAACAGTTCCAATGATTGCTTATTGTTAATATATCACATGTGATACAACAGTTGCAACGATTGCTTATTTGTAGTATATCACCTGTGATACAGCAGTTGTAATGATTGCTTATTGGTAGTATATCACCTGTTATACAACAGTTGTAATGATCGCTTGTTGGTAGTATATCACCTATGATATTTGATGACGTATACTTATTTAGTTTATATATCACGTATGATATTAAAAAACAATGAACTATTCATACATTAACATGGTATATATTTTATGCAGAATTGAATACAAAACTGAGAACTATCAAGAAGCAAAAAAGCAGGGGCTGACGGTGAAAGGAAAAAGACCTTCGCGAAAAAGCAACCAAGTCAAACTAAAGAAGTAAACAAAGAAACGACATCATCACCGACAACACTAACAATACCAAGCAAATTAACAAAATCCACTGCTAGACCTTTAAGCTTAGAAAACACGAAGAACAAAAACAGAAACGGATACACCACCAACAAATTCTGAAAGAAACATCTGTGATATCACCTGTGATATAACAGGATCTACAACCACCAACACCACCAATAGTAACCGTTGAACTGACAACAGAGACTGCATGTAAAAAAGCAAAGACAATTGCAGAAAAAGAAGAAGAAGAAGCTGCAAACTAAAAAGAATGAAGTGGGAAATAAGACAAAAGGAGGGGATGCTCATAAAGCTGGCAAGAAGAACGTTGTAAAAAATAAAAAGACAAAAACATCAATTAGTAATTTTCTTTTGCTACTTAAATTGTAATTTTCTCTTGCTACTTAAATTGTAAACAATGGTAATTTCTATTCAGTTGTAAATAATGCTTTTGGTTTATCTGAATATAACTTCTTTTGGTAATTTTATTAGAGTATCACAAGTGATATTAATGAAAAGTCAGATAAAAATACCATTGACTTCATGAAGAAAACTACAAAAACAAGTAAAAACTCACAAAGACCTCATAAAAATTAATTCCAACTATTTATCACAAGAGATACATAAATTCTAATTTATGACAAAGACGGGGCTTGGAACCAGGAAGCTCAGCTGCAATTGCTTTTCGCATAGCATCATCTTGACCAGTTACAATGATATTCGGATAACGCACAAAAGCTTTCTTGAATTCTTGGAGTAACCATACACAAGATTCAGTAGTTTCAATCTTAAGCAGACCAAAACCAACAGTAACACATCTCGTGTGATTGTCAATTGCAGTAAAAGGCACAAAATCCATCATATACCTGGAAAGAGAAATATCTCAGGTGATAATATATACAAAATATACAAAAAACAACGAAATCTCACAGGAGATATTACAAATTAAAAAGCTTAATTGTTTGTTTTGTATGTGGTATAAAAAGAGACGATATCACCAAACTATTTGTGATTGCAATTTCCAAAAAAATGGCTCAATCAAATGAAAGAATCAACAACAACTGCAGTTGTGGTTCAAAAAAGCACAACAGCTCCACAAAACATATTGAAGAAGCTCAAACAACTTTGATATCGCCTATGATATCATAAGATCCTCCATTACCACAACTGATTCAAAAAAATAAAAGAAAGCTGACACACCTGTAATATCACTGGTGATATCACATTTGATATCACCTGTGATATCACTTGTGATACAACTGAGAAACCAGCAATACAGAAAAGAGAAAAGGAGAAAAGCATAACCTCAAGTACAACACATTGGGTCTTTTTATCTTCTGCAATTAACCGAATTACATGATTCCAAACAGGGTTTAAGTTGTAATCAACAACCTTTCTTTTGAACTTTTCAAGTGGCCGAATATATGCAATCACATAAGGATCAGACTTCCCAATCATTTCCATTTTTTTCAAATTATTTGCCTTCACGATTGTTAAGGTAAGCAGTCCTTGTGGCTTAAGCTCTAGGTCACTGCGCAATTATCAAACAGTACATCAAACTTGCATCACCTCAGATATAGAGTGATGGAGAAAGCAAAATACAAAACGCACTAAAATAATTCAAAAGGACGCCATTCAGAAAAATGAAAATAAGCATCAACTAATGCAACATAGGATATGATTACTCATTTACAATAACTATAGTGCACTTTGATTAATTCCTTAAAGCTTGTTTATTCAAACTAGACGAGTACCCGCGCCTAGCGGCAGCGATGTCTAGTTTTCTGCAAAGTTTCGATGACCCATCAGTTTCTTTCAACAAACTGTATTTGTAGCATTAGAAAATCGTTTTCGAATAACTACAATTCTGATGCGTGGTTGCATAGCAGCATAAATATATAGTTTTTTTAAAAATTATGTGGAGTCGATCTAAGTGTGTGAGTATATTTTCTAATAGGATTGTTTTAAGTTATTAAGATTTTTAGTAATAATAGATTCAAGCATTACAAAAAGCAACGATATTATGTATTTGGCAATATTATATTGTAGTTTAGAAGTATAGCCAACATGTGTGACCGCTTTTTCTTGTTTTGTCAGTAATTTAGGCAGTGATAACTATTTTTTTTACATGTGTAACGTTTATCATTTGGTGTGTGGCTTTTAAAATTGTAACTTTGCAAATTGGATATCACCATATAAGATTATTTTGTACTATCAATTTGTATAGATATTTATGCATTGTTCAAAGCTATTTGTTTGAGGTACAAATAATTATCGCTAAAGATAACAATACTATTTATTTTTTTGTGATTTTAATAAACTTACATAACATTATTGATACACTGGACAAAGGGCTATACAATATATATTAACTTTTAAACGACGATTTATATATGCTAGTCCCTTAAATTGTGCAAGAGCAACATTTTTTAAAATAACATTATACAAATGACAAATTACATGTGTCAAAGCAAAATAAACCAAAAACTACAATTACTTGGTCTCTCCTTTCAAAAAAATTGTCACGGGTTCCACAACTACTTCATCATTTCTCATATAATTTTGTCAAATTTGAAACCCGATTTCACCCAGGTGGTTCAACTGGTTGAACCGTTCCGATAAAAAAACAGGTCGATTTAAACCGAGTCAAACCGATAGGTTGGGTCGAAAAAATGTCAAATTAAACCGGGTCATCCCGCCGAGTTTGAAGCGTCCCGGGTCAACCCGGTATCGGTTTCAACAGGTCAACCCGGTATCGGTTTCACCGGGTCAACCCGGTATCGGTTTTAATTGGTTGTTTTTAATTTGGTAAATGTGCTTTTAATTGGGTGTACAATGTGAATAAATTATTGTACTTTTAAGTAATGGGGTGTTTTAATAAGAGTATTAATTATATTATTTATTTCTCTCTCCATCGACCATGTTTTCAACATTCAACTTTCAACATTTTTCACTTTTTCCACCTTAACCATTTTTCCATTTTATATAGTATAGATAAATATTTTTGATTTGGTTATATATGAAATGATGGACAAAACAAGAACATGTGATTGCTTCTCAACTTGTGCATCCCTCTCTTAGGCATTTTGTCAAACACCTTTCATGCATCAATTTTTCATCAATTCACCTATCCCAAAATGATATCATACTAAAACCTAATGCTACTCACAATCTCAAACGTAAACTAAAAGTATCAAATAAACAAAATTTCACAAGTGATAATACAAATATTACTAGTGATAATACACATATACAGTTCAACGTTAAATATCACTGGTGATACTACACGTACGATACATAGCAGATTCAAAACAACAATCAGACATAAAAACAGCATTCAAATGTAGTTAAAAACAAAAATTCAACTAACAACTTAATTAATAAGCAGAATTACATGAGCAAATAACAAGATTATCAAACATTTTTCACTCACACATTTCATCAAACACTTGGTGCGCAACTTAATAAGAAGGAATGTTAACAACTTGATCCACATAATTAACAACCGATCAACAACATTACCAACCGCAACAACATCAATCAAATCAACTTCTGAAACAGACGGTTCATTCAAATCAAAAGAAGACATAAAAGTGATGAAATGATCAGGAGGTGATGATGAAATGATGATCGAAATGGTGATGGTGATTGGAATGGTGATGGTGATGGTGATCCAACTGATGATGATCAAACGGTAATAGTTGATTGGAATAACTACTTTTGGAGGGAAATGATGAGAGCGGGTTGGGAGGAAAACACACAGTAACTGTGTGAAAAAAAATGAAACGAATGAACAAAAAAAAGAAAAAAAAGTTTTATATAGTTGGGATACTTAAGGTTAAGAATATTAAATCTTAGGTTAATCCCCACCATTAGATCAAAATAAATGAATGGTGAGGATTTGTCCATTGGTAAGCACCAAAATAAAGGTATGCAAATGAAAATTCCTCCTACTTAATATGTTAATTATTCTAACCATGAAGACGTGTATGAAACGTTAAATTGTTACTTTTTTAATTATAATACTACGTAATAAATGAAGAAGTAATAGACATTTGGGTAGATACGCAATTAGGTTTAGAAAATTGTTATAGTATGTGTAAACTTGGTATGAAACATAAAACCAATACACACGTACATAATAAATCAAACTTAATATAACCGATCACAACAGTTTATAAATACAACCAATTGTAGGTATCAGCTCGGTTTGATTCAATTTTACTCTAATAAAATAAGTTAAGTAAGCTTAGAGAGGTTAACTTATACGACTAATCCTCAAGCCAAAGTGCAACTCTAAAAGCTTAAACTTTTCTTTGTTCTAAAAGCTTTCGTATTTAAATTAGTTACTACTACTTACTAGCATATCGTTGTTATCTTAAACTGAAATTGATACGTTGATACACTTGGCCACAACATTTTTGTCTCATGTTAGCAACTAGTCAACTAGTCTACACCAATATGTCAAACAACCAAAACTAAAGGACCATTATTGTACTTTTTATGTCCTATAAAACCCTCCACATTTCACTCAAACAATCACTTTTACACAAATAACCAACTAATCACAGCAACATGGGAAGAACATTATCATATGATGAAAAAACATCAACACTTTCAGATACCCTTTATCAAGAAAACCAATACCCAGATCTTGAATTTTCAAATAACACATCTTATGATGATCAAATCCCATCTAGGTTGTTAGAAAAACAAGACACATGGCCTAAAAACAGCCTTAAAAAAAGGAAAAACCAAGTGTTTCTTGAAGGGTATGTGGAAACACCAGATGAGAATGAGCTTGTGAGAGCTAAAAGCTTAACTGATGAAGATCTTGATGAGCTTAAAGGGTGTTTGGATTTAGGGTTTGGGTTTAGTTATGATGAGATACCTGAGTTATGTAATACTTTGCCTGCTTTGGAATTGTGTTACTCCTTGAGTCAAAGGTTTCTTGATGAACAGCAAAAGTCGCCCGAGAATTCGGTTGTTGATGATGGTGTCTCATCACCTCCTATCGCTAATTGGAAGATTTCTAGTCCTGGTGAGTGTTTTTATAAAGTTTGAATTTTTTTTATGCTAATACAGATCATGCTTTGTTGTTTATATATGTTAAGATTTGTGTGTGTAACTTTGTTTACTGAATTGGTGTAGGTGATCATCCTGAAGATGTGAAGGCAAGGCTTAAATATTGGGCACAAGCAGTAGCTTGTACAGTTAGGTTATGCAACTAGATACTTTGCTAAATCGAGTTTCGAATGAAAGAAATCCAAAGTTAATATGAATGCTTAGAGGATTATGAATCTTGAATCATGATCAACATTCTAATTTGCCGAGGAAGCTCGAAAAAAATGTGATCATGATGATTTTCAATGTAAATGTTACACAAAAATTTGAACACTTGGCTCGGAGATGGATGCTTGAGTTTCTGTTGATGAGGGGCTGTGAATTCGATGGTTAGAATAAGAAAAGGAAGAACAATTGCGCATATTTTGTTGAGTTATCAAGTTTTGACACAATCATTTGAGGCAAAATTGATGGTGTATAGTTATGATCAAACCTTAATGCATATCTTGACATAAAAATTGATGTTCTGTTTATTCTTTCTTAATATGCTTTTATTGCAAAAACAATTATGAAGTGCATAAGAAATTCTTATTAAGAATTTAGAGAATAAAATGGCATAAAAGATCTAGCAAGGAAGAATCATTATAAACTAATAGGTGTTGAATGTTGATAGACATTTGATCTTTTTCAGACAAAAACTGATATACAATAGTTCTCGCTTAAGAAGTACACGGTAAATAGTTTCATAAAGGCAACCATACATGATACTCTAACTAAATTTAAACTAGCAAGAAGCTAAATCGAATAACATTGACGCTAGAAGATTGCGCCAACCAACACAGCAAAGACTAAAGATTCTGAAACCTAGTAAAGATGCCACACTACCCACAATAGAAAGGAACTTTTAGTTAGCAAAAGAAACTATATTTTTATGTTTTGAAAGCTAATCAGCAGTTTTATACCTCAGTTTCATGTTTAAAATGGAAATTGGTTTAAGAACACCAACGAAACCTTCAATATGGACATTTTATATCTTAATGCCCCTTAGTGGAGCCTATCAAAATACTTCAACTCATGTTCCAAAAAAAAAAAAAAAAAAAAAACTTCAACTCAAAACCATAATTTCGTGGTAAATCAAAATCGAATCCGTGACGTCTTGAAGACGTTAGATATGAAGTTATGTGCATCAAGAAAGTTCCAAAGTTCAAACGTTAAAGTCATTGTTAATTTTGATAATGATGTTTCGTAAAATGCTTTCTTTAGAAGAAAGCAATATAAACTATCACTACACTCTATAACAATCATTGATGCTTAGTAAGTTAGTACAGTACTATTTTGAATCAAGAAAGTGAGGTGTATACGCATTCTTTTGATAATTTCCTATAAGTTTAGAAAGGAATAAGGTTTGTTACTTGAAGGGAGTAGATTCTTAAAAGTCAGTTTTTATATGTCATTCTAAGTCATTTTCAAATTGAATTGGCAGAAATGTATTAACTCTAGTACTTGATTGGGCTTCCTAATGCTTGGTGCAAAGCCTCATTACTTAGCATAATGTCCAATGACACCTTCCACTTATTCATCTAATGCTTAGCCCATGTTGGTTGGGCTTTCCATTCTTTGGTAGCGACTTAAGGGGTATTTTTTTTCCTGTTTGGAAGTGGTTCTTTGTTCCTAGTTAGATTAATAATCTTGAAGGATGGTTTCAACATATACATGTTTTTTTTCAGGTAAACTCGGTGAAAAATGTATTATTTCAAACAAAGAACCACAAAATACATATTCAAAAAGGTGAAAGGACAATCCCAAATACCCTTAAGAAGCTAAACTGAAACATACAATCAACATACAAAGCAAGAATCTAACATGATCAAGCAAAATGAACAAAACAATTCACCAATACAACCATGCATCCACCCTTAGTGTTGTATTCAACTCTATCACTTTGAAAAGTTCAAATTCTTAAATAATCCTTCCGCTTCCTTCCATTTTGAACTATCCCAATTCCATAACTTTTCTCCCCATTCCCCAGATTATTCTCAGTAATACATTTTGCAATTCCATCCAATTCATTTGCTATTATCTGTTGAGCCATACCTGAATTATCTTCAAATACATCTTCTGAATCAACATCTTCACCATTATCACTTTGTAAAACTGTAAATTGATTCATTTCCTTATTCTGTACTGGTGACTTATTACCATTGGTTTGCCCATCTTTAGCCTCCTTATTCTTTTCCTTTTGCTTGGGTTGAAATTCATACTTAGTACCAGGCTTTTCCTTATTATTTCCTGGCTTACTTGGCCCAAATTTTTGTGATTGAGTGTTTGGTTTATAACTGAGGCTTTTAACTTTTTCACAAAACCACCATTTTCCTTTTTGTTACTTCCACAAATCCATCATTATCAGCAACATCCTTCTTACCATCACCTGAATTACCCACTTCCTTAAACCATTTTCTCCACCTTACATAGTTACATCCATTCCACATTCTTTTGTTGTATGCCCAAACACACAACACTTACTGCACATAGGAGGTCTCCAATCATAAACCACCTTAACTTTTTTCCTACATTGTTCCTCTTTTTGACCATTTCTATAAACTACCTCTACCAACTCAAGTAACTCTTTACTAGCAGCCACCTCTACTAACACTCTAGCATACACTACTTTTCCCATGCCCAAGTTACACACAGAAGCAGTCACATTATCCATAACCATGGGCTTACCAACTCTACTTGTTAGTGCACTAATCCCATTTATGGTCCATGCTTCCAGGGGAATATTACATAACTTGATCCATAAAAGCAATTTCTCTGGTTCAGTTTTATCCAAACACACATTTATATCCCACTTTTGCACAACTAAAGGTTTGTTGTTAACCATCCAAGGACCATAATTGACTATGAAATTTAACCCATTTAGATGATGAAACTTCATAAAAAAGATACCATTATTGCTATCAATAATGTCCTTAAAGCCATACTTATACCACATTTTCCTTAAATTGTATCTCAATTCATTAACAGTCATCTTACAACCCACAAAGTGCCAAAACACAGTGAGATCCCATTTCTTACTCCCTTCTGCAATTATTACTTCATCAAATATCACCACCTCATGACCATTACTATCAATCTCAGTGGGGATTGTTTTCAGTATCTTGTTATCCTTACTAGCATGGGACTCATTAGGTTTGTTAATCAAGTAGTCCTGTTTACTCTTAGTCATATTAACATAACTAATTCTAGTATCCTTGCCATTACTACAATCAACACCACTAGTTTTAACAGCCTCAGACTGTACATTCACATGTAATGTTGATTGACTTACATTGCAATTTGGCATTTGAACATCTTGTGATTCCCCTGTTTTTTTAATTCAGACCACTATTGACTTCAACTTTTTTCATCCCTTCCATATTAGTTCCTTCCTTATTGTCATCAGAGCTTGATGCTTGATTACACTCATCACTTCCATTCCCCTTAACAACTCCTTTTTGTACCTTATTCTCACTAGCCTCCCCAATACCCTCACTAAGCTTCTCATTTGTATTCCTAACAGTTTTCCCCAATTCACCATTAACCTTCCTCACTACTGAGCTTCCTTCATCATTCACAACCTTTTCATCATCATCTTTCCTACCATCATCTTTCTTATTCAAATCACATACAATGTCTTTATACCTTTGAGGAATCATAATTCTCCTTTTTGAATTTTTACCTTTTGCCGACATGATTTTACTCAATTGGCCCTCAATACATTGCTAAATTTCAATCAAAAAGGTTAAGGATATGATCAGGATGGTGATTATAGAGATTTTGTAGAAAAAATTTGAAAACAAATTTTGGTGCCAAATTACAAAATCGCCATATTCAGAACTCCTAAATTAGTGGTTGCTAGATGATGAAATTTATATCAAACTGTGTAGAATAGAATTCTGAATCGAACGTACAGTTGAAGATTACACAAAATTTGGTATAGAAATGAAACTTTTAGAGGTTTTTTAATGGTGGAAAAAAAATGAGAGAAAGTTAGTTGGAGGAGAGAGAAAGTTGTATGCTTTTTTCCAATACAACATATACATTTTCTTTCTCATCCTTAATAACCATCTTAAAATACTCAAATTTCAATTTTACCCTTGTTTTCACTATCAATATACACCTTCTCGTTTATATTTGTAAGCCATAATCAATAAATGATTCAAACTCAAAAAATCAAAATATGTTCAGTTGAATTCCCAAAGTCCCAACTCCCAATTTAAAAAGAACACATAATTGGAACAATTTGTATCTAACATGAAAAAATAAAGAAACGTCGTAAACTCCAATTATATAATAATACCTTATGATAAATTCAAGCAAATACATAATCTTTTGAAACAATCTAAAGTCAAAGATCGAACAAGAAAGAAATATTATTAAAACTTTAATCACTACAAACTTTCAAAAATCTATTAGAGAGATCAGATGTGCAGTGACGACGACTGGGTGGCGGAGACGGGGGAGTAGCACGGCAGATCAGATTGGACATGACAGTAGGTTGTCATGGGAGGTGGGTGTGGAGAGTGGCAGAGCCAGGAAATCCAATCGAATGGGGCTACGAGCGATTCAATAACGGGTTGAAAATTTTTTACAGTAAAAATTAAAACGAATCGGGTCTGGTCAGCATTAATTAAACGTAAAAACCACTTATGTTAGGCCATTAACACTAGCAAACTAGCGATGTATATCAATCGATAATGCACTTTCATCAAGTTCATTTTAAATAAAATCTATTCGACTTGTAATCTTTCTCATTTATAAAATGTAAACACACAATTAACTCATGAATTTTAATATGGATTGTTTCATAAGAAATGTTAACATAACGCATCTTGTTTCAACAAATAGAACGTAAACTCAAAACTTGAAACTTAATTTTGATCTAAAACAACAACACATCATAGGGCTACTGGACTATAAGGGGTCGACATGGATATACAAACTAAAAAGTTCACATATATGTAAATAAACTAGTGTAATATATTGAGAATTCCAATTTATAAATTGAAAATAAAGATTTTATAGTTAAATCAAAAGTAAAATACAAACTTAGAATAAAATGTACTATTAGTTAGTAATATTTTACAACCCGAATATCTAATACACCTTTCCATCTAATGTACGCATTTAATGTTACCTAATTTCCAACCTCCCTTATCCATCTACTCAGAAGCAAAAAAGATTAAAAAAAAAAAGGGGGGGGGGGGGGACTTATAAGATTGAATTAATGATTTATTATTTTTGAAAAGAGCACTTTACTTTCTATGTTGAGGGAACCATTAATTTTTGCAACAAATTTAACCATTTTTTCTCCAAGTTTAGCCATTTTAGTGGAGCTTTATTGGGGGCCTTTCCTCCCACAACTTGCAAGGTGGCTCCGCCCATGGGTGTGGACGAGGAGAAAAGCAAGTGAGATATTTGGGGAAGGAGATAGAGTATAGAAGAAAGAGGTAAGGGTATACTTTTGAAAAAGCATCCGAGATGGAAACAAGTTTATATTTAGCCCTCTTTTACAATCATGATTTTCTTTTGTATTAAGCAAAAAAAGAAACACTATTTTTACTAGTTGGGTTTAGGAATTTCTCTATCTAGGATGATTAAGCAAAAAAGAAACAACCCCTTAGTTAACGTTTATATGTGATCCTAATCAGGAGTGTTCACAAATCAAGAAATACCTACAGGAACCGGACATCAAAATTGAACCAAACCAAATTTGTGACCAGACATAACAGAGTTAAATATTTGATTTTCAGTTTTGATATGATTTTAGCAAAATGAAAGCCGAACTGAACCAAAAACCGAATTCAGATAAATATATATATACTTTTTATATATTTATACCAAAAAAACTATTAAAACTATTTTCTATTAACATTTTTTGAGTTTGAATTTTTATTTTCTTAAAATCCTATATTTAATTAAAGGAAAAGTATATATAACATATGTAGTTCAGGTTATTCGGGTCAACTTAAAACCGAACCGAATTCAAATGCAGTTTCGGTTCAGTTTAATCCAATTTGAATTTGGTTCGACTCGCTTTTCGGTTTTACTCATAAAAATATTTAACCGGAACTAATCGAACGAATAAAACGAACAACTGGATAACCGAACGATGACCCCTAATCCTAATCTAAAGTTTAAATGGAAAATTAATATGTATGTCTATTCATGTTATCTGACACAATAAAAAGCTTCTTTATTTCAACTATTTTTGCAACCCATCATACCACGCAAGGACATGGTAGATGTCCGCCTAGGAAATCCAATATATATATATATATATATATATATATATACCGGTTTGACTTACCAATCAATTGGAGAAACCACCCGGACCTAGTTTCTGGTAGATGGTCCACCCAGGACACCCAATATACATCCGTTTGACATATCAGTCAAGTGGCGAAACCACCCGGATGGGGGAGTTCAATCTCAATAGACCTATTCACAATATGTGTGCTCACTCTATTAGTGATTTAGTGGTTCATGATATAGGGACTTAAGTGTGGCAATAGTGTTACTGACAATAAAAACATTCAGTTTAGATAAACATCCGGTTGTAAATAATTGTGATTGTTATAAAATTCGTAGCATGTATCTCACCCCAAAATAGCTCATAAAATAGTTAAACGAGAAAGAGTAGGGCTGCGATATCACCGTGAATTGATGATATCAAATGTATAACGAAATCGATGGATAAGCTGGGAAAACCTCTACTTGCAACCTAAAATATGATGTTGCGTCTTAGGTTTTGGAATAATGATGTGAAAATACAAACAAGTCTATATAAGTCATTATATTAATCATGATGTTGTACATGGTAGTTTGTAGTGATCGTGTATGTCGTTTATAGAAACGGTTTAGTTTATAAAACATGTTTAGTTAAATATCGTACCACTGTTCGGGCTATCATAATTCATAGGTCGTGTAGTAGAACGTATGAGGAGCTAGGACACTTTAAGTCGTAAATCTAACAACTCGTCGATACGTTCACCCCGAAGAGGCCCCTTACATGAAATTCCATACTAACATGTTACTTTCATAGTTTAAAACGAATAAATTATACGTATGTTTATATGTTTATATGATATTTATGTAATTCATTAATTTGCAGTTGCATTTTAGCGATTTGAGCCATAATTGTTGCTGTAGGTGGCATGACATCCCCCACATACGGCATGTCTTGATCCACGTTCCTATGAACATCTGTATTTGAGACTGAACCACGTCTCCGGGGTGTCATCTTTATTCGTCGACCGGATCTATTCACTGCTGGTGTATCATCAATGGCAAGACTAGGTGGTATATCACTGTATAACCCTGCTGGCATATACTTCCAGAGATAGTCTACACTAGATGTCCACCAAAGTTCTTTCATCTCAGTCTCTGGATATAAAAAATTGTTATACACTAACCCCATTATCTAAATACCATTAAAAATCATAAACAATTTTTCTAAAAGAGAAGATTATAACCTGTCGGCACAAGGCGGACCATTTCAGTATCACGAAAAAGAAGATCATAATCGGTCTTCTCAAACCTTTGTCTATCATCCCAAGCAACACCCCGAGGGATCACATTGTCTTCTTTAATCCACCAATTTGTTGAATTGTGGTAGGTTTACATAAGCCAAATCTGAAGGAATTATTATTACTATTAGCATAAAGATTACTACACTAAGGTTCAGGCTACAATACTGAAGTAAATTCTTACTAATGAAACAATAGTTACCAACCTTCAAAGCGAAATCAAATCCACACAACGTATATGTTGCAGTGTAATGATCGCCCTTGGTAGCACTTTCAGTCAAATGTCTATCTCTAACCTTTGAAACCGCATTATAAATCCTCTTGTGAAACTCAACCCAAATGTACTCGCCCCATGGAAATGCATTCCATGCATAAATGTCATCTACTAAAACCAATATCTCATTGGAGATAACATTTCTTTCCTGTTTGCCCATATAAATGTTCTCTAACAATAGAAGCAAACAAAGGCGAACAACATCATCATTTGAAAGTTTATTAAACTCAACTTGATCACTAAGAACCCGAAAAAGTTGTTCGGCCTTTATATTACTAATTTTCTCGGTACACCTCTCTCTAAGAAAACTTAGCATACGCTTACCGAAACCAGATTGTCGTTTCTTTAAATGCTCTAAAGAAACATCACCAAATCGAAAACCTAATACTAAGCACATATCTTGACGACCAAATTCTAAAGTGTGTCCCCAGATATCAAAATACATGGGAGTATTTATATTAGGGTTTTCAATAAAGCGTTGATATTGAAGTAAATAATGAAGCAAATGATTATCATGCTCGTATGTTTTTATGTTTAACCATTGCCCGAAAACAGTGCTTTTAAAAAGTTCAAGACGATCCGGATTGCAACTCAACTTTTGCCTTATCGTTTTTATATAGTGCAACTTTGTTCTAGTACTGAGCTTAGCAGCATACACCTATACACAAAAACAAACAAAACATGCATACCCATATTAGCATATGTTATAAACTGATGAGCAATACAAATATAAACATTTTACAATAGGCATACTCACATAAGTAGTAAGGAAAGAGTCATAAAGAAACACTTTAAAATAAGCAGTTTACAAACATAACATTTAACAAACAATAACATGTTATAAACTGACGAGCAATACAAATATAAACATTTTAGGCTTGACACATGAAGCAATGTGTTTGGGATTCCTAAGGGCTAAGTCCTTTAAACTTTAAACATGTTGCAAGTTCTTCACTTTTGATGCTAAAGTATGGCTAGCATTTTAAATTAGGCGACAATTTCCTTCATAAATACTGTTTCATGTTAATATGGACTGAAGGAACTGGTTTAAACTGTAAGAAATACTGTGGATTCTGAACTGTAAACCGAAAAACATGAGATGAATTAGAAACAGATTGTACATCTTTCGTATATATGGAAAATATTTGGTTTGATATGAAAATATCTTCATGTTTCTTTCATCGGAAAAATAACACGTAAATGAATGTTGGCATTTGGTAGTAAAAGCTTATCTCGTTATCTTTGAACATAATGCAGGTGATGCAGAATTTGTAAAAGCTTATTAAAGTAGCTATCTAAAATCAGTAAAAGCTTATACACAAAATCAAGCAAAGTGCTTTTTAAAAGACTTTGATTAGGGGCATACTTTCCTGGATCTCTTAAGCATGAAAAGAAAAGTGCTTTTTAAAAGTCTTTGCTTAGTAAAAGCTTATACACAAAATCAAGCAAAGTGCTTTTTAAAAGACTTTCCTGGATCTCTTAAGCAGTAAAAGCTTATACACAAAATAAAGCAAAGTGCTTTTTAAAAGACTTTGCTTAGTAAAAGCTTATACATAAATGTTACAAAGGCACGCATGACTACATAATGAGGTATTTTTTCGTTACACTTCTATATTAATTTTCCTACATAATGAGGTCTTTTCCAATGCAAGTGTCCACATTTCAGGTATGATCCCCCTATAAAAGGTACTACTATATATTCTAATGATTGATTCTCACGTCGGTGGCGGTTCGCCAAAGCTAAAACGCAAAAATCCGCAATAAAACCTAGAATAAGCAAACCATAACCACAATGAATGAACCTCAAATACACTAAAAAAATTCAAAAACCCTAACATTTATAGTAACGAAATGACTTATACAATCAAAGAATCCAACAAAAAATAGCAAACAATGTGGGTTATTGTGCAGATCGCTTATAAATAATCACAACAACAATAATGCAAAATCAACAATAAAACCTACAATAAGCAAACCATAACCACAATTAACCTCAAATAATCTAAAAAAATTCAAAAACCCTAACATGTATAGTAACGAAATGGCTTATATAATCAAAAAATATGTGTGGGTTACTGTGCAAATCGAAAACAATCTATTAAAATAAAAAACATAAAAACAAAAGTCTAGGTTACTGTGCAAATCGCACAGTTTACTTACTTGTTTAGAAGCCATTATCATATAACATCAATCGTGTTCCACAATCTGTGAATCGGGATGGGATCGGGTATGGGTTTTGAGATCTCTTGGTACTAATAGTCTTCCACAAAATCGTGTTATTAATGTTGTTGTATGTGTGTTTTTTGAGAAACCATTTTTGTGATGTTTTCTTTGATCTAAGCCATTTTGTATAAATTGTATTCGAAAAAATAAAAAAGATAATCTAAAAAATATTTTGTACACAAAATCAAGCAAAATATTTTTGTGTCATTTCAATGTACTATTTTGCTTTTCCAAAGTAAAAAGTAAACCTTCGGTCGAGCACCGTCGGTTGAGAATTGACTTTTAATAAACAAACAAAATAGCGAATAGTGAAATAGATTGTATAAAGATTTGATAGTACACTTAGTGGGCCAAGGATGTATAAGGAAAAAGTACTATAGAATGACACATGTTATAATATGAATAGAGTTGATCAGTTGAGCATGACAAAAATGAAAAAAAAAAATGTTAAAAATGACTAAATAACGAATCAAAGTTGAATTTTTTAACCTTTTTGGTAATTTTCTTTAAAAAAAATTTGTGATGTGGTTTTGAAAAGATAAAAAAGTAAAATGAAATAATTAAACATATGATCAATCACTTGGATTTTGGCACACAGTCAGACTCTCGTGTACTACCAACCGGCGGACTTTACATACCAAACCAAACCAAACCAAACACAAACACACTTACAGTTAGTGTGTACTCGTAAGTCTTAAACCCTCTTCATTGTGCTTTACATTTGCAGGAGAAGATGATACTAATAAGGTCAGTCCGTCCTAACCGTCGGTCGATCTTAACTCTCCAACGCCGCTCAGTTTCATCAGCTGCTGCAGTGGAAGCAGATCGAACGATACGACAAGGGCCGAGAAATGACTGGAAAAAACAAGAGATTAAATCTATTTATGATTCTCCTCTTCTTGATCTTCTCTTTCACGGAGTCAGTATATATCTCTTACTACTTTGCATTTACTGTTACTCTGTTTTTAATAAAACACTCAAATATCTAAATCTGGTCAACCATTTGTTACATTATCAGAAACACTAATAGTATTGTGAAATACTTTAGTGCTTATTGGCTTATTGTGTTTTATTAAGCAGTTTTGAATTGTTTGGATTGCTTTATGGGATTATTTAGTTATTTTCGTCTTTGGTTTCTAACCATACCCCGCCCCGGCGGGATTGGGTATGGCTGTTGTTGTTGTTGTCTTTGGTTTTTAATGCTTGTCTTAAATTTTTCTTGCTGTCATTGATGGCTTGGTAGGTGTGGTGTATATTATTTGATTATTTCTTACAAAAGGTGTTTTTATAGGCTCAAGTTCATCGACATGCGCAAAATTTTAGGGAAGTTCAGCAGTGTACACTATTATCTATAAAGACGGGTGGATGCAGTGAGGATTGCTCATATTGCCCTCAGTCGTCTAGGTATGATACTGGAGTAAAAGCTCAAAAGCTCATGAATAAGGATGCTGTTTTGGAAGCAGCACAGAAGGTGCGTTTTTCTCTAGTGACTCATTTTATTTGTTTAAATTGTTAATTAGGTTCATATGCAAGTACTTAGGCATAAATAATCATTCACATATTACATGCCTACCATAGTACCTCCTGCTTTTGATTCACATATTACATGCCTACCATACTATAGTACCACCAAAACCTTTAGTTACACTCTGTTGATAGGCAACTCTTGGAGTTTTTCAGACTTTTGTTTATGGTGTTCTTTTTCAGTCTTATATTGACGTGATGAACAACATTGTTACGTTAATTCATCAAAATGACTTAAAATCACATTATTTTGCACCTATCTTTTTGTAACTACACAATTGCACATGTATGTGATGCCATTTTTATGATGGATCAGTAACTGGTACTTGGCAGGCAAAAGAGGCTGGTAGCACTAGGTTTTGCATGGGTGCAGCATGGAGAGATACCATAGGAAGGAAGACGAACTTCAGTCAGATCCTTGAATATGTGAAAGAGATAAGGTAATGTGCCACTCTTTTACAACTTAAGTTTAGTACAATTGCTCATCAACTGAAGAAATTGCTTCTTTTTTTTTCTGACAAAAGTTGAAGTATATTGACTGTACACCTAAACGAGATTTGATTACTTATATATAACCCTTAATTGGCTAATTTTTTTATATCAGAGCTCATAAGTAGTGTGCCACTCATTTGCAGGGGTATGGGAATGGAGGTTTGCTGTACTTTGGGAATGATAGAAAAGCAGCAGGCTTTGGAACTCAAGAAAGCAGGCCTTACAGCTTACAACCATAACCTTGATACATCAAGAGAGTATTACCCTAATGTCATTACAACCAGAACATATGATGAACGTCTGGAAACCATCAAGCATGTTCGTGAAGCAGGGATTAATGTTTGTTCAGGTATGTTAAGCTAAATCTAAAGTTTAGCAATTGACTTTTATCTTATAGAGGTAATAGAGCAGAGTTTCTACCTTTATTCCAAAATATATATGATATACTATTCAACATTTGGGAGACAAGATACATGACAGAACTATCATATAAGACTTGGTCTTCTTTTTACAGGTGGTATAATAGGGCTTGGTGAAGCTGAAGAGGACAGGGTTGGCTTGTTGCATACATTAGCAACACTCCCCTCACACCCAGAGAGCGTGCCCATCAACGCACTTCTTGCAGTAAAAGGCACACCTTTGGAAGATCAAAAGGTATTTACTATATTTTTAGAAACACTTTTTCTATGAATATATCATGTTAATAACACATTATGCTTCTAGTTTGTAGATGTACACTTTTGTATGCTTCTGCCATAGCCATATTTTGCTCACCAACAATACCAAATATTATTAGTGTAGGTTGTGTCAGACAGCATAATGCATATTTAGTCATTGCTTTTGTCCGTGAATAGAATGAAATATTTGCTGTTTGCCTGTTTGTAATAATAATATACTCCGTATTTTCAATAGTACATCAACACCTACAACTTTAAAGAGAACACACTTCTAAGTTTCCAGAAGTGGAACAGTCTAATATCTGAAGACACTGTTAATAATGAAAGGAAAAAATAATGGTTACTAAACAGGATGTTAATCTGGGTAACACGGTGATCTGAAAAGTGAAAACGTATATTTTTTTTTCAAATACATATTGCTGCATTAGTTTTGACACTTTTTCACAAAAGCAAATGTTGCATTATCATCAAAATGTAAAACTTTCGGATTTACTGTGAAATGTAGGAAGTTGAAATATGGGAGATGATACGGATGATAGCTACTGCCCGCATCACAATGCCAAAGGCTATGGTGAGGTTATCTGCTGGAAGAGTGAAGTTTTCGGTGCCAGAGCAAGCGCTGTGTTTTCTTGCTGGTGCAAACTCCATATTCACTGGAGAGAAGCTGTTGACAACTCCCAACAATGATTTTGATGCCGATCAATCCATGTTTAAACTGCTTGGATTGATCCCCAAACCCCCTAGCTTCTCCGATGAAGCAGGTGAGGTTGAACCTTGTCAGGAGGCTGTTTCTAGCTCTGGTTAAATTATGCTTATGTCCCTGAAACAACCATCTTGTATCCTGTCTAGTGACATTTGATGACATAGGTATTAGAGCTATTGTTTTAGCATTAATGCTAGAAAGCAGTGATTTGTGGCTTTGGCTAATGAGTTCGTAACCGAGTCACTCTTTATTAGACATAGTGATTTAGTTTTTGTGATTTGAAAACTGTGGGCTTTTATTTTTTATATTATGGCAAGTTTGATATCATTGAAATAAACAGCTAGAGTTCATGTAACTCAACGTCAAAATGAAATAAACCCAATGAAAAAACTTAAACGATTTATAGGACAAAAACGGTGACAACTTTTGTTCTTCTGGTAGTAGACAACTACGGTTTCCTGCTATTTTGTTATCTAAAGTCTAAACATGTTTCACTTCATAGACGAGGTTTCTAACACATGTATATTGGAACCAATAGGATCCCATGTAATTGTACAGCAAATGGGATTTCAAGTTTGTATATATTGGTGAGTTGATAGTGTTTAAAGTCAATATTCTTAGTTTTCTGGTAGTCTCCTCTAATCGCCACAAAAATACTTCAAGCGTTTAGTGATCAAGCATCAGTCTTCCGTAAAATGCAGACATAAATGCATTGTCTGAAAAACTGGTCACTTTTTGTCATCAACAACTCCTGAATCCGACTGGGATGTAACCTGTGATGCCAAAATCACGTCACTAGACAATTTAGAAAACAGGAGGTATGGGGACAGATTAATATGGAAACTGTACAAAAAAGAGAAACTTGTAAATTTATAATCTTTTTCAAGAATAAAGACGGAAAGATCGTTATGGGTAACTTTTCGCACTTTATTAAATCATCCTGTAAAATGTCACTGAAATTAGTTGAATCATGAGGTTGGTTTCAAATGGGTTTTGGATTCACCTCAACTTCTTACAAAGTGAGTATATGATGTTCAAAAGCTTAAAAATGGATGTTAGTATCCCTGCCCCTAATAAGAAAAATACAAGTTATTTTGCAGTTTGAATGAACAGCCAAAAGTCATCTACGTATTATTGTAACATCTGCTGATGTACTTCATAGTTGGGCTGTACCTTCCTCAGGTGTAAAATATGATGCTGTACCTGGTCGTTTAAATCAAACCTCTATTTCGGTACACGTACTTGTAAAGTCAAATAGGCAGAAGTGGCTTTCTTTCGTCAGAGTCTGCACGGTGACTAGCCTGTACATTGGAGAAAGAGAAAATAACGAGCTTAAGGACAGTTTTGTCAAGAGCAACAACAACAACAACAACAAACCCAATCCCGCCGGGGCAGGGAGCATGAGCATCAAACATGACTAACACTGAACACTCGTACCTCCTCATTAGCCCCTGCTGCAATATTGATGAATGTCGAGTTGCTTGACCTGCTAAGAATAGGTCTATAAGTACTCACGATTATCTATTAGCCGATTAATACTCATTACAAGATCATGATAACAGTATTGTAGGGCTCAAAAGCCTCTACCTTATATCTATGGAGGGGGTTTTAGATATTTGACGGATAGTCAAATGCATTCATTCAAATATGTAGTCAATAAAGAGTTGCAGTTATTAATGATTATGAAGGTGAGATCAGAAAGTGGTACTTGTACCTCTCGTTGTTCTGAATTGGCTCCAACTCCAACACCCCATCTTCTTCCTCCTTGACTTTTGAAAGAGGTGAAAAGAACTGAAAGAAAGAAAAATCGTAAGATGCAGAACAAACTGGAAATATGTGAATCACTTGGCTGTTAACATTTTCATTTCTTGATTCTAGTTACATGGCATGAGGAGTGATTATAAGTCCTGTCTATTTAATGCAGCAGATTAATCAAATCCAAGCAGCTCGTAACTATACCTGATGCATTGAGATGAAAACAATAGAAATTCCTAGCATAAAGTTTATAGTAAGTGTATGTCCAAACAAAGCTGCAGATGCAAAGCCTGTGAAGATTGTGGCAACAGTTGACGAGTACTTCTTCAAAATAGTATCTGCATTTCAACAATAGATACTTACATGACATAAATAAAATTCATTAACATGTCTTAAATTAATACATTGTGAATAGTTTAGTCTTACCAGCATATTTAAAGAAAAATGACGATAATATCCCTTGTGCTGCATTGTTTATAATCAAGAACATCGTAGCTTTTGAATGTCCTTGCAAAATATCAAAGCTTTCAGGACCTGCAAAATATCAAAGCATTTAATTAGATTTGTCATTTTGTGGAAATAATCAAATACCAATGTCTCTCTTAATATCAGTTGTTGTTAAAGCATGGAAAAGTATATTGTTCAACCAAACAGGCATTTATGGAAATTAGATAATAAGGTGAACTATAGTACCTTTGATAACAACAGTTCCAAGGATTCCTAGGAAGTTGAATATTGCACCATAACCATATAAGAATAGATTCTGAAATAGAACAACATGACATTAAGTAGCATTTCTTATGCAAGTATTACAAACACAGTGGCCAAAAGACAATTGCAATAAATTATATATACAGTTGGTTGGATGGATGGATGTGTTACAAAACTAAAAAAAAATACAAGAAAAACGTTGACGTGATTATTGGACCACATGAAAGTAAAGATCAAGTGAACAGAAATCACTCAATGTGGTTTCACAATATGAAAACAGATAAAACTCATTAAGTAAGAAGATTAATGAGCTGATATATAAAAAAGAATTTATAATATTAAGATCACCTGAAGGTAGATGCTTGTGTCGTATTGACTTTTAAGGGCATATTCATTGAAGACTGATGCCATAGATGGAACAGTAACCTGTAGATGGAATTCATTTTAGTATGACATACATCAATTATATCGAAAAAAATTCCAAGATGAAAAGTAGAGTTTTAATTAGAAAGCTAGTGACATTTTGACATAGCATTATACATTCCAGTAACATTAATTGACAAAGAATGAAACCGGTGACTTACAAAGATAAACGTGCAGATATATGCACCCACTGCGATTGGAACATCCAATGTAGTAACACCATCCGGAAAAGAACGCAATTGATTTATGCTAATGCCAATAAGCAACAGAGCAAGAGCTTCCCACTGAAACAAAATAATTGAATCTGATATTAATTTTGAATATAAAGAACAAGTATACAAGAGTTTATTCAACATGGTGATCCCATTGAGGAATGTACAAAAACAGAACCATATGCAAGTGTGTACTAACCTGAATTATGGAAAATCGACGTTTCATTATTATCTTTAACAAAACAGCAATTACCAAGACCTGCATTTTTTTGTAGATTGTAGGTTGAGCAACATTGGTAATGAAACATATAAGCTCAAGATGAGAAACTTGCGTGAATGCTAAATAACAAGTTTTTATTTCAGCGAGACAAGTAGATAAAGGCACACAATACTTGCAAATAAATGGTCATGGAAAAAACAGAATATAAATTTTCAGGGCGCAAGCGATATCTCATATAAAGTGATAAATAAGCATGAGAAAAGATGCAACAAACAATTACCTTCAGATTGCTCAGCATCTTCACAGTTGCGGGATTAAAATACAGCTGCACAATAGTTCTCCGTAATCAGATATTATGGTGTTACACAGAAAATATGTTAATACCACAACAAAATAAGCTACCAATAAACGATGTCACGAGCAAGTAAACAGCCTATATTCTTTAGATAAGCGAATCCTCCTTAATAACGGTCTAATTTATAAAAGGTAGACCGACTCTCCTAACAAGGCTCACAGGTTCAGTTCACTTTGATAATAATAATAATAAGCATGGGGATTTTATCCCCTACCACTCTATTAATATAACTACCAATTGCAAATTACAAAATGACCCTCCACTCAGTTTATAGAATCACTTAAGCGGACGTACCTGCATTGTGAACTTCAGATAGTTGTTGATAGCATAGAGAAGGGCTGGAACAGCAAGAAGCACATTACTGCGGGCTGCCTGTAGAAAGAGTGATGACAGAAATCAACACACGAGCTTACTAGTAAGATGCTTTATCAAAACAGAACCAATGGCTATATCATGTGGTGAAGCTAAGCATATCGTTTGTTTGTGTGCTGTTATCAATAGTCATGTACAGTAGTGACATGAATCAGAAGCTTCAGAGCTAATCAATAAGAAAATTCCCAAAAATGAGGTGTGCTTATGCACATCTGACTGTTATTACACTCATTGAGAAAACTAGATTTGAACAACAATTTAAAGATGAGAGAAGATAAAACTTCAAACTTAAGAAAAACGCTCAAGTATAGACTACCAATTATAGGCAGTAGTGACCTAAAAGTGGATAAGGGCTGAAATATCATCATGAAATCATGGGCAATAGAAAAAACTCTAATTAACTAAGCAACATGCGCTAATACATATAACCCAAATCCTGAAATGTTGACTAGGATACCTGTACAAAATTGGTGACTGAAAGAAGTGGCTTCTCTCCCACCTTCTGATTTCTAGCCTGTAAAGCCACAAATTAAACAGTTAAACAACCATTTGTTACAGAAAGATATTACACTACTTAGTAAATTATAAATATTCAAAGTACACCAAAATGATGCGGACGATAAAAAATGAACGGCGCTGCCATTTATATTTCACCATTGATTACTCATACACACATTCTGTTTTTCTTTAGTTGCATTCTACCAAGTATATCCAGGTACATTATCATAGGACAGAACTTCAGCATATCCATAATTTATTGGCACAAAAAAGAAAAAAAAAAGGGAAAGACTCAGGTACGTGAGTAAAAGACCTCAAAAGGATGTACATGGATATCTGTCTAGTAACTTTGAGAATTCATATTCATTGGGCAGACAATCTGCATTATTTCACTGATAAAAATATCAAATGATCCAACATACTTCATACCCATAAAATGATCAAGGAAAAATAAGCATTGATTTTCAACCACAAGATGCTAGCAGATTGAACTGACATCAGTTTGTAGCCTCCTTTACTATTTTTAGACGCGTTTGGATTGCTTATTAATTATGCTAATCTGCTTCTTACATTTTGATATAAGCAGTTTCTAGGGCGTTTAGGATTGCTTATCTGATTACTTATGTATAGATCTGACCTGTTACAAATGAACAGCTTGAAGTGAAGTTGCCCATTCCAGGCTGCTTATTCTAAAGAGCAACAAGTATATATGCAGTTATAATAAGCAATTAAAAACACCCCCTTAGAGACTTGGATAAAAACAAAATATGCATGCATCTCAAGACACTTAGAAAACTAGCCCTTAACTATATAATTCAACTTGTCTTTAACATAATCCGCAGATAATAAGTAACTCACCGCTATCGTATTAAAATTCGAAAATACCGAGCTGAAAGGGATACTATAACAGAAGACTCACGTAATAATAAAAGATCGCACTGCAAAATAGACGTGTGGGAAAGAAAATGATTACCTGTATTAAAAGCATAATAAGCGCAAAGACAACCTTTGCAACTTCTGTCAAAAAATTCACACTGATGGGACTAAAATTGAACTTCCCATCCACCTTCGACATATACACCAAAATCGGCTGTGAAAGAAAGAAAATTGTAAGCCACCAAATAAACAACTTCACTGGACTATACAACTTATTATTACCGTAAACTATCTGAAAACCTAAGAGGGTGTTTGGAATACATAATCTGATTATCTCATTTGTAACATGCAAATAACCAGAAGCCAATGTTTGGCAACCATCTTAAAGACGAAACACAGTTCTTCAAACACGTAACATATTATGAAAACGCAACCCCAAACACCCCTTTAAACACATACACATTCTCAAAGAAGATAAACAAACACAATCAGAACACGGAAATCGACCTGCAAACCAATTAACATACAATCACCAACAACCAAAAGCACATTTAGCGCACGTTGCTTCTTCGACAACTTATCGCGGTGGCGATCATACGCCTTAGAAAACGTCTTTGCATACTTGGTATGACAAACGCTGCACTCTATCATCTCCCCGTTTTTCGCCATCTTAAACCTCCCTCCCTATAAAAAAATATTTCACAAACACATAAAATATTCATCACCAATATGAAACAGTTGATAATAACATTAAGTAACATAAAATTTATATCAGTATTAAATGTTAGCTCATAATTCAGTTGATAAAAATGATAATAATAAAAACATACCTAAATTAGACAATTCTGTGAAGCAAAATCATTGATCTGAGTATTTATTTATGGGAATTGGAATTTGAGTGGATTTAAAGTGATGAATGAAGAAGGACTAGTGTATTAGTATTTTAATAGCTTAAAATTGTGTCAACCTTTAGAATGTAAACACTTGTGTTGTTTGCTGGCGTTGTTCTGAATAAATTTGCGTTGGGTTTACATAAACGAGAACTTCATTGAAATGGAGAGGTCACCGACGATTTTATTTTTTTTTTAGTTCAGGCATTGAAATATATGGAAAAAATTTATAATTGTTCTTTTTTATCGAAGATTTGACGAAAAAGTTAAGTGAAAAAAAGAACATTGCATACTTCATAAATCATTTTCGCGAATACTATGGTTCGTTTAGTTGGAAGTAATAAAATGTCAAATAAATAGAATAAACTACATAATAAAAGAAGTGATGTTTTTGGTTTATATATTTGGATTTGAATATTGTTTAATAAATATGATGGAAAAGAGTGGGGTGAGTGAAATTAATGATGGAATATGGCCTCACGGGAATGATTTGTCAAAATCCACCAAGTTTAAGGGCCCGTTTGGTTAGCATAAATGGGAATGAGACTATGACTTTCAAAGTCATAGTCGGTGTTTGTTTTGTTTTGTTTTGTCGGCCCGGTAATGAAATGGGTATATCATAGTTATAGATTCAATACACACCAATTTGGCGTCTATGAAATCCATTCCCGTGGGCCCTCTTTTTTCCACTACAAAATTCAAATATCTATACATTTTTTTATACCATATTTTATCAACCATACATAAACAATCGTAATGATACACTTTTTCATACTTATTGTCATTCCACATCATTCCAAATCCGATACCCATTGTCATTCCTAGCAACAAACCAAACGGGCGAAAGGTTTGTTTGGTGGTTTGTAGGTGGGTTTGGGATTAGGATTATAATTTTGATTTGATGTAGGAGAGAGAAAGAAAATTAAAAAATAATAAAAAATGTATTTAGCTAAATAAATAATTATTTTTAGACTAAAATATACCGTTGGTCCCTAAACTTGTCGCTGCGCATCGTAATGGGACAAACCTTGCATTTATCATCGTGGGGAGTCCAAAACTTGGGTTTTTAATGTCAAACTAGTCCCTTGACCACTAATGCGAAAGTCAATGTCTGATTTTTGTCATGTAGTCGAGGGTATTTTAGTCCATACATATTTATACTTTTGTTTCTTTACATTTGATTTTGTCAGATTCTTTGTATTTTATTCTCTTCTTGTTTCTGGTACAAATCAGCATGAACACCTACAAATCACCATGAACACCTGCATTACTGTATTTGTTGTATTGTACTTCATCTGCAATTAATAATGATTGTGCTGCAACTGATGTTATCTACAAATCATCATGAGCCTTGCTAAGCACCAATAAAGCATCAAATTTTCATGATCAAACATCACCAATATAATCACTCATCATATCCTTGCTATGTTTCATTGCTTTAGAGAGGAACCGAGGATCAATCCTAATAAACATACGCCTAAAGGTGAAGGCACCCTATCAGTAATGATCAAATATCACTAGTAATTAATAGGGGGCGACAACACTATCACTAGTTAAGCAATACTCATTGCTTGACTATTAATCAATTATTTATTATGTTTATTGATTAACTTTAATAACTTAATTCTTGTCGCCGGTACATAGATCCATCATCACCTGAGTTAGATCGACAAATGGTCACAAACACGCGTGTGTACCCACAAACAAAAATGCTCCCAAAATCTTTCACTATGTATGTGACAAGCAAACTGAAGAAAGCACATTTATATGTCTTATAAGAGATGGTTGTATCCGTAATTGGATGAATGCTATAATTATGCATGTAGCCTATTTAAGTGTTCAAAAGTCGTAAAAGCTCAAATTCATAGACTTAAATAAGAACTCAACATCATTATGTAATAAATTAAGCTCAAAAGGGATCAACAAGTTAACTACTTAAGCACTAATGACAAAAACCACAAATAGGCCAAAATGATCATCTTTCTTTGACGAAACTCAATAGGACCCGCGACCTTTAGATCGCAAGATCAATACGACCAATAAACATTCCGACTTATCAAAAAGAGCAAAAATTTTCCAAAAATAACTACCAAAAACAAATGAATTAGGAGGAAAAGTTATCAATTTCTTTGTGAGACTCCCTTAAACAAGAAAATCCTAACACCACCACACGCCAACGCTAATAGTAAAGGAACCACGAATCCATCAAGGTTTGATCTTTGAATTTTCTTGACTTCCCTTTCTTGACGAGACTTCTTTCCCATTTTATCACGAAGACTAGTGTTGAGAACATCCAGATCCAATTGATGCATAATTTTGAGTTGGCTTCTTGCAATTCCTGATATCTGCTCAATACAGAATTCATTGTAAATCGAAATTCATACATCTATTTTTAACAACACGTATATTATTATTACCTCTTCATTTATAAGGGAATCTTTAGCTAACAAGTATTAAATGTAGGTGTTCATGGTGATTTGTAGGTGTTCATGGTGATATGTACCAGAAACAAGAAGAGAATAAAATACAAGGAATCTGACAAAATCAAATGTAAAGAAACAAAAGTATAAATGTGTATGGACTAAAATATCCTTGACTACATGACAAAAATCAGACATTGACTTTGACATTAGTGGTCAAGGGACTAGTTTGGCATTAAAAACCTAAGTTTTGGACTCCCCACGATGATAAATGCAAGGTTTGTCCCATTACGATGCGCAATGACAAGTTTAAGGACCAACGGTGTATTTTATTTTTATAAATTAATATATACTTTATAATATTTAATGAGGAGAGAGATAGAGAGATAAAAAAATATGGCCCCACATATTTTGTAAACCCCTCATGTGACTTGTCTTTTGAGAAGCCCCACATACTTGGACATGATGCCTAAATCATAAACCCACGCCTCAAACAAACACATGTTTAATGTCACATCAATATAAAACCCAAGCCAAAGTAAGCAACCAAACGGGCCCTAAGTGGTATGGATCTATGGGTTTCAACTGTGGGCCTCATAGGAATGGTTTGGCAAAACCCCTCAACCAAATAAACGTAAATGGTATCAAACTCATACCCTGATTCCCACACCCCTATACCAAACGGACCCTTAATATGATTAGTTAATGATGTACTTTTATGTAATTTTGATTTCATTACAAAATGTAATGAACAAAAAGGAAGGGACCCGTGAAGAATAAAATTGATTGTTTTTTGTGTAATTGATCATTTCTTATAATGAATCATTACATTGTATAATTGTAAACAAACAAGATTTTTTCTTTTCATTATAATAATCTTTTTCATTCTCACTTTAATTACAATAGACGAGTACCCGTGTATAGTAACGGGATTTTATAACGGCAGATAGTTGTAGTGATAAAAAACTTTATAGGTTATAAACGAAAAATAACCCGGCCCGTTCCACTAGTTGAACCGGTTTCAGTCAGAAAAACGGATCAAATTAAACTGATTTATATATTTTCGAAACCTGATTAGACCCGTCGGGTTTGAAAGGACTCAGGTCAACCTGGTTTTCGAGATATATGTATACTTTTTTTGTATCATTCCAAATATATATAAAATTTAATTTTTGTGGAAGACCGGGTTGACCCGGTTGTCGAACCGGTGAACCGATGACTCGACCGGGTCGATTAGTGTTAGCATTAAAGAAGTGATGGTCATTCACGATTAGAAACTTTGTAGCGGTTAACAGATAATGTATTAATTAAGATTATTGGGCCATGTAAGCCGTATAAACAATGTGTAAACCAAGTCCATTAGGCAAGCCCAAGCGAAGCCCATTTTGTATGGCATATGGATGTATAAATAGCACATTTTCTCTCATTTGAGAGTGTCCTTAAGAGTGTAGTGTGTGTTTTTATTAATAAAAGTTCTCTTGTTTTCTTTCATCTCTCTTTCTCTCTACTTCACGTCACCTTGCTCTTTTGTCACCAAGCTTCATATTTACGTGATATAGTTGATATATTTAAGGTTCTACAATTAGAAACCCGGTTTTCAAAACATTGATTAAACACTAACACTATTTAAACTGACTGAAAATAAGATGTGTTATAAACAAAAATAATAATAAAAGTTTATAGGTTCCATAAATAGTTTACTTAATTTTTCCACTTTTTCACTTTAAGGGATTTTCCTATATAGTATAGATATAGATATAGGTATACCAAACACTACGCTATTTTTTAACCTCGTGCATACACGAGTTATTAAATAAAATTTTCTATAAAATTATGTAAATTATTTCATACTTATGTAGTAACAATACATGCACATGCACGGTTTTAAATATATTTTACGTTATGTACAAATATCGATTAATATTTGTATATATTTTTGTAAGACGAAATATTAAACTTTGTTTAACTGACATGGTGTTGAGTTTGGTGTCGTTTAAATATAAATATTGATATTATTTTTAGATATTATGCGTGTTTAATAAAACGTAATCACCCTTGAAAAATAATTTTTCGTATATCATTATCTAAACTTTAAAGTGAAATTACATGCGTTATTGTTATATGTACAATCTCGTGTATTTATTTTCATCTCACAGTAACTCATGAGGACATGCTTTCATTTTGATATTTATATTCCTGTTAATAATAATTTGGCCGTATTTAAGTATCTTGGAGTTCCATTAGTCTCTACGCGTCTTGTTTTTAGAGATTGGAAGGAGCTAATGGAGAAGGTTCAAAGAAAGGTTAACGATTGGAAGAATAAATTTCTTTCTTTTGCGAGAAGGTTACAACTTGTGTAATCGGTGATCTCTTCTATGCACGTTTATTGGTCTTCGGTGTTTGCATTGCCTTCTCGTGTTATTTTGGATATTGAGCAAATAATGAGAGGGTTCCTTTGGTGCAATGGTGTTATGCATCGTGATAAGGCTAAAGTTTCATGGGAATCTGTATGTCTTCCAAAAGAGGAAGGCAATCTAGGTATTCATCGGCTCGAGAGTTTTAATGTGGCGTTGACTACGTCCCACATTTGGAGCATTCTTGTTTTAAAGGAGTCGTTATAGGTGAAATGGATTCATACTCATAAATTAAGAGGACCTAATTTTTGGGATGTTCCTTTTCGAGGAAGTATGACATGGAGTTGGCGTAAAATCCTTCATGTTTGTCCCATGATCAAACATTTTTTTAGTAAAAGGTTGGTAATGGTATTTCTATATCGCTTGGTTTGATAACTAGTGTTCGCATAGCCCTTTGATGTCTAGTCTTTCAGCTAGATAAATTAATATGGTGAATTTTAATATGAATTCGAGAGTGGTGGACATTGTTGCAACGTGCGGTAGCTCAATTCCTCGTTCTAAAAAAATGACAGATAACATCAAAACCAATAACCATGATTTAGACTTTCCGTATCATCTACTTTACCCTGAGCACCATTTCAACCAACACCTTTTTAACTTAACAATCACCAGCAATCACCACTACCACCAATGAACTCCTCACTCAACACCCTCCACCACCACAAACCACCATCCCAAGTTCTATATTACTAATTTTATCTTTAAGAACCATGGTGTCAAATCTTTTGATGTTTAATCTACGGTGGCCAAAACCTAGTGACTTAAACCACTACCACATTCATGTAAAAGAGAAAAAACTTTTCTTAGTTTATTTGCATCAATCATAATCAATGGCAAAGCTTAATGGAAACACATGAGTCATAATCAATGGCCAAGTTTAATACAGACATGAGAGTGCCCCGCTCCCCAATCCATGATTTGGTTACTAAGGTTGGTCGTAATGGCGACTTTTGGTTGGGTCGGTCTAGCCTTCGAGTCGCGTCCCTCCCCCACGGTGACTTTTGCAGCCACGTCCCTTTTTTTGCTTGATTCGATAGACAAGGCAACTGGATGGAAATGAAAAGTTTGTGTGTATGGGTTTTTTAACTAATTTTTGTGGGGTATGTTTTTGGTCGTGACCACGGTCTTACAAGCATTTGGTCATGCATTTTGTGGAAAACTAGAAGGGGGGTTGAATAGTTTTACCAATTAAAACTTCATTTTAAAAACATTTAGATCAACTTATGTCAATCTATTTAGATGTGTATGTTGGACGTTGATAGACAGATAAATAAAAGTGTAATGAAAGATAAAGAGTAAGAAACACATAACCACGACACGAGTATTTATAGTGGTTCGGCTACAAGGACACCTTCCTTGCCCTACTCCATTCCCCGAGTCACCTACTCGAGAGTTCGTAATCACTACACGACACCAACTCCTTATGGCGGAGAAGCCTTCACAACGTCGCCTACTATTTTTCCGGTACTAGGCTAACCACCAAGTTCTTTCACACCAAGGTGAACCACACCTACCACAACGTCGCCTACCCTTTATCTGGTACTAGGCTAAGTACCGAGTTCCATTACAATGGAGAAACTACTACCCAACACTACACAACACCTAATCCCAAAGGAGACCCACTCCTTATTACAACACCATCAAGGATAACAACATCCTTGAAACAAACTATCACCTATATGTATAACGATGCACCTCATCGATTATACGACCTTGACATTCTTCACTAATGCCACTTGATTTGATTTCTAAGCATCTCTCACTAACGCCCTTGACACAACGCTTGGCATCTTTCACTAATGCCTTCGTCTTGACACTTTTAGCATTCTTCACTAATGCTCTTGACACGGACGTTAAGCATCTTTCACTAATGCTTTCGTCTTAACTCTTTCGTCATCCTTCACTAATCCCTTTGACACAACACTCTTATGGAGAAAGAAAGAACTATCAACAAGAGAACCTCAGTAGTCTTGATGATGATGAAGCATGGCAACTCATGGACTTGAGCTTGCTCGACTTCAAAAAGTGGTGATCTCGCCTTTAATAGGAACCTAGAGAATCACACAAAAACAAAAGACAAACTACATAGAAAGATCCCTTAGGATCTGTGGTTAGAGAGTTACAATACTTGGGGAAAGTATGTGTAAGAGTGGCAAGCCAAAAGGAAGAAATGGCTCACTATTTATAGAGGAGAAATGCTTATTGTTCCCCGGATCCCACGGATCCCTCCCACAAGGGATCCGTCTAGCGTAAAGCTAGGGATACGTGGGACGCTCCTCTTTACCCATCGGTATTTTGGTTATGGGTCATGGGTCATGGGTTGATCCATGGTTCTTCTTATTAGATACAATGTATCTTATGAGTGCAATGCACCTAGTCAAATGGGTATGGGTCAATACCATGGGTTATGGATATTTTCCATGGGTTGTAGTTTTTACCCATATTATAATACATACTAGTTATGTATATATTTTGCCCAATATGTAAACACTAGTTGTTGTACATATGTATCATAAAATCACTTATACTTGTTTAGTGTTTTATGTGAAAGAGTATGTGTAAGAGTGGATCACTTATACTTGACTAGGTACATTGCACTCATAAAATCACTTATACTTGACTAGTGTTTTATGTGAAAGAGTATGTGTAACAGTGGATCACTTGTTTAGTGTTTTATGTGAAAGAGTATGTGTAAGAGTGGATCACTTATACTTGACTAGGTACATTGCACTCATAAAATCACTTATACTTGTTTAGTGTTTTATCATAAAATCACTTATACTTGACTAGGTGCATTGCACTCATAAGATACATTGTATCTAATAAGAAGAACCATGGATCAACCCATAACCCATGACCCATAACCAAAATATCCATGGGCAAAGAGGAGCGTTCCACGGATCCCTAGTTTTACACTAGAAGGATCCCTTAAGGGAGGGATCCGTAGGATCCGGGGAACAGTAAGCATTTCTCCTCTAGAAATAGTGAGCCATTTCTTCCTTTTGGTTTGCCACTTTCACACATACTTTCTCCAAGTATTGTAACTCTCTAACCACTGATCCTAAGAGATCTTTCTATGTAGTTTATCTTTTGTTTTTGTGTGATTCTCTAGGTTCCTCTTAAAGGCGAGATCACCACTTCTTGAAGTCGAGCAAGCTCAAGTCCATGAGTTGCCATACTTCGTCATCATCAAGACTACTGAGGTTCTCTTGTTGATAGTTCTTTCTTTCTCCATAGAAGTGTTGTGTCAAAGGCATTAGTGAAGGATGACGAAAGAGTTAAGACGAAAGCATTAGTGAAAGATGCTTAACGTCCGTGTCAAGAGCATTAGTGAAGAATGCTAAAAGTGTCAAGACGAAGGCATTAGTGAAAGATGCCAAGCGTTGTGTCAAGGGCATTAGTGAGAGATGCTTAGAAATCAAATCAAGTGGCATTAGTGAAGAATGTCAAGGTCGTATAATCGATGAGGTGCATCGTTATACATATAGGTGATAGTTTGTTTCAAGGATGTTGTTATCCTTGATGGCGTTGTAATAAGGAGTGGGTCTCCTTTGGGATTAGGTGTTGTTTAGTGTTGGGTAGTAGTTCCTCCATTGTAATGGAACTCGGTACTTAGCCTAGTACCGGATAAAGGGTAGGAGACGTTGTGGTAGGTGTGGTTCACCTTGGTGTGAAAGAACCCGGTGGTTAGCCTAGTACCGGAAAAAGAGTAGGCGACGTTGTGAAGGCTTCTCCGCCATAAGGAGTTGGTGTCGTGTAGTGATTACGAACTCTCGAGTAGGTGACTCGGGGAGTGGAGTAGGGCAAGGAAGGTGTCCTTGTAGCCGAACCACTATAAATACTCGTGTCGTGGTTATGTGCTTCTTACTCTTTATCTTTCATTACACTTTTATATATCTATCTATCAACGTCCATCATACACATCTAAATAGATTGACATAAGTTGATCTAAATGTTTTAAAACGAAGTTTTAATTAGTAAAACTATTCAACCCCCCCCCCCCCCCCCCTTCTAGTTTTCCATAAAATGGGTATGGTTCAATATCATGGGTTATGGATATATTTCATGGGTTGTAGCTTTTACCCATTTTATAATACATACTAGTTATGTATATATTTTGCCCAATATGTAAACACTAATTGTTGTACATATGTATTACTAAATCATAAAATCACTTATACTTGTTTTAGTGTTTTATGTGAAAATGTAAGTGTGTTAGAAAACTATTGGCTCAAACTATTTACGTATTTTATTTGTTTCGTTAAAATGATTTTACGTTTGTTATTGACAAAACATTAGAAGATCGTAAAATATAAATAAACGTTTTTACGGCTTATTTGTATTAACAATCTCCCCTTTTTTGTTGATGACAAAACATAAAATTATTTAAAGGAAAAACTAAAATTCGTAAAAGTTTGAATTGTAGTTTTACTCTCTTCTCCCCCTTTTTGTCGAAACAAAAAGAGCGTCGAAAAGAAGCTAACACGTTATTTTAAGAAAAGTATGTAAAAGAAAAAAATGTAAAGAGAGCAAGTGACGGGAATGGTTCTTGTCTTGACTCCCCCTTGACGAGTCCATCCCTATGTGAGGGCGTCAAGTAAAGATAAATAATACTAAGCTAGTTCATTTGCAACTAAGTTTGCAAAAGATTTCGTCTATGTGACGAATATGCTCCCCCTTGATGATTGCAACTTTGCAATGGGGTGTCATGAAGTGTAATCCAAGTAAGCATTATGTTGCAACTTGTTTTGCAATGTATGGTTTGACACAAAGCTCCCCCTAGCTTAGGATGTCAAGATCTTCATGTGTATTTTGAAAATCTACAAAACAAAGATTAGAAAACAAGAGTATAGTGCATAATTTCCTGCAAATAAGACTCAAGTTAGTAGAATTTTGTTCTTATGTACCTGATTCGTGTAAAGTGAGTGGTGAAAAACACAATATCAACGTATATCAAAATAACCGAAAAATTCGACAAATTAACCCTTTAGGAAAAAGGTCAACGTGCCAAACCTCACGGGAGTGATAAAAGTGATACCGGGAAAGTGATTTCCCCGGGTCGTGTCCCAACGAGGTGTGAATGGAAGGATTCGTTGAGTTTCGTGATTAGAACTTGAATTGGTTAAACAAATTTTGGATTTTGATTTCGCTAATCTACAAATTAAAGCACGGAATAGAAAATTAAGCATGTAAAACAATATAAACACTAAATAAACTACTACTAAGCCTAAGAAATAATAAAACGAAGCTACACTAAGTCCTAGGGTGCTAAAACGTAAAAACGTAAAAAACGGCAAACAACCCGAGCCATAAACGTAAAATTTTTGCAATTGAAGGGCTACGGGTGTGAAATCAATTTTCCTACGTTCTAATTGACTAAAAATAATTTTAGAAAAAGACCGGGTATTTTTTCAACTTTTAAATTATTTATTATGATTTAAAAACTAATTTAATCTAATTAATTAATTAAAAATACTAAACTATTTTTGAAAATTCTGAAAAATTCACGAAAACTATTTTGACTTAAGCAGGTTCTAAGAAAAATAAGAAAACAGGGCGCTGTTTTGGAAATAAGCTGCAAATTAAGCTGAAAAGGGCTTAGGACTTAAACTGCCAAAGGTCCATAAAGAATTAATTATGTAAGCAAAGACTAATAGAAGTCCCAAGGGCAGTTGGTCATGGTGTGTGGTGTTGAGGTCGTGTGCAAGAGGTCAGGGGGTCGAATCCCACCCCTGCACCTTTTTGGCTACTTATTTTTTTTCTTTGGTTTTTATTTCTCAGCTTATTTATTAGATCAAATTAAAACTTTTTCTGAAAACTTTTTGAACTAAACCCAAGAATAAGCTGTATAAACACTTTATTCGCTGCTGTTTTAGAACACCCACAAAACCAAACACCTATTTAGCTGCTGTTTCGGACAGGTCCCAACCAAACACCCCTTTGAAACTTGGGAGCTCAATAAGCTAACAACCAAACACCCATTTAGCTTCTATTCAGCAAAAATAAGCAAGACAAAGCAGTGAATAAGCAACCAAATGAGAGAATAAGCATTATAGGATTAAAATAAGCTAATTACTAATGAATTAAACTAGGGGAAAAGCAGTTGGCATAAGTTCTAAACTAGGGGATCCTAAATCTACTAAAAATGTGAAAATAAGCAAATTACTACTAATAAGCAATAAATAAGCCAAGCTTGAATCTATCCTAAACTAATTATCCTAATTGGTACCTAAGGGATCTAAATAAGCCTAAGTTACACACTCAAAAGCACAAAAAAAAAAGAGAAATAAGCTGCCGTAGGGGGGTCTGCTGAACTGCAGTCCTAAACAGCCCAGAGGCTCACTTTTGAGCTTATTCTGAGTGAGCTACAGAACAAACAAGCACCTGAGCTTATTGGCACACGAAGTCCACTTACCTGACTTCCATTTGCCCCCTATGGCAGGCCACGGGAGAGCTTATACAAGCTTGTGAGGGGTTTCTAAAGTGCTGCCATGGCTGATAATGACTGATGTGACAGTAAAAGAAAAACAGAAATGGGATAATGTAGTCTTAAAAACAAGCTATCTAGTGAGCGCTAAAGGATCTAAACTCGTTAAACACTAAAACTTGGCACTAATAGCATCCTAAATAGGCTAAATGGAAATCTTAATAAGCATTTAAAAAAAGGATTAAAGGCTGCTGAGTTGGGCTGTTGCAGACACAAACAGTCCAACGATGCCCTTTTTGCTTAAAAATAAGTTGTATAGAGGTCTCCAAGGAGAGAAAAGAAGCTGGGATTATTGACTTCACATTATCAACTACTTGTAAACACCAAATTTAAACCTTACACTTAACTAATTCTATCCTAAATCTAAGCTTAAAAAAAAGGGTACAGTGGGCTGCTGTAGAGGCCTCTGAAACAGTTAAAGAAAATTTGTAACCAAGCTATTTTCAACCCAACAATAACTAGCAATCAACTTATAAACGCTTGTCCAATGAACTAACAAAGAACAAAAATGGGTCAAAAGGTGAAACTGACCCAGCAAATGTGCAAACCAAACACCCTCTTAGGCAGGATACTAGAACTGTTCAAGATTTAAGCAAAGAAAGCTTAAAAACTAAGTTGCACAAACTCAAATTGAGTGTAAAACACTTAAACAAACACTTGTAAAACTCAAATACAAGATTTTAAGAACGTGAGTAAAAGTAAAAACTGACTAAACTGGAAACTGGAAATAAACTGAAAATTGAATTGCATTAACTTGAAATTAAAGAGTACAAATTTAAAATGACAAAGGGTATTAAAAGTGGGACTAGAACAAGATTTCTAGACAAATTTTTAACACTAACTTCAATTGCCTATTTATACAGGAAACTAAAAAAATATGTCTTCTCTCTCTTGGCTTCTTTCCTGATGTGTTACTTTTTTGTGCTACTTCTGTGAGTGAAAACCAGCAAAGACCATCCTTTGGTTTCTTCAAATTAATCCTGGTCATTTATCTTTCTTGGTGCCCTCTCCATTAACGACATCCATTGGATCACTTTTGATTCACCAGGATTGCCAAGTTGGCTATGGACACATGTGACTTGTTCTTGGGGAAGGAAGTGAGTGGGTTTGGGAGTTGGGATAACCTGGGTAAAGGAGGTGGTGGAGTGTTTTGGGATGGAGAGAATTTGGGTAAAAGGGTTGTGGCTAGTTGAGTGTTTTGATATCAGAGAAAGGAGAACAGATTAGGGTTCATGGGGGAAAGAAAAAGAGAGGGAAAGGGTCGGGTCTGTTATTGTGGTTGGGTTGGGTAAACGGGTAAAGGGGTTGGACTGGTTTGGGCCTAAGGTATTAAGGTTTTTGGGCCCAATGTGTATTAAAGGGACCAAACTTGTATAATTCGAAACTGCGGGGACCAAAGCTGTAATTTTCCAAAAATTATTTTGAGGATCATAAATGACAAACTTTATTAACCAAGGGCCATAAATAATATTTTCCATTCTTTTTGAAAATCTCGGGGACTTGTTTTGCCATTTTTGAAAGTTGGGGGACTGAAACTGCCAAATATGCAAACTTTGTTCGTTTTTCATTTGTTTTCAATAAATTTGCATCTGAAACATATAAAACACAATTTTGAGATATTTTCAGAATTTTGATGCATTTCGGAGTGTTTTTAGATGTTTTGCAGTTCAGATTTGACCTAAAATGATGAGTTTTTACACACTCATCAATCCCCCACACTAAACCATTGCTAGTCCCTAGCAATCTTTTGAAAAAACTTAATGGATTTGAATCTCTTTACCAAAAGCCATTACTTCTGGAGTAGCCAAATGTTTTAGTTCAAGTAAGAACTATGGTACACTGATAACCATATGATTTTGAGCAAACCACCAGCTTTCAACGGTTTTGATTTGTCTTTACCAGAAGCCGTTTGCTTCTGGACTAGCCAACTCTTAGATAAAATATCTTTGGTGAGCTGATTACCAATTATGGTTTTCCAACTGCCTTTACCACAAGCCATAAACTTGCGGGCTAGCCAACTCTTCACTAATTAAAGATATGGTGAGCTGAACACCATACAATTTTGGGCAAATTGCAAGCCGTCAACGGATTTGAGATATTTTTACCAAGAGCCGTTTGCTCATGGATTAGCCAATCCTTTAGTTTTTTAGACATGGCGGACTGATAACCGAAAAAAAAATTTTGGCCAAAAATGGGGGAATTGGGCGGTAATACATATGATAAAATTCGTGAGAATTCCCCCCCACACTAGAAATGAATATTGCCCTCAATATTCAAAGTACCGGCGGTTATGCCGAAACAAAGAACGTAAAAGGGAAATACTACGGCCATTATTTGATTTTTTTTTTTTTTTTTTTTTTTTTTGAAAACTTATATACAACAGCGGGGGGCAACTCCCCCACACTAGGGTGGTATACACGGGTGAAAACCCATGTTATGCTACTATTTTTGTTAACCGAGTCGCTAGCTTGACTCGACCCCGAATTCATTGGTTCATGGGGAAGCAAGTGGAAGAGAAGATCTCCATCGGACTTTCATTCAAATGGTTTGGATAAACATTGAATGTGATGAAAGTTCCACTCCGATGAGATGCAACCGGCTCAAAAGAACGAGAAATGCCGGGATCAAAGATGGTATCTTCACTCCCGTAAGAGTTAAGACATGGAGAAGAAATGGGAGGAGAAGGCAAAGTGACAATGAGTTGATCAAAGGTGGGATGGGTGGGCAAAAGATAAGATTGAGGAACATTGAGCAAATGTTCAGAGATCTTATCCACCATTGAAGCAATGAAGAAATCTGTATCGGGCTTAGAAGAGGTTCCATCATCCGGCGGTTTAGCAGGCGGACGAGTGGATGATGGACCTAAGCCATAATCGTCACTCTGAAAACCCGAAGGTATCGAGTCATCCGGAGAAAGAATTGAGTCGACCTCTTCCATAAGAGTGTCACTCGACGAATTATCAGAAGACCAATTGTAAATAAGATTTTCCAATTCGATAAGGTCGGCTTCAAAGTCGAAGTGAGCATCATCATCTCCCGGTGGAGAATGATCAATAGGAGCGAGTTCATCGGAGAACTCCTCGAGAAGGTCTAACGTCGAAGTGGGATTGCCACTATTCTTATCTTCGGGTAAAGAAGGAGATGAAACGAGGTACAAGTCACTATCCTCATTCTGAATGTCAAAGATGGGATTATCCGAAACTAGAGTGAATTCAGAATCGAAGTCAAATAGAGGATTAGTGAACGCCATAGCAAAAGGTTTCTCGGACACAACGAGAATATCTTCATCATCAAAATCAGTGTCCATATCATGATCATCGGGATCAACATCTCTCACTTCTTCCAAGCTGACGAGCTCAGAAGGTATCTCCTCAACATACTCGATGTCTCCATACGATAAAGAATCATCAAACGACGTATAATCATTTTCAGACTCGGAGATCACCTCAACAGGTTCTTTCGGGGTGGGAGAAGAATCATCATCGAGAGGGTCATCACACATATCACCAGAAATAACCTCGGATTCACATGGGGTTGGGACATGGTTCTCAGTACAAGACGGTTCCGTTTCCGGAAAAGTGCTAAGATGCTCGTCCCCCATTAAAAGGTTATCCGAAGGTTCTATGGTAGGTAGGCAATATGAGGGCGGAGAGTGGACATGTGCGGTACTTTGTGGGCTTGAGATATGCACCTTGTCCTTTTTCGTCTCCCAATCTTCCTCATCCTCGTCATCTAGACGGAAAGCTTCATTAAATAGGAGACGCTGTTGAGCAGCTTCGTTAAATAGGAGAAGCTTTTGAGCTGCTCGTTCATCGGCTAGAAATCTTTCGTTGCGAGCAGCTTGTTCCTCGGAAAGTTCCTCAAGAATTATACGAGGAAATTGATCAATGATGGGAAGTTGTGGGGGTTGGATGTGGTCAAATCCGGAAGTGTTATAACAAGGATCAGGTCCATAGTAATTTTGATTCCACGATTGACATTGATAATCAAAATGAGGACCCCCACAATTTGCACAAGAAAGGTATTGAGGAGAGAAGTTCTGAAATGATAAATCATTGAAATCTTGATAGTACGGTTGTTGCTCGAATGAATTTTGTGGAGGGAAGTTGAAATTGTTTTGAGGATAATTGAAAGAATTTGGATTAGAATCATAAGCGAATGAATTCTCGGCGCAAATCGAACAACATCCATCAATAAGATAGTTTCCACACCACTCGCACATACATTTGAAACAACGAAAACCTTTCGGTAACACGTCTCCGCAACCGTAGCAATACTCTTGATCGAACGAAAGTATCTCGGGAACTGGAGTAGGAATCGAGGGCTCAACAACATCACAAATGGTAGGTAAAATGGTATTTCCCGAAGTTGAAATTTGACAAAATTCATTCAAGCAATTTTGAAGCATGTTCATGATTTCGTCCGAGAAAGGTTTTGAAGATTCCGGAGGTGGGACAAGTGGTGTGCTCTCAGAGCTAGCAATTTCCACCACTTCCGTTTTGGTCTCAGGTTCTTGCTCTTTTCTCTTAACCTTAACCGTAAATCGTGAAAGATTTTGATCAACTCTAGACGGTTTAGGCTCAGAAACAATAGAACAAATCTCGGGTTGTGGCGGGTGGTCAGAAAAACTTGGAGAATCATCGAGAGAGTTTTTATCGGATAATTCGCACCAATAGCAATATTTGCTCGCACCAGCCCTACCACATCGCTTACATAAACAATCATGATTGAGACAATAAAGTTGATCCTCTTCCATACGGTTTTTGCAGTGAAAACAACGAGGATAATCGATCGTTGCCATGAGAATTAAACATGTAGAGGGTTAAAGAAATAGAATTGAGTGATCGAGAGGATACGAAGGATAGAATTAAACGGCAAAAGAGGGTAAGAGAAATAGAATCAACGAATAAGAGGAATGAGAAGAATATTTTTGGTTTTTTGTATCTTTCAAAAACGGTAACTTCATGAGGAAGGATCTTCAAGTCACTAATCGCAAAAACTTCACGATATTGTCGCAACACACCTCCCCGGCAGCGGCGCCAAAATTTGATTCGTGTAAAGTGAGTGGTGAAAAACACAATATCAACGTATATCAAAATAACCGAAAAATTCGACAAATTAACCCTTTAGGAAAAAGGTCAACGTGCCTGATATGTGTCTAATTACACATATATTTTATACTATTTAAACCCACAAAACAACCAAAAACACACAAATGACTCACAAAATGTTATAAATATCATTTAAATGTGTTTTTATGTGATTCAGGTACAAAAGATTGAAAAACAAGTGAAAAATGATCAATTTCACAACAAATGTCGTTTTCAGTCCCTGGAGTTACACAAATTGGCAAAACTAGTCCCTAAATGTTTTAAATGAATGAAAAGTCAACTTAAGTCCTTGGGAAATCAAAAATGTTCACAAAACATCCCTGGATAAAAGTTTACACAAAATGGCAATTTTTACCCCTCAAGTTACAAAATTGGCAAAAATAGTCCCTGGGTATTCAAAACTTGGAAATTTCACAAATTACCCTTGTACTATGCATGAACTTACAATTTGGAACAATTTTGATAATCTTTTGGAATTTACATTTTCAGTCCCTCAAATATCCAAATCTACATAAAAAGTCCTTAAAGTTTAAAAAAAATAAAAATAAATACAACTTTGGTCCTTGTGTTATTATGTAATGGCAGTTTTGGTCCCTTGAAGGAAGTTTGGAAAGTGACAAGATTGGTCCCTCAAGAATTCAATTTGTACAATATTAGTCCTTGGGCTTTTGTTACTAATAATACCAAACGGACCCTAGTTATTATTACCCTGGGCCCAATCCAAGCCCAAACAAACACAACCCGGTCCACTATCCTACCCGGTCAACCCACTTGGTCAAATAAACACAAACGCGCCAATAAGTCTCCTTCCCCACCTGCTATCACTGCTCACCCAAGCAACTCCCATCCCCCCTCCTTACCATATCACTCTCCATGTCTCCCCCACCTCCACACAACTACAAAATGCATTTAATGCATCCTTTTCCCAAACACTCAACCCTCAACTGCTATAAGCATTTTTGGCGCCAAAACAAATCAAACGGCCAATATCTATTCTAGAGATCCAATGGTCATGAAAGATGGTGGGAATCACTCAGAGATATGAGAGAAGATAGTTTGCATATAAAAGGAAGAAGAAAGAGAGGAGAAGGCACCTTTGGACTAGCCTAGGTCATGTAGAATAATTAAACTAGTTGTAATCTTAGTATAATTGTTAATTTAATGTTTCAGATGTTGTATTAAACCTTGCTAAGCTTTAATAGAATAATCATTTACAGTTTTATGGATCCCACCTTTAATTTCCAAGTTTTACTTTAAATGTCATTTACATACCATGTCTTTACAATTCTGTTTGATCAAATGTTGTTTATTGGACTCTATAAGACACTACATAGGTCTCAGTAACCTTTTGCAAGCCTTTAGAAACCATTAAATAGGCTTTGGTCTTTTAAATTAGAAAATGCTAAAAAAAAAAGATAAAATAGGGAAATAATCAAAAACCAGATTTATGAAGAAGATGATGAAGCAGGTTTGGATTTGGAATGCTATGGGGTATTAGGAGCTTAATGGGAAGCTATTAGGTGAACCCTTGTCCTTGGTTTCTATGTCTCAGTCCACTTTCTCATTTGTAAGCATTTTTCTAATTTTTGCAATTTACTGTTGCAATGTCTTATTTACCTTAATTTCCATGTTTCTGTGTTTATTAGTTGTTATTAAGTGTTTTCATAGTTTAAGATTATATGATCATGTATTAGTTTGTGTATTTGCTTTATAATCCATTTTTAAACCATAAAAATGGCATATGAGTAATTTTTGTGTATTGTTGTTATAAATGTTGTTTATCTATTTATTTATGTTTAGTTGTTGTTAGTTAATGTAATTATAGCTTAAAATTATGGGTTCATGTTTTGGAATTGATTGTGCTTGAAATTTCCATTTTCACTATCATAAGCTCAATTTTTGAGAATCCTAGGTATACCTTTGTGTGACTACTTATGTATACTGAAAAAGTTCTAATTTAACCAATGAAAACCTCTGGATTGGATGAAATTAGTTTATGCAATGATATGGATTGGATAGCTAAATTTAGTTCTATTTTAGTAGTGTTTGGATTGCTTGATAAACTGTTGCTAGAGGTTTAAATAGTGGATTAAATCTGTTGCTTGCTGTTTGATATTGTTATATGCTTTCATTTCTGTCTTTGCTTTGCTGCATTTGAGCTCATAGTCAACTTTAGCTTAATTCTGCCCTTGTCTTCTCTACTGTTGAAATCAGTTGAGCTTATTTAGCATTTAGGTGTAGAATTTGTTAGGATAGCTTATTTGGTTCATATCACATCCACTTTTAGCTTAATCAGTCACACAATTGCTTTTGAATCTCAAATAAGTCAATCTCATAACTGTTCTTAAAAAGTCAAAATCAGGTCATGAGTTAGTTTTATGCAGAAAATGCAGATGCTGCACAATGTTCATTTCAAGTGATTAGGGTCTGATTTTTGGTTTAGGTTTAGTCTACTAGGTGGTCTTCAAGTCCACATTTTTAGTTTTAGCATTAGCTTATTGAATTAGCAGTTACAGTAGCTTAAACATAGGTCCCAGTTCACTGTTACTGCTTATGCAGCCACTGTTCCGTTTAGCTTGTTTTTGTTTGATCTCTATTGTCTTCAATTCTAGTTCATATTAGCTGAAAATTGGTACTAATGATCTTTGCCAGGTGGACTAGAGGACCACATTTTTAGTTTTCCCTGTTGCTTATTGAATAAGCAGTTGCTTAAGCTAGAACAGTGGGGTTAGTTAGCTGATTTGGCTTATAGGGTCAGTTAGCTTAATCATAGGTAGTATGCTTATTAGGTGTTAGAATTAGTTTGAATTAGTTGAGTTACAGTAGTTATAGTATAATATAGCTTCTGTAGTAGTTTGGTTCATTCTTGTGCTTATTAGCTTATTTTTAGTGCTTATTCCATATCATTTAACACTGCAACCTCTATTTCTTCCACATAAGCTTCATATTTGATATTTTTCCTAGAACTAGAATAGCATTTTAGAATTTCCCTGAATTTTTCATAATTTTTGACTACTGTTTAGTATTTTTCTCAATTAAAAATAGTTTTTAATCACTTTTAATTAGCTTTTATTACAAATAATTAAGAAAAGGTTCAAAAAAAATAATTTTTCATTTTTCTTAAGTTTAGATAAATATAAAAAGCCTAAAAAGTATTTTTTCCATAATTTTCTTGGTTTAAATAGTATTTTCTAGCATTTTAATTAGTTTTAAATAGTTTTAAATTAATAATAAATACATAAAAAGTCTAAAAAATATATTTTCAGTTTTAAAATTAGTTTTATAATATTTTAGATTTTCCTAAGTCTTAATTTTATTTTTCTAACCTTATTTTGTATTTTCTTTTATTTTAGAGTATTTATTAAATAAGTATAAATAGTTTTTAATTAATAATAATTAGAATAATAGTTGTAAAATTAATTTTCCTTTTCTAATAATTTTATTTTATATTTAGGGTTGTAAAAATGTATTTTTTATATCCGTAGGTATTTTCCTTCTTTATTTTCACGTTTTATTCTGTACGTTAACGTAGTTTTTAATTTAAACGTAAGTTTTAGGTTTTAAACGTTCATCACTTTAAATATAGTGATAGCGTTTATTTAATATATTTTAACTTTTTAATTTCTTTTAATTTGTATTTAAGTCGCTTTATTTTATAAACTTTTTCAGTAGTGTAACATTCAATCCAAATCCTTTCCGATCACTATCATTAGTGATCAATCTATCGTCTGAGTTTGTGTTTGCACACCATTGAGTCTCCGTGGGACTTAACGACCCGGGAATTCATTGTATTCTCTGATCTTCATTGTATTTGTGCTTAATCTGTTTTAAGTCTGTTACGGTTAGCCATTCACAAGTGGCTAGGTTGTGTGATTAGACTTGACGGTTTAGCACAGATCAGTGCCAAACCTCACGGGAGTGATAAAAGTGATACCGGGAAAGTGATTTCCCCGGGTCGTGTCCCAACGAGGTGTGAATGGAAGGATTCGTTGAGTTTCGTGATTAGAACTTGAATTGGTTAAACAAATTTTGGATTTTGATTTCGCTAATCTACAAATTAAAGCACGGAATAGAAAATTAAGCATGTAAAACAATATAAACACTAAATAAACTACTACTAAGCCTAAGAAATAATAAAACGAAGCTACACTAAGTCCTAGGGTGCTAAAACGTAAAAACGTAAAAAACGGCAAACAACCCGAGCCATAAACGTAAAATTTTTGCAATTGAAGGGCTACGGGTGTGAAATCAATTTTCCTACGTTCTAATTGACTAAAAATAATTTTAGAAAAAGACCGGGTATTTTTTCAACTTTTAAATTATTTATTATGATTTAAAAACTAATTTAATCTAATTAATTAATTAAAAATACTAAACTATTTTTGAAAATTCTGAAAAATTCACGAAAACTATTTTGACTTAAGCAGGTTCTAAGAAAAATAAGAAAACAGGGCGCTGTTTTGGAAATAAGCTGCAAATTAAGCTGAAAAGGGCTTAGGACTTAAACTGCCAAAGGTCCATAAAGAATTAATTATGTAAGCAAAGACTAATAGAAGTCCCAAGGGCAGTTGGTCATGGTGTGTGGTGTTGAGGTCGTGTGCAAGAGGTCAGGGGGTCGAATCCCACCCCTGCACCTTTTTGGCTACTTATTTTTTTTCTTTGGTTTTTATTTCTCAGCTTATTTATTAGATCAAATTAAAACTTTTTCTAAAAACTTTTTGAACTAAACCCAAGAATAAGCTGTATAAACACTTTATTCGCTGCTGTTTTAGAACACCCACAAAACCAAACACCTATTTAGCTGCTGTTTCGGACAGGTCCCAACCAAACACCCCTTTGAAACTTGGGAGCTCAATAAGCTAACAACCAAACACCCATTTAGCTTCTATTCAGCAAAAATAAGCAAGACAAAGCAGTGAATAAGCAACCAAATGAGAGAATAAGCATTATAGGATTAAAATAAGCTAATTACTAATGAATTAAACTAGGGGAAAAGCAGTTGGCATAAGTTCTAAACTAGGGGATCCTAAATCTACTAAAAATGTGAAAATAAGCAAATTACTACTAATAAGCAATAAATAAGCCAAGCTTGAATCTATCCTAAACTAATTATCCTAATTGGTACCTAAGGGATCTAAATAAGCCTAAGTTACACACTCAAAAGCACAAAAAAAAAAAGAGAAATAAGCTGCCGTAGGGGGGTCTGCTGAACTGCAGTCCTAAACAGCCCAGAGGCTCACTTTTGAGCTTATTCTGAGTGAGCTACAGAACAAACAAGCACCTGAGCTTATTGGCACACGAAGTCCACTTACCTGACTTCCATTTGCCCCCTATGGCAGGCCACGGGAGAGCTTATACAAGCTTGTGAGGGGTTTCTAAAGTGCTGCCATGGCTGATAATGACTGATGTGACAGTAAAAGAAAAACAGAAATGGGATAATGTAGTCTTAAAAACAAGCTATCTAGTGAGCGCTAAAGGATCTAAACTCGTTAAACACTAAAACTTGGCACTAATAGCATCCTAAATAGGCTAAATGGAAATCTTAATAAGCATTTAAAAAAAGGATTAAAGGCTGCTGAGTTGGGCTGTTGCAGACACAAACAGTCCAACGATGCCCTTTTTGCTTAAAAATAAGTTGTATAGAGGTCTCCAAGGAGAGAAAAGAAGCTGGGATTATTGACTTCACATTATCAACTACTTGTAAACACCAAATTTAAACCTTACACTTAACTAATTCTATCCTAAATCTAAGCTTAAAAAAAAGGGTACAGTGGGCTGCTGTAGAGGCCTCTGAAACAGTTAAAGAAAATTTGTAACCAAGCTATTTTCAACCCAACAATAACTAGCAATCAACTTATAAACGCTTGTCCAATGAACTAACAAAGAACAAAAATGGGTCAAAAGGTGAAACTGACCCAGCAAATGTGCAAACCAAACACCCTCTTAGGCAGGATACTAGAACTGTTCAAGATTTAAGCAAAGAAAGCTTAAAAACTAAGTTGCACAAACTCAAATTGAGTGTAAAACACTTAAACAAACACTTGTAAAACTCAAATACAAGATTTTAAGAACGTGAGTAAAAGTAAAAACTGACTAAACTGGAAACTGGAAATAAACTGAAAATTGAATTGCATTAACTTGAAATTAAAGAGTACAAATTTAAAATGACAAAGGGTATTAAAAGTGGGACTAGAACAAGATTTCTAGACAAATTTTTAACACTAACTTCAATTGCCTATTTATACAGGAAACTAAAAAAATATGTCTTCTCTCTCTTGGCTTCTTTCCTGATGTGTTACTTTTTTGTGCTACTTCTGTGAGTGAAAACCAGCAAAGACCATCCTTTGGTTTCTTCAAATTAATCCTGGTCATTTATCTTTCTTGGTGCCCTCTCCATTAACGACAGCCATTGGATCACTTTTGATTCACCAGGATTGCCAAGTTGGCTATGGACACATGTGACTTGTTCTTGGGGAAGGAAGTGAGTGGGTTTGGGAGTTGGGATAACCTGGGTAAAGGAGGTGGTGGAGTGTTTTGGGATGGAGAGAATTTGGGTAAAAGGGTTGTGGCTAGTTGAGTGTTTTGATATCAGAGAAAGGAGAACAGATTAGGGTTCATGGGGGAAAGAAAAAGAGAGGGAAAGGGTCGGGTCTGTTATTGTGGCTGGGTTGGGTAAACGGGTAAAGGGGTTGGACTGGTTTGGGCCTAAGGTATTAAGGTTTTTGGGCCCAATGTGTATTAAAGGGACCAAACTTGTATAATTCGAAACTGCGGGGACCAAAGCTGTAATTTTCCAAAAATTATTTTGAGGATCATAAATGACAAACTTTATTAACCAAGGGCCATAAATAATATTTTCCATTTTTTTTTGAAAATCCCGGGGACTTGTTTTGCCATTTTTGAAAGTTGGGGGACTGAAACTGCCAAATATGCAAACTTTGTTCGTTTTTCATTTGTTTTCAATAAATTTGCATCTGAAACATATAAAACACAATTTTGAGATATTTTCAGAATTTTGATGCATTTTGGAGTGTTTTTAGATGTTTTGCAGTTCAGATTTGACCTAAAATGATGAGTTTTTACACACTCATCAGTACCACGAATCCCGCGGTTCCCTCTTTTGTGGGATCCGTCTAGGCAATTTCCAGGGATCCTTCTGTCTGGTGACAGATTATTCAGCAAAGGTGATATACCAAACAATGCTTAAATATAAGAGTGAGATATGTATACAAACAACAAACATATACTCAAAGCAGTATGGTAAATAAGTTATCATTCAATAAACAAAGAGATAATCAAGAAATATCTAAAACTAATAGAATGATTTAGCCATACATTTTCTACTAATACTAATAAGTTACTAAAGCCTAGAATGCAATAAAGTGCTTGAGTCTAAGGATGATTACACTTGTTGATTTGGTCCAATCTTTCAAGAAGATGATTAAACATGAAATGCAACTCATTTCGTACTTCTTGAACAAGTCCTTGGGTGATTAGACAATTAGAGCAATTATTGTCTTGATTTGGAACCGGAGGAAAATGGATGTTTTTGAGGAGGCTCTATGAATGATGGTGGGGTTTCATTAAGAGAAGTAGGTTGAGGTTCTACTAAGAATGAGGGTGGTGGTAATGGATATTCCTCAATATGATCAAGTCCTTGGTGGTTCCTTGTTTCCAATGATGGACTAGTCGGTGTTGTAGGAGGTTTCCTGAGAAAGTTGGTGAGTTGGAGGTTCTCGGTGGTGAATGCTCTAATGAATAGAGATTTGGGGTGAGGAAGAGGCTCGTTGAATGAGTGTAATCCATGCTCTAGAAATGAGGGCTTAGACGGTTTGCTAGAGCTAGCTATGTTTGGTTTTGAACTTGATGACCCTTTTTCTAGCCCAAAAGGTTTGATGCTAATTCTTGCGGTTCTCTTAGCAATTGTTGAATGGGTTTGTTAAGGTGGGATTCTAGCATTGTTATCTCTTACGGGAGATGATTCGGTGGATGAAATCTCATGAATCATGTGACCCTTTCTTTTGAATGAGCCTTTGGTTGAAGAGTTGTTGCTAAGTGCTTTGGTCATGGTGATGGTAAGGATGCAATATAAGCTTCTAACTACTGATTTTTGAGAGCTAGGTGAGAGTGATGATTTAACCTTAAGAGTGTTTGGTTTATGAAGGATAATTTTGAATTAGATAATTAAATTCTTGACCACTAAGAGGATTAAGCATGCACTTAGGATATTGTTCAGCTCTAGAAATACATTAAATGGTAACTAAAAGTGGTTAGATAACCAAAAGGTGGCTTAAATTTGAAGAGAAAAGCTGATTAAAGTCTTTCTGCAGACACGGATCCCTCTCACCAGGGATCCGTCTGGTTATATACCAGGGATCCGTCTGTCAGATAGGTACTTGATGAGATGAATGTGCTTTTTGTAAGGTTTAGTACCTATGTATCTTAAGGTTTTGACTTTCCTTTGATGTCTTAAGTGGTGGATATCTTAAATGCTCAACCATTAGGGGTGAGGGTGCTTAATGATGGTTTTTGGAGTTAAAAGTGGACTTTAGATAGTCTAACTAAGTGCTTGAGAAGAATACCATTTGATTTGATATGAAAAGTGGTGGTAATTAGTCCTAGAAGTCAGATGATTGCTCAAGAAAAATTTAATAAAATCTTAAAAAATAAAGAAAAATGAAAAACTAGTTTTGAGCCTATTTTTTGGTTAAAAGTGACTAAACTCAATTTGCTAAAATTGATGAACATATCAAACTAAGTGTTATATGATGTGAGGAATAATGTGTGAGCGTTTAAGCGGAAATGTGATGAGTTGATAAATCAAAAACACTTTGAAATAGATTCTAGGTAAGCTATGGGTGAGTGTGAAGCTTTCAAATGCTTAAGGAATACTTAGTTGGTTCTAAGATCTTATGTTTGACTAGTGTGAGGTGATCTAGTGAGTTGTTTTTTATGTAAGGAGGTCTGTATTGCTCATCTGTGGTCATGGATCCCACGGTTCCCTTTTGGGAGGGATCCGGCTAGTTATATTGCTGGGATCCGTCTACTGCAGATCAGAAGGCTTTCAGCAAATGTGCAATTTTTCACTCTTAGCAAAATGCTTCTCTCGGTTGTTTCTACAAAGACTAATTGCAAGAACACATCAAGTATAATGCATAGCAAATGTGGGGGAACTAAAGGTACCTAAAGATGAGTGACGCCGACTACTGGAAGAAGTCGTAAAATCTCATCCTACACATTCCTAAGTTAAGATTGTTCAATGCCAAGTTATGGCAATAGCTACATACTACACCCTACACTACATAAGTATTTGTTTAGATGTTACAACCCATTGTTTCAAATTGTTTTCACAAATTAAGGTGCTATGACCTTACCTTACTTCTCCACGACTTCCCGTCTTCACTTCTCATCCACTCTTTATCACACCATCTCTAATTCTTTTTCATCAAGAAGTTGGAGAAGCACTTGAAGATTCCCTTGGTTTTTTGCCATTAGGGTGATGGGCTAGGAATGTCCGGCAATTGGTTGATGTAATCCAAGTACCTTCACCTTCTCTTTGCCTCTCCCTTTCATCCGAGGAATCCGTGGGTGGGTGAGGCCTTTTGCCTTCCACCATAAACCTTGTAGTTCTACCCTCGGTCAATGACACCATAACTTTGTTACAAAAGCTATGATCATAGGATTGCGGAGAAGGATCTAATGCAAAGATGAATTTTGCAAGACGGGTTAGGAGCATTGCGTACGGGAGCACCATTTTTTCCATGCTTTTTACACTTGCCATTCTCTTAATTATGTAGTAAGCAAGGTTGAAGCAAGTCTCGGTCACTAGGCAATAGATCATGAAACTTAGGCATGCGTTGGGGTGATCCTTGTTTCCTACTAAGCACAACACATTCTCCCTCACCACCATTTCCCATTTCCTATACAATGCGTACATCTCGGAGAGCTCCATTTGGAAATGATCCCTATAGATCACTTTCGAATTCCTAGTGACCCTCGATGAGGACGCTCTTGGCATGAACACGGTGTCCCTCAGCGTGGTTGCTTCTGGGATTAACATGTGGTAGATTTCATGATTATCGACCATAGTGTGTAACTCCTCTAAAAACCACTCATTGGAAAACATGCAAACACCTTGATATGGAATCCCTACTATTCTTCCAAACTCCACAAGCGAAAGGGTGTACTCATGCTCGTTTATGATGAAGACAATCGAGATGGACCCATCATCATTTCTAACTATCCTCATAGTCTTGTAGAACTCGAGTACGAAAACCGGGCAAATTTGTTCGTTTATGTCCAAGAAACAATCAAAGCCAATGGTCCCAAAAACTTGTCTTATGTCGGTGTTGTCAAGAAATGATGGTTCTACTACTCGACCCTCATGAAAAAGTCTCTTTTTGAGCATTTTAAAAGCTTTCCTATCTTCCGGGCTAAGTCCATATTTTCTATGGTACATTGGTATGTAATGAGCGGTATCTTGATAGTCATGTTGTCGGTTACTTGGCATGATTGTTCCTAAACAATACAACCACAATGTGGTGTTAATTGTGAATAGTAACCTAAATGGGTTGATCACAATTTTGCTCAAATCATTTTTATTGAATTCAAGAAATGAGTTTAATTTGTATTAACAATGTTAATTCTTTGATTTGGATTATCTTAGAAAACAATGTGGTAACAAATTATGATAAACCCATTTGAACCCAACTTCTAAAAATGAATAAATTGTAATCCTAGAAATCAAGGAATTAAATTAACATTGTAGTGAAGATTATACTTACACAAGAGATTGTTATGCTTGAAGAAAATGATCAAATTGCTCCTGTGAACAGTAATTGGGTTTTTGTTCGTGAGTCTTTGAAAGGAAAGTGATTGTGGAACTTCCACAGTGATCATTACTAACTTATGTTGTCTTTCGTTGCACGGATCCCGCGGATCCCTCTCATTTGGGATCCGGCTAGTTCAAACTCAGGGATCCGGCATGACAGCAAAAATCAGTTTAAGCATTCCTTGATAACTTTGGTTTGGGAGTTCTAAAATGCCTAGAGTTTGATGTTTAAGCTCTATAACTTATGATTTGGGGTTTTGACGGTTTAATACTAATCCTATTTGACGAGAATCCCTTTTATGAATTAGTCACAATTCTTGGGAGGTTTTTCAAAGATTATGATAAAATCCCATTTTATCATAATATAAGAAATTTCACATGGATATTTATTGACATAGGTGAAGTGTCAATAATCCTTTTGTGATGAATAATGATTGAGGCTATCAAATAGCCGAGATATCATTATTATAGATTAGTAGTGTAGTCTATACAAATCAATCGAAGAATAATATTCTTGATGATGGCTTTCATATAGATAACTACTCAGGTAATTACAAATAGAGATTAATTTTACAACTAAGATTTTAACAATATTAAAACAAATGTAAATTATTAACGATTATACATTTGCTAAATATTCTTTTTAAGGGAAGAAGTATTTAGAGAAAATGCTTTGTGATCTTCTTGTAATCTCCAGATCCATGTGTGAGAAAAACAATGCTAAACATTCTTTTCACGAAAAGAAATATTTAGATAGATTCTTCATGATCTTCTTAGTATGCCCAAATCCAAGTATGGAGAATTCTTAACAAGGAAAGTATTAGAACATTCTATCATTGTCCAACAATAAACACTATAATGATTTTTTAAAACATGACTTGAAAAATCCTTCTTTGTAGTTTTCAAACATACACGGATCATATCAAGTTTTTAAAGTACAACATACTCTAAGAAACTTGGTAACGAAGCTCTGATGCCAATTGTGGAAAACTAGAAGGGGGGGGGGGTTGAATAGTTTTACCAATTAAAACTTCGTTTTAAAAACATTTAGATCAACTTATGTCAATCTATTTAGATGTGTATGTTGGACGTTGATAGACAGATAAATAAAAGTGTAATGAAAGATAAATAGTAAGAAGCACATAACCACAACACGAGTATTTATAGTGGTTCGGCTACAAGGACACCTTCCTTGCCCTACTCCACCCCCCGAGTCACCTACTCGAGAGTTCGTAATCACTACACGACACCAACTCCTTATGGCGAAGAAGCCTTCATAACGTCGCCTACTCTTTTTCCGGTACTAGGCTAGCCACCGGGTTCTTTCACACCAAGGTGAACCACACCTACCACAACGTCGCCCCCTTTATCCGGTACTAGGCTAAGTACCGAGTTCCATTACAATAGAGGAACTACTACCTAACACTACACAACAGCTAATCCCAAAGGAGACCCACTCCTTATTACAACACCATCAAGGATATCAACATCCTTGGAAACAAACTATCACTATATGTATAACGATGCACCTCATCGATTATACGACCTTGACATTCTTCACTAATGCCACTTGATTTGATTTCTAAGCATCCTTCACTAATGCCCTTGACACAACGCTTGGCATCTTTTACTAATGCCTTCTGATGACGTATAGTCCGTATTCGGGTCATGAACCCGGCCAATAATGCTACTAGCAATTGAGCCCAGTACGCATGGGCTAAACCAGTAACGGTTTGAGCCCACGAAGGCCCAAACCCAAAGTTATTTATGGTTTTAGATATCGGATATCTCTTATTTATGAGATATGTATTAATTGCCCGACTTAGGTGGGATACGCCGAAGGTTGGGGAACACGAAACCAACAAGGACTTCGTGTATATATAAAGGGTATCCCTGCCCTCATTAAAGGTACGATCAAAAACCCTAACTCTCCATTAACCCTAAAACCGATTACTTACTCTCACGCCGGAGGATAATCGTGGGATACAATCCCACGATAAGCCTAACGGTGTTTTCTGTTTTCTTAGTGCGCAGGTCTCAAGCATTAAGAACCAATTGATACGGGAACCAGAGTCCAAACAAGGAACGCCCAACTTTTGTATCAACAAGTGGCGCCATCCGTGGGACCATCACTAAGAACTAAGAACTAGAATGACAAAGTAAGGAAATCAAAACCAGCGATCGCATGGTGACATACATGGGAAGAAGCAGCAAAGTGGGTCAGTTTCTAAACAAGCCTCTGGGACAACCAGCGCTACTAGAAACCAAGGATCAGGCCCAGATCTGGTCTTCCCGACGGTGGAACCACGCCCGGGGACAACCCAGGCCACCACTACCACCACTGGTGCAGAAGGTCCACTGCGCACTCTTTTTACCACTCCACTCCAATCAGTGCTAGAAACGGACCTCACAAAAGCACCAGACGCACCTGACCGAAACAAGGGTCTAGTGGTAGAAACAGACACCCTTGCTCTAGAAGGGGTTGCGCCAGAACTAGCGCCAAGTGATTTCGTGTCTCAAAACTACGAAAACTTGGCTGATCTCATGCAAGAGGAAGCGAAAAAGAGGTCAGGTCGGAGTTTGCATGCCCGACTCGATTTCGGCCCGGAGTATGCGATATCTCCCCCGCGCCATCAGATGGAAAAGCGCGGAAGGAATAGCCGCCAACCCCCAGTATTTACCAGGATTGGGAGGAGAGTTGAGAATGAAGAAGCAACGGACATGCAATACCTTGGGGAACATAAAGAGGAAGGACGGCGTACTAATGTCCACGCTAGGCTTGGTAGTCGTACGGTCCATGACAGACTCGGACGGCGGTACTCTCCAAGCGAAAGCCCAAGTGAAAGCCCTTTAAGTGCGAATTCTGAGGATAGTCGGCGCAAGCGCCGAAAGAGGGAAAGCTCGTCGTCCGGTAACTCCTCGGACAACGAGGATAGCGAAACTGGGCACTGGAAGTCCAAGAGGAAATATCGCGACCAGGAAGAGGAGGACATATCCCTCCCATGGCGCCGCCAAAAGGTGGATGCGTTCACTCGGCGCATCAACGATTTCTCAGAAAATAAAAGGAGGCGCATGCCCGCCAATGTGAAAACCTATGATTGAATAGGTGATCCGGACGATCACCTAAAAATTTTTGAATCAGCCGCTACCATCGAGAACTGGCCATAGCCTGTGTGGTGCCACATGTTCAATTCTACACTAGTGGGAAGCGCGCGAAACTGGTTCAGTAAGCTTCCACGCAGAAGCATTGATGGATTTGAAGAGTTGCGGAAGGCGTTTCGCCTGAACTTCACTCAAAGGAAAAAGTGCGCTAAAAACCCTGTCGAACTTGCCAGGGTGAAACAGCGCCAGGGGGAAGCCATAAGCGCTTATGTGGTGCGCTTCAAAGATGAGTGCATACAGGTCAAGGCATGCCCTAAAGTACTGAAGATCTCAGGATTCATGAACGGGATCAATAACCCAGAACTCATCAAAAGATATGGCCCATGGGGCAAATACGCCTACTAGTCAGTGTTGGCAACAAGGAACACTCCACGACAGCCTGGATAACTTTTATGGTAATCAAATCCCCTTCGCCATACAATGGAATTATCGGAAGACTAGGGATTTCAGCCATACGCGCAGTACCGTCTACAGCGCATGGGATGCTAAAATTCCCAGTGGAAGGAGGCATTGTTACCCTCTATAATACTACCGTACCGCCGGGAGAATGTAACACAATTACATGTGAGACGTCACACATTCCAGAATAGCGCGCAACTAAAGTGCCAAACCTGAGGGTTGCGATTCATCCTGATTACCCAGAGCAAGAAGTATCGATCGGAGGATCGTTATCTGATAGCGGCAGAGCAGCCGTATGCGCACTCTTGCAAAAGAACCTGGATATTTTTGCGTGGGAACCAAAGCACATGACCGGTGTACCACGCTCGATTACAGAACACCAGTTGAAAATCCGACAAGGATACTCCCCGGTACGACAGAAGAAGCGCAGCCAGGCTCCAGACCGCGCAAAAGCAATTCTGGAAGAAGTACATAAGCTTGTGAATGCAGGTATCATGCGAGAGGTCTACTACCACGACTGGCTTTCCAACCCAGTAATGGTGAAAAAGAGTGATGGTAGTTGGAGGATGTGCGTGGACTTCACCGATCTCAATAATGCATGTCCACAAGACTGCTACCCGCTACCAGAGATAGACTGGAAAGTAGAATCTTTATGTGGATACCCACTTAAATGCTTCATAGACGCATACAGAGGATACCACCAAATTCAGATGGCTAAAGAAGATGAAGAAAAAACGGCCTTCCATACAAGCCAAGGTGTCTTTTGTTATACTAAGATGCCCTTTGGCTTGAAGAACGCAGGCGCCACCTACCAGCGATTGGTGGACAACGCATTCGAAAAGCAGGTGGGCCGCAACCTAGAGGTTTATGTCGATGACCTTGTCATAAAAAGCCATACGGAGGATGAATTGGTGCGCGACATTGAGGAAACATTTAAAACACTAAAAAAGATTAACATGAAGCTAAATCCTAAGAAATGCACTTTTGGCGCTACAGAAGGCATGTTCCTCGGATATTTGATAGAGCCCGATGGCATCAAACCGTGTCCAGAAAAAACTAAGGCTGTCATCCAACTTCCTTCACCGCGCACGTTGAAGGAAGTCCAATCTCTCAATGGAAAACTGGCAGGTCTAAATAGATTCTTGTCCAAATCAGCAGACAAGTCACTCCCTCTCTTCAAAAAACTCAAGAAGTGTATAAAAAAGGGAGATTTTCACTGGACTACGGAGGCAGAAGAAGCCTTTATACAGCTTAAACAACACCTGGCAGCGCTCCCCACGCTAGTCGCACCCCGACCAGGGGAAGAATTAATTATGTACCTATCAGCGACTTATGGAGCAGTCAGTTCGGTGCTGCTAACGGATAGGAATTCAGTACAAACACCTGTGTATTTTGTAAGCAAAGCGCTCAAGAAAATGGAGATTAACTATAGCGCAATGGAGAAGTTGGTCCTAGCATTGGTATTCGCCGCCAAAAGACTGTGCAGGTACTTCCAAGCGCATCCAATAGCGGTAATTACAGATCAACCTATCAAGCAAATCATCTCCAAACCTGACACATCAGGACGACTACAGAAGTGGAGCGTGTTGCTAGGTGAGCATAACATCTCCTACAGACCACGTATTGCGGTAAAAGGGCAGATACTAGCAGACTTCATCATCGAAAAACCAGACACTGATGACACACCTTCACCAAGCAAGGAGGAACTACAAGATCCATGGATCTTGTTCACGGATGGATCTTCATGCGTGGATGGATCAGGAGCAGGCCTCATCCTCACAAGTCCGGAAGGAATGAAATTCACTTACGCACTGCGTTTTGAATTCACAGCAACAAACAACGAGGCAGAGTACGAAGCCCTGATTGTCGGATTACGCATCGCATCTCGAATGGGTATACGCAACCTGGAAGCAAATGTGGATTCCCGTTTGGTAGCCAACCATGTGTTGGGCGAGAACGTGGCTAAAGAGGAAAACATGATCCAATACCTCGACAAGACCAAATCCCTGATCCAGGGCTTTGACAAATTCACCATCAAACAAGTTCCTAGAGGGGAAAACATGAAGGCAGATGCACTGAGCAAGATTGCATCCACAAGCTTTGCGCACCTGTCAAAACAGGTATTGGTGGAAACTCTAAAGAGCAAGTCCATCTCGGAGATGGAGATATCTACGGTGATAGAGGAACAAGGTTCTACATGGATGACCCCAATCATCGAGTTTTTAAGCAAGGGCGTATTGCCCCAGGAACAGAAGGAAGCCTGACGAGTACGTCGCACATCACAGAGGTTTGAACTTCGGAACACTATACTCTATCGGCGCTCATTTCTACAACCATGGCTTCGATGTGTAGGACCCCTTCAAGCAAATTATGTACTGCGGGAAATCCACGTCGGTTCATGCAGCATGCATTCAGGACCACGGTCCGTGGTGGCGCTCGCTTTACGGTCAGGATACTACTGGCCTACAATGCATCGGGATGCGCGAGACTTAATAAGAAAGTGTGGTGACTGCCAAGTTCACAGACCTGTTTCGCGCCAACCACAACAGGAGCTAACACCTATTACGTCGCCATGGCCATTCTACAAATGGGGTATCGACATCGCAGGTCCCTTCCCTGTTGCAGCAGGAGGATTGAAATTCCTCATTGTAGCTATAGACTATTTCACCAAGTGGATTGAAGCAAAGGCAGTCATAACAATCACAGGGAATCAAGTAAAACGGTTTGTTTGGGACGATATTGTATGACGTTTCGGATTACCTGGGGAAATCATCTCAGACAACGGAAAACAATTCTGTGACAACCCTTTCAAGGAATGGTGTGAAAAGTTAAATATTACACAGCACTTCGCGTCAGTTAAACACCCACAAACCAATGGCTTGGTCGAGCGTTCAAATCGAAGTCTGGGTGAAGGAATCAAGGCACGTCTAGACAAGCACAAAGGGAGGTAGGTGGAGGAACTATCGCATGTTTTGTGGGCGCACCGCACTTCGATCAAACTTAGCACGGGAGATACTCCCTTTTCTCTCGTCTATGGGACAAAAGCCGTCATACCAGCCGAGATTGGAATGCCAACTATCCGCACTGCTGAAGTCAATATGGCAACCAATGACGACGAACGGCGTATTGACTTAGACCTGTTGGAAGAAAGGCGCGAGCGCGCAACTATTTTTGATGCGAGATCTAAGTCAAAAATGAAAGGATACTACGATGCTAAAGTGAGAAGCGTCTCATTCAGACCAAGCGAATTCGTTTATCGCGCCAATGATGCGAGCCATGCCGAAGATACAGGTAAATTAGGACTGAAGTGGGAAGGACCTTATGAGGTCATTGAAGCACTAGGGACGGGCGCATACAAGCTGCGTGACATGGATGGCCGTGAGCTACCACGCACATGGAACATCTGCAATCTCAAACGATGCTATCTCTAGGAACGGCTACGGCCCAGTGCACGGACACTCATGCACTTTAGTATAGTGCTCAATAAATATCCGCGTATTTACAGTGTGTTTACTTAAACAAATGTTCTTCTTTTCTTTTTACAAAAACTTGTAAGTATTAATAAAATGTCGTGGTTTCTAGCTAACTCCATGACACATTTCTAATTTGTTATTTACGTATTATTCATATCTCAACATTGCTGTTATATCATCTTTTGCCTACATGGCGCGCATGCACATAATAAACCCACGATGGTAAAAGGAGGAGTAAACCTACTAAATCACTCGTTGAGTAAGAGGGTTGCAAACCCATCAACATTGGATCACGCATCCTTGTTAAACACCTTATTTTCAAGACGTTGGAATAAGTTCAATGCGCATTCCACGACGGATGCGCAACAATGCATACCATGCGCGTTTAACAAAACTAGGATTCAAGACTCTTGGCTCCTTATTATGATATTTACAGTACGCTGAATATCACACCATATATGATTATGTTAAAAATACTTAGACATTATAAGCTTGGTTTAAAATTGCGTTTTGCGATCCGATGCGTTAAAGGTCCCAGAGGCCGATGCGTGATGCGTGTTGCGAATGCGAGCGCATTTTAGACACGATGCGTTTTGTATTAAAAAATAAAAAGATTATTTATACGTAGTAAACTAAATAAATTACTAAGTAAATGCAATAAATTTAGAAATAAGTCACAAATATTAAAGATTAAAAAAATAAAAATAATAAATAATAATAATAAATATTCTATTTGTAAAATAAATAAGTCACTAAGTCAGGACATAAAATACTTAGAAACAACATTAGAAACTCCAACTAAATTTTGTTTTAAACGAGATACTCCTTCTTTGATTGCTGATGAGTGTATAAATACTCATCATTTTTGTACTATCTAAACTGCAAAATCATCTGAAAACACTCAGAAACACATCAAAATGATCAAAATATCACAAATTAGTGTTTTATGTGTTTTAAATGCAAAAATATCAAAATCAGATGAAAAATGATTCAAGTTTGCAAAATTGGCAGTTTTAGTCCCCCAAGTTTTAAAAGTTGTCAAGTCTAGTCCCTGGAATATCAAAATGTGGAATTTTATCATTCAAGGTCCCTAAAACATTCTAAGTTGTTAAAATTGGTCCTTGAATGAGTTTTTGGTCAAATGGCATAAAAGGTCCTTAAACTTTGGAAAATTGCAAAATTAGTCCTTGGACCTTTTAAAATGGAATTTGTGCAAAAAGGATCCTTGTACTATCAATGTTTGTCATGTTTGGTCCTTGTGAGAAGTTTGGAAAAGTTCAGTTTCAGTCCTTGAAGTTTGGTGAAATTACATTATTGGTCCTTGTTATTACTACTTAACCAAACGGACACATATATATATCCAAACCCAATCCAACACAACCTTGGCCCAATCCCTTATCCAAGCCCAATCTCCACTTGACCCCCACCCTTGACCCTTGAGCTAGGTCAAAACCAAAAAGACCCCAGCCAAACCTTTTTGACCTCCCCCGTATTATTAATCCCCCAGGTCAACGAAAGTCAAACAACACAAATACCGCCCAGACACTGTTCATCGTCCTCACAACCTCTGATATCCCAAAACCAGAGATGGTTTTCCATCTTTTTCAACCCCCCTCTCCATACTTTGTCCCCTCCACCTCCTCTAAACTCCAAAACCTTTAATTGATTGAAACCAAACTCCATTTAAAGCTAAAACCTGCCTTGAAGAAATTGGCGCCAAAAACACAAGTGGACGGTTTTGATGAGTTAGAGTGATCCAATGGCTGGAATTTGGTGGGAAGCAATCAGAGACATGTGGGGATGCTAAAAAATCTATAAAGAAGAGGAGAGATGCAATGTATCAATGTATCTAGTGTAACTTTAAATTTTTAATGTCGTTTTTAGCATTTTAAGAATTCTAGTGTAATTTTAAAGCTTTCAAGTAATGTTCTAGCTATTTCAGTGTATTATTAAGCTTTTTCAATTATCAAGTTCAAGGTTTAATCACATTTCAAGTTTATGCAAAATTTCAAGTTTATGCAAAATCTCATATGCTTCAAATGTTGTTTTTAGTTGTTTGTATGGACTGAAATAGAACATATAAGCTCCTAGATAGCTTTTCTAAGCTATTAGAAACACTAAAACTCAGTTTAGAAGCAAAATCAGAAAATCACCAAAAATACAAATTAAATAGTTTAAAATTCAAAAATCAGTTGGAAATGGAGTATACAGCTGGAGCAGGGTAAATCTTGGATGGCCTTGGTTTAGTAGCTTAGTGGTAAGCTAATAGGGGTGTTCATTGGTTCTTGTTCTCAGTTATGAGCTTGGAAGCTTTTGTAAGCCCTTTTGATCATCTTGGCATTTTACTGTTGTAGTTGTTAATTAGCTTATATTTATGTTTCTTAGTGATCACTAGTTTTAATTAAGTGTTTTTAAGCTTAAAAATCAGTAGGTTGTTCTTTTAAATTTGTATTTTGAAAAAATCTCCTTTTCACAGTTAAATTAGATTAGTTGTGATTTCTTGATTTTATGTTGTTATTGTTGTCAATTAGTGTTTCTTTAGTCCTAGTTAATGATTATATGAGGTCTGTCATCAGTTTTATGGTTTAAATTTGAGATTGGCTTTGAAAAACATCAAAACTGTCACTTATAAGGGTGTTTGGATTTGCTTGTTAAAACTGCAATAGAACTTGTTTGGGGTGTTTGTTTGTGCTTGTTCTGTGTTACACACTAACCTAATAACTCAAAGAAACAAAGAAAATCAGTCCTTGTTCAACAAAAAGTCAAAATCTCTTTAATCCATCTCTCTTGTTAACTGTTGGAGTTTTTAAGTTCTAGGATCATGATTTTATGTTAGCAAGTTGTTAAAAGTACTCAAATCAGTCTTATATCACCTTAATACAACATAATCAGTTCTTAGAATCAATCCAAAGTTCATCTTGGTCAACTCTTTTGTTTTTCATAAAAGTCAAAATTTCTCATTTGGTCGTTTTTTATTAAAACAGATATTTTCATTGTGTGTTCAATAGTGAGTTTTAGCTTAAAAGCTTTTGGGGTTTTAAAGTTCAGTTGCTAGACAAAATTAGAAAAATACTAGCTATCTTTGAATCAGCTGTTTAAGTGCTTTTTAATTAGCTTTTTGTTGGTACCTTGTCTGCAAACATGCCCTGTGCACAGTGAGTAAGTCCATTTTGAAAAGCTTGCACAGAGCTCATTTGTTGTTCAAATCTTGTGAACTTTGTTTCTTTGGATAGCCAACCTGGTCATCTTGAAGTCTCAAGCTTAAGTTTTCATTTTGAAGCTTGTTGGCTAGGGCTGCAAGTAGCTCTAAGCTTGTCCCATTTATGTGTTTAGCATAAGTGCTTATTTGTTTGTTCTTGGCTTTTCAGTGTGATTCTTTTGATCTTTTAGCTTCATTTGAGTAGTTTTTATCTTATTGTATCTTATCCCATCCTTTGTTTCAGCTTGTGACTTTGTTTGAGCTTATTTCCACCAAATAAGCTCTTAAGCTAACTGTTAAGCTCATAAGCTACTCAAACAGCTTATTTCAAGTTTGTAAAATTTTTGTCTTTGTTAAAGTTTCATAATATCAGTATTAAAGTAGTTTTCAAAAAGAAAATCCAGAAAAAGATCAATTAAAAATCAGTGATAGTGTTTATTTAATATTTCCTAGCTTTTTGATTTTTCTTTTTAGCTTATTAATAAGCAAATCTTATTTTTCTATTTTTCTTAGTTTTCTGTCATCATATAGTATTTTTAGAAAAAGTTTTATAATTTTCCTAATCCTTTTAGTATTTATTATAATTTTAAATAGTTAAAAATAGTAATTAATTAGTAATAAATAATTAAAAAGCATAAAAAATATCTTTTCAGTTTTAAAATTAGTTTTATCATATTTTAGATTTTTCAAAGTTAAAATTTTATTTTTCCAAGTTTATTTTATATTTTCTAGTAATTAAGTGTATTTTAAATAGTTATTAATTAGTAATAATTAGATAAAAAGTGTGAAAAATATATTTTTAGTTTTAAAATTAGTTTTATAATATTTTAGATTTTTCTCAATAATAATTTTATTTTTTTAGCCTTATTTTGTATTTTCTTCTATTTTAGAGTATTTATTAAATAGTTAAAAGAGTTTTTAATTAATAATAATTAATTAAATAGTTATAAAAATAATTTTCTTTTTCTAATAATTTTCTTTTATTTTTAGGATTCTAAAAATGTTATTTTCATATTTTTAGGTCTTTTATTTCTTAGATTTTACTTTTTATTTTGTACGTCTACGTAGTTTTTAAAACTTACGTTTACGTTTCTTTAATCTGATTGTTGTGCTTCCCTATTCTGTATTCTATTCCATTCCAAGCAATCAGTAGTGTAATTTCTCAATCAAAACCTTTACAGATCATTATCCTTAGTGATCATTCCATCATCTGAGTTTGTTTTGACACACCATTGAGTCTCCGTGGGACTAAACGACCCGGGAATTCATTCTATTCTCCAGGACTTCATTGTATTTGTGCCTAAGCTGTTTTAAGTCTGTTACGGTTGGCCATTCACAAGTGGCCAGCTTGTGTGATTAGACTTGATGGTTTAGCACAGATCAAATTTTGGCGCCGCTGCCGGGGAGGCTTTAGCGTGTGTTTAGCCATTTTCAGACCCATTCTTGCACATACCCCACCATTTGTAAAAAGTTTTTTGTAAAGTTATAAGAAAATCAAAAAGTTCATTAACACTTTTCCTAAAGTGTTAAAAACACCAAAAAAATATAAAACAACAAAACAATCGTAGCGTTTTCTATCTTGTATTGTCTTTAAGGTGATTCTTAAAACAGTACGATTTGGTTAAACGAGACGATACCAAAAATATTGTCCAAAAGTTTTTGAACCCATCTGCACAAATCTTACCTACGTCTTTTTAGTGGTACTTCAAATATACATAAAAATCAACCACCGCAAATCAAGGCAGTGCACTACCTAACTGGGGGTGCGACCATAATAAGTTCCCGAACATCAGATTTAAAACTTGCCTTTGTGTCACTTGTGATTTGGTGTACCTTTTTCAAAGAAGCCATTTCATTTGTGATTATTGGTTAAGTTCACTTGTCGTTTTGCCTCATTTGTTTTGAAAATTGATTTTTATACTTAGTGCATGCGCACTCGTTCTTCCAGTTCTACAAGTCCACTTTCTGAACTTGGAAAGATTCCTCGTAGACGTAGAGGACGTTCAGCTCCTTCAGCCGTGACTGAGGAACGTCTACCACCACCACCTCCTGTCGAAATGGCAGAAGACAAACCCATGAATGAGCTTCTCCAAGCACCCATCGAGGGTTACGGAGATGCCATTGTTGTTCCAGCCATCGTGGCTGACACTTTCGAGCTCAAAACCGGGTTGCTTAATCTAGTAACCCAAAGCCAATTCTATGGTTTTGAGCGGGATGATCCTCATGCACACATTCGATGGTTTAACAAGATTGCATCTACCATCAAGTACAAGAATGTCCCACATGAAGCTATCAAGCTTCTTCTGTTCCCATTTTCTCTAGAGGGACAAGCCCGGAATTGGCTTGAGAAACAACCCCCTCGTTCTATAGAGACATGGGAAGATCTAGTCACCAAGTTCGTTAACGAGTTCTATCCTCCATCCCGAACCACAAGTCTTAAGAATGAGATAATGAAATTTTCTCAGAGATTTGATGAATCATTCGGGGAGGCATGGGATCGTTACAAAGAGTTGCTTCGCAAGTGTCCGCATCATGGTTTTACCGAGTTAATGCAAATGGATACTTTCTATAATGGTCTCAATCAGACCAATCAAGACTCTTTGAATGCCTCCGCGGGAGGTAATTTCCTAAGCAAGACTACCAAAGAAGCCTTGCAAATCATTGAGAACAAATCTCAGGTCCGTCCTTTCAGAGCAAAGTCATATCAGTCTCATGCTGGACCTTCTTCTTCTTCTTCATCCCCAGTGAGTACATCTAGCACCGATGCTAAGATTGATAAACTCACAGACATTGTTCAGGCTTTGGTTCTTGCTAACCAAAAGAAAGTGACCTTCACTCAGACACCAACACATGGTGAAGTGAAGAAAGTTGAGAGTTGTGTCACTTGCGGTGGTCCTCATGCATACTACAATTGTACTGCCACCGATGGTAGTCCATTTGAGGCCAATGCTCTAGCCGGTAGTTCACAACAAGGAGGTACTCAATACCGTCCTCAAAATGAACCACACTACCGTGCTAACACTAATCAGGCACCACCCGGTTTTAATCAGAATCATAACATGCAAAACCGGAATCAGAACCAGCCAAGAATGAACCAAGGTTATCAAAACCAAGGTAATTTCTATCCTGGACCCAATCAAGGTTTCCAATATCAAGGAAACCTTCATCAAAACAATTTCAATCGAGGGAATCAATTTCATGGGAATATGAATCCTAATCAAGGGAATTTTGGCTATAATCAAAACATACGGCCTCAAATTATCCCTCCAGCTCCTCCCGTCATTATTCCTCCAGGACCATCATCTGATGAGTTACTGAAGCAATTCATGAAGTCCCAAGATGAAATGAACAGGTTGTTGGTCAGTCAGATCGCTGATCTTAAGAAGTCTTTAAATGATCAACCCTCGGGCTCAGGAAAACTTCCGAGCAACACGATCGCTAACCCGAGGGGCGATGCTAAGGCGATCACAACCAGAAGTGGTGTTTCATATGATGGACCTGCTGTTCCTACTACCTCTTCTTCTTCTTCTCTCCCAAAGGTAGTGGACAGTGAACCTAGGACACACAACGGACCTACGACTCCAATGCCCCCTCCTCCTGTGGCAATGAGTCAAGTTACCAAGGAAACAACGGACAAGGTGCATTATTCTAGCCCACGAAGTACCGCACACGTCCTACCTTCGGTAGTCCAACCTCAAATGGTCCAGAAACCCAAGTCAAATCAAGGAGTTGTTTTTGAACCTCCTGTAGCTCCTGTTGAGAATCAGAAATCCAAATCTTCTATTCCTTACCCATCACGTTTGAATGAGCAAAAGCTCCGCGAGAAAGCCAGTCATCAAATGGACAAATTTTTCCAAATTTTCCAAGAATTACACTTTGACATAAGCTTTGCGGATGCTATCATGCTGATGCCCAAGTTTGCATCAACTCTCAAACACATGTTAAGCAATAAGGAAAAGCTGTTTGAAATGGCAAAAACTCCTCTTAACGAAAACTGCTCAGCAGTTATTCTGAAGAAGCTTCCAGAAAAACTTGGAGATCCTGGGAAATTTCTCTTACCTTGTGTATTCCCAGGAATGGTTGAATGTTTTGCCCTAGCAGATCTTGGTGCAAGCATAAACCTTATGCCTTATTCAGTATGGAAGAAACTTTCTCTTCCGGAACTTACTCCTACATGCATGACTCTCGAGCTTGCAGATCGTTCCATATCCCGTCCTCTTGGCATTGCTGAGGACGTATTTGTGAAATTAGGAAAGTTCCATTTTCCAGCTGACTTCGTGGTTGTTGATTTTGATGCCGATCATCGGGTTCCTCTCATTGTTGGTCGAGGATTCCTGAGAACGGGTCGTGCTCTCATAGATGTATTTGAGCAAGAAATCACATTACGTGTTGGTAATGAAGCTGTCACCTTCAACCTTGATCAAACTTCGAGGTACTCCGCAAATTATGATTCTGAATCGGTTAACCGAATAGATATCATTGATGTTGCTTCTGAAGAGTACTCTCAAGAAGTTCTTGGTTATTCTCATAATTCTGTGAGTGGGGATCCCACCACATCTTCTCAACCTATCATAGCCAATTCTACTCCTTCTCTCACTCCGTTTGAGGGAAGCGACTTCATCTTAGATGAGATTGAAGCATACTTGGCTAGTGATTCTGTACCTTGGGAAATTGATCACGCTCCAATTGACATTGAGGGGGACATACTTCTTATTGAGAAGTTGCTCAATGATGATCCATCATCAACCCCTCACTCTAGTGATTCAATTCCTAATGAGATTAATCTGGAGGGAGTGATGAGTGTCTAAATACTCATCATTTTTATACTGTTAGAATGCCAAAAACATCTGAAAACACTCAGAAACACATCAAAATGATAAAAATATCACAAACAAGTGTTTTATATGTTTTAAATGCAAAAACATCAAAATCTGGTGAAAAACGTATCAAGTTTGCATAATTGGCAGTTTTAGTCCCCCAAGTTTGAAAATATGTCAAAAATAGTCCCTGGTAATTCAAAAACTTGTAAAATATCATTTTAGGTCCAAGAGATTCAAAAGTTGTCAAAATAAACCCTTTAAAGTTTAAAAATCACAAAATGACAACTTTAGTCCTTTAACTTTGAAAATTGTCAAAAATAGTCCTTGGTTAATTTAAAAAGTGAAATTTATCAAAAATAAACCTTGTACTATTCATATATGACAAAAATGGTCCTTATGATAAACTTTGGAGAAAATTACATATTTGGTCCCTCAAGTTTCAAACTTGACAGTTTTAGTCCCTGGATTTACAAAAATGGAAATTATCAACAATGGTCCTTGTACTAATATTACTTGGCAGTTTTAGTCCTTGTAAGAACTTTGGAAAGTTGTCAATATCAGTCCTTGAAGGTTTGGCCAAATTACATTTTTGGTCCTTATGGTTAACTAAGCTAAATACCAAACCGGATCCAATATTAAAATAACCCAAGCCCAAATCCAGTCCAACACTTAACCCGGCCCAGTTTTTAAATTCAAATAAAACCGCCGGTACTGTTCATCTCCTTCACCAAAGCTGTTTAGCCAAAACCAGTGGTTTTAACCACTGGTTTTCACCTTTACACCTCACTAACACCACTTGACTACCCTTCCCCTTCCACCTCCACACCAATCCAAAGCCCATTAATTCAGAAAACCTGCTCATTGAAAATTGGCGCCAAAAATCACCACTTGGCATATCTGATGATCTGGCTCAAATCAAGGGTCAAGATGTGGTGGGATATTTTCAGAGGTCGACAAGAGAAGATTGAAGTCAATAAATATCAAGCTTGGTCCAGTGGATTAATCTATCTAGTGTAATTTTCAATTTTTATGTCGTTTTAGTTAATTTTCTTTATCCAGTGTATTTTTAAGCTCTCAAGCACTTAATTAAGTATTCTCAGTGTATGTTTAAACTTTTTCAATAATCAATTTCAGTGTTTAAGTTCTAATCTCAGTTTGTGAATTTGCAAATTTCAAAGAAATCTCAATCTGTTAAAATGTTGTTAGAAATTGTTACTTTGGACTGAGTAAGTCATATAAGCTCCTAAGAAAGCTTATTGAAGCTTTTAGAGACTTTAAAATATAGTTTAGAAGTAAAAACAGAAAATTACCAAAAATACTAAAAAATTCAGTGAAATTCAAAAATCACAGGATTGATGTTCAAGAAGGCTGGAGCAGGATAAATAGTGGATGGTCTTGGGATTAGTGCTTCATGGGAAGCTTTAGGATGTGTTTTTAGGCCTTGGTTCTCAGTTTTACATTGGAAACCAATTTGTAAGCATTTTTATCAATCTTGGTATATCACTGTCTTATGTTGTTATTGTTGTTGTTTAAAGTTAATTTAGTCCTATTTAGTGATAATAGCAGGTTTGAAATCATGCTCATGGTCTGAATCATTGAAATCCTTTGAAAAACACCAAATCAGTCACATAAAAGGGTGTTTGGTTTTACTTGTTCTACTGTATTAAAGTTGTGCAGTCCTTTGTTTTTGGTTGTTCTAAGTTAGATTTGGTCTAAAGAACTCAATTAAACAAGAAAACCTGTGCTCATTAGACAGGAAGTCAAAATACTCTTTAATCTCATCTCATAAGCTCACTGTTAAGATTTGATAGGTGAAAATCATCACAGTAGCTTGGAACTTGGTAACCTAGCTTAATTTAATCTCCTTCTAGCTTAATATTACATAATCAGTTCATAGAATCAAGTTAAAGTTCAATAAAGTCAACTTAGTTAGTTCTTATAAAAAGTCAAATATTTCAGTATTAGCAGTTTTGAATAAAAGAGATTAAGTTATATAGGGCTTAATATTAGTATTCAAGACCTGAGCTTTTAGTATTTCAATATTCAGTTGCTTAACTTTATCATAGTATCTTTCTTATTTTCCAAATAGCTTTTTAAATAGCTTAACTTTTAGCTTATTTCAAGCATCTGTTTCAAAAAGTGCCCTGTGCACCAGTTTTACTAGCTCTTTCATAAGCTCACATAGAGCTTGTTATTTGGTCATAGCTTGTGATTATTGGCTTTTTGAGAAGCTAACCAGGCCTTTTTGAAGTCCCAAGCTCAATTTACCATTTTGCAACTTATTCTATAGGGCTGCATCAAGCTTGTACTTTGTCCCATTTTCTGTTATAGCCAAACAACCCAGTGAACTGGTCATATCTTCATAAGCTCTTCAAGAGCTTACAAGTCAACTTAAGCTTGTATATTTTAGCTTTTTGAGAAGCCAACAAAGCTGTCTCAAGGTTCCAAGTGTCATATCTCACTTTGTAACTTATTCACCAGGGCTGCATATGCTTATCATTTTGTCCAAATTAACTCAGCTTTAACTGAGTCTCAACTCAGTGGTTTAACAGGTTTTGAAAAAGCTTCTCACAAGCTCATGTTAGCCTATCTTGATCTCATCTTTTGTTTCTAGGTAGTTAACCAGGTCTTTTACAAGATCCAGTAATTGCTTTTTAGTTCTAGCTTATTTTGTGTTCTGTGCTTAAGCTCAAACTTGGTATCTAAAATCTGTTTTGACTCAACAAGCTCAAACATCAAATATGTTGAGCTTGTGGTTCTGAAGGTTTAAGCTTGCTGAAACTTGTTCCATTTAAGTTGTTTTAGCTTAATATAGCTTCTGTGAAGGTTTGGTAGTCTTTGGTTATAAATTGGCTTTTTCAAGTGCTTATAAATAAGCAGTTGCCACTGCAGTTGCTGATTTCTCCAAACAAGATCATGTTTTTCTATTTTTCTTAGATTCAGTAGATTAAAATAGACTTTTCCTGAAATTTTCATAATTTTTCATAACTGTTTGCTATTTTTCTTAATTAAAAACAGTTTTTAGGTATTTTTAAATAGCTTTTAATACAAATAAATTATAAAAAGTCCAAAAAAATGATTTTTCAATTTTCTTAGATTAAGATAAATATAAAAAGCATAAAAAGTATTTTTCTATAATTTTCTTAGTTTAAAAAGTATTTTTTAGCATTTTAATTAGTTTTAAATAGTTTTAAATTAATAATAAATACATAATAAGTCTTAAAAATATATTTTTAGTTTTAAAATAAGTTTTATAATATTTTAGACTTTTCTAAGTTATAATTTCATTTTTCTAGGTTAATTTTGTATTTTCTTGTATTTTAGTGCAATTTAAATACTAAATAAATAGTTTTTAATTAATAATAATTAAATAAATAGTTGTAAAAATAATTTTATATTTCTAATAATTTTATTTTATTATTAGGATTATAAAAACATCATTTTCATATTTATAGGTCTTTTATTTCTTTAAAACTCACTTTTTATTTTGTACGTAGACGTAATTTTATTTTAAACGTAAGTTTTAAGTTTTAGGTTTTAAACGTTCATCGACTTTAAAAATAGTGATAGCGTTTATTTAATAGATTTTATCTTTTTAATCTTTTTAATTTGCATTTAAGTCGCTTTAATTTGTAGATTTTCTCTTTAGGTATAATTTTCCATCCAAAACCTTACTGATCGCTATCCTTAGTGATCATTCTACCATCTGATTAAGTGTTTTAACACCAATTCATCCTCCGTGGGACTTAACGACCCAGGAATTCCCTATATTCCTCTGATCTTAATTGCATTTGTGTTTAAGCTGTTTTTAGTCTGTTAAGACTTGACTGTTTAGCACAGATCAGGGAGATATTCTTCTAAAGAAGTTGTTAAATCTGGACACTTCTCCTCCTCTCCCTCCCATCAAACTTCATAACAAGGAAGTCAAGTTAGTTGAGAAAACTGAAGAATTTCTTGAGGTTGAGCTTAAGGACTTACCTCCTCATCTTGAGTATGCATTTCTAGAAGGTGATGATAAATTACCCGTCATTATTGCTCGAGATTTGAGTAAAGATGAAAAAGCTGCTCTCATAAAAATCTTGAAGTCACACAAGCAAGCAATTGCTTGGAAACTCTCCGACATTAAGGGTATCAACCCTGAGTTCTGTACTCATAAAATCTTGATGAAGGATGACTTTAAACTAGCAGTTCAACATCATAGACGAGTGAATCCAAAAATCCATGATGTTATCAAACAGGAGGTTATCAAACTTCTTGATGCAGGATTGATTTACCCGATCTCAGATAGTCCTTGGGTTAGCCCAATTCATTGTGTTCCGAAAAAGGGTGGCATTACTGTTATCACAAATGAAGATAACGAGTTAATTCCAACTCGATTGGTTACGGGATGGCGTGTGTGTATTGACTATCGTAAGTTGAATGACGCCACTCGTAAAGACCATTTTCCTCTACCCTTCATGGACCAGATGCTTGAGAGATTAGCAGGGAATGAATACTATTGCTTCCTTGATGGTTTCTCGGGTTACTTTCAGATCCCTATTGATCCACAGGATCAAGAGAAGACCACATTCACCTGCCCATACGGAACTTTTGCCTACAAACGTATGCCTTTTGGCTTATGTAATGCTCCTGGCACGTTCCAACGATGTATGATGGCCATTTTCCACGACATGATCGGGGAAACAATGGAGGTGTTTATGGATGACTTCTCGGTCATTGGGGATTCGTTTCAAACGTGTCTGTCCCAGTTAGATAAAATGCTCAAACGGTGTGAAGACACCAATCTTTGTCTAAACTGGGAGAAAAGCCACTTTATGGTCAAAGAAGGCATAGTCCTTGGCCATAAAATTTCAAAGAACGGGATTGAGGTAGATAGAGCAAAAGTCGATGTTATTGCTAAATTACCTCATCCTACTACCGTCAAAGGTATTAGGAGTTTTTTAGGTCATGCCGGTTTCTATCGTAGATTCATACAAGATTTTTCCAAAATCGCCCGGCCTATGACCCATCTTCTTGAAAAGGATGCTCCTTTTATCTTCTCACCCGAGTGCATCATAGCTTTTGAAACATTGAAGAAAAAGCTTACTGAAGCACCCATTCTCGTTGCTCCCGACTGGGACTTGCCTTTTGAGCTCATGTGCGATGCAAGTGATTTTGCTATCGGTGCAGTCTTAGGGCAACGAAGAAACAAGCATTTTCAGCCTATTCACTACGCAAGTAAGACTATGACTGAAGCTCAAACTCATTACACCACCACAGAAAAAGAGCTATTAGCCGTGGTGTATGCATTTGAGAAGTTTCGACCATACTTAATTTTGACCAAATGCGTAGTGTATACGGATCACTCGGCTCTTAAATATCTCTTTGCAAAACAAGATGCAAAGCCGAGATTGCTCCGTTGGATTCTCCTCCTCCAGGAATTTGATATCATTATACGTGATAAAAAAGGAGCTGAGAATCTAGCTGCTGATCATCTGTCCAGATTAGAAAACCCTCACCAAGATGTTTTCGAGAAAAAGGAAATAAATGAAACATTTCCTCTCGAGACACTCAATGTGGTTTCTTTTCGTGGAAATTCTACCACCCCGTGGTTTGCTGACTTCGCAAATTACCATGCGGGTAACTTCATTGTGAAAGGGATGTCGACCCAACAGAAGAACAAATTCTTCAAAGATGTTAAACATTATTTCTGGGACGACCCCTACTTGTTCAAAATCTGTGCGGATCAAGTCATCCGACGGTGTGTTTATGGACAGGAAGCTATTGACATTCTCACAGCTTGCCATGCTGGACCCACCGGGGGCCATCATAGTCCAAACTACACCGCCAAAAAGGTGTTTGATTCCGGGTTTTATTGGCCCACAATCTATAAGGATGCCCACGAATTTGTCAAAGCCTGTGACGCTTGTCAACGTCATGGTAATATCTCTCAAAGGAATGAAATGCCACAAAATGCCATTCAAGTTTGTGAGATATTTGACATATGGGGTATTGATTTTATGGGGCCATTTCCTTCGTCTCGTGGAAACAAGTACATACTCGTGGCTGTTGACTATTTGTCAAAATGGGTTGAAACAAAAGCTTTACCCACCAATGATGCCCGAGTTGTTGTGAAATTTTTGAAATCTCTTTTTGCCAGGTTTGGAACTCCGAGAGCGATAATCAGTGATCGTGGTACACATTTTTGTAATGACCAATTTGAAAGAGTCATGCAAAAGTATGGTGTTACCCACCGTCTCTCTACTGCATACCACCCCCAAACAAGTGGGCAGGTGGAAGTTTCCAATCGTGGTATTAAAAGGATTCTTGAAAGGACAGTAGGCGAAAATCGTGCATCCTGGTCGGATAAGCTAGATGACGCACTCTGGGCCTTCCGTACAGCTTACAAAACACCCATCGGGTGTACTCCATACAAGCTAGTGTACGGAAAGGCATGTCATCTGCCGATTGAGCTAGAGCACAAGGCATACTGGGCCTTAAAGCATGCAAACTTCGATATACAGACAGCTGGTGATCATAGAAAAGTTCAAATGAATGAATTAAATGAACTTCGTGATCAAGCTTACGAGAACTCTTTGATCTACAAACAAAAGACAAAGAAGATTCATGACTCAAAAATCAAAAACCGCGTTTTCAACGTTGGTGATCGAGTCCTTCTTTTCAATTCAAGATTGAAGATTTTCTCGTGAAAGCTCAAGTCCCGTTGGTCTGGTCCATTCACTATCGCTAAGGTTTATCCTTATGGTACCGTTGAGTTATCTCAACCCGATGGTCCTAATTTTAAAGTGAATGGTCATCGAGTGAAGCATTATTTTGGAGAGGACATTCCCCCTGTAATTGTCCCGGATCTACAAACTTTCCCCATGAACCAATGAATGCGGGGATCGAGTCAAGCTAGTGACTCGGTAATCAAAAACTTTAGCACACACCATATGGGTTTTTCACCCATATTTCTGTCTTCTTAACCCCTTTCTACCACCCTAGTGTGGGGGAGTTTCCCCACGCTGTTGTATATAAAATCATGTTCTAAAAAAAAAAAAAAAAAAAAAAAAAAAAAAAATCTTCTAAATAATGGCCGTAGTATTTCCCTTTTACGTTCTTTGTTTCGACATAACCGCCGGTACTTTGAATATTGAGGGAAATATTCATTTCTAAGTGTGGGGGGGAATTCTCACGAATTTCATGTATTATCTACCCAATTCCCCCGTTTTTGGCCAAAATTTTTTTTTTGGAGTAAGTGTTCTACACTTACTCATCTTGGTTATCAGTCCGCCATGTCTGTAAGACAAAAGGATTGGCTAATCCAGGAGCAAACGGCTCTTGGTAAAGATTTCTCAAATCCGTTTATATGGCTTGCAATTTGCCCAAAATTGTATGGTTCTCAACTCACCATATCCTAAAAAGTGAAGAGTTGGCTAGCCCGCAAGGTTATGGCTTGTGGTAAAGGCAGTGGAAAATCCATAATTGGTATTCAGCTCACCAAAGATAATTCTGATAATTTATCTAAGAGTTGGCTAGTCCAGAAGGGTACGGCTTCTGGTAAAGACACATCAAATCCGTTATATGGTTTATGATTTGCCAATAAATCAGATGGTTATCAGTGTACCATGGTTCTTACTTGAACTAAAACATTTGGCTACTCCAGAAGTGATGGCTTTTGGTAAAGAGTTTTTCAAATCCATCAAGTTTTCTCAAATCATTGCTAGGGACTAGCAATATCTCAGTGTGGGGGATTGATGAGTGTCTAAATACTCATCATTTTTGTACTATCTAAACTGCAAAATCATCTGAAAACACTCAGAAACACATCAAAATGATCAAAATATCACAAATTAGTGTTTTATGTGTTTGAAATGCAAAAATATCAAAATCAGATGAAAAATGATTCAAGTTTGCAAAATTGGCAGTTTTAGTCCCCCAAGTTTTAAAAGTTGTCAAGTCTAGTCCCTGGAATATCAAAATGTGGAATTTTATCATTCAAGGTCCCTAAAACATTCTAAGTTGTTAAAATTGGTCCTTGAATGAGTTTTTGGTCAAATGGCATAAAAGGTCCTTAAACTTTGGAAAATTGCAAAATTAGTCCTTGGACCTTTTAAAATGGAATTTGTGCAAAAAGGATCCTTGTACTATCAATGTTTGTCATGTTTGGTCCTTGTGAGAAGTTTGGAAAAGTTCAGTTTCAGTCCTTGAAGTTTGGTGAAATTACATTATTGGTCCTTGTTATTACTACTTAACCAAACGGACACATATATATATCCAAACCCAATCCAATACAACCTTGGCCCAATCCCTTATCCAAGCCCAATCTCCACTTGACCCCCACCCTTGACCCTTGAGCTAGGTCAAAACCAAAAAGACCCCAGCCAAACCTTTTTGACCTCCCCCGTATTATTAATCCCCCAGGTCAACGAAAGTCAAACAACACAAATACCGCCCAGACACTGTTCATCGTCCTCACAACCTCTGATATCCCAAAACCAGAGATGGTTTTCCATCTTTTTCAACCCCCCTCTCCATACTTTGTCCCCTCCACCTCCTCTAAACTCCAAAACCTTTAATTGATTGAAACCAAACTCCATTTAAAGCTAAAACCTGCCTTGAAGAAATTGGCGCCAAAAACACAAGTGGACGGTTTTGATGAGTTAGAGTGATCCAATGGCTGGAATTTGGTGGGAAGCAATCAGAGACATGTGGGGATGCTAAAAAATCTATAAAGAAGAGGAGAGATGCAATGTATCAATGTATCTAGTGTAACTTTAAATTTTTAATGTCGTTTTTAGCATTTTAAGAATTCTAGTGTAATTTTAAAGCTTTCAAGTAATGTTCTAGCTATTTCAGTGTATTATTAAGCTTTTTCAATTATCAAGTTCAAGGTTTAATCACATTTCAAGTTTATGCAAAATCTCATATGCTTCAAATGTTGTTTTTAGTTGTTTGTATGGACTGAAATAGAACATATAAGCTCCTAGATAGCTTTTCTAAGCTATTAGAAACACTAAAACTCAGTTTAGAAGCAAAATCAGAAAATCACCAAAAATACAAATTAAATAGTTTAAAATTCAAAAATCAGTTGGAAATGGAGTATACAGCTGGAGCAGGGTAAATCTTGGATGGCCTTGGTTTAGTAGCTTAGTGGTAAGCTAATAGGGGTGTTCATTGGTTCTTGTTCTCAGTTATGAGCTTGGAAGCTTTTGTAAGCCCTTTTGATCATCTTGGCATTTTACTGTTGTAGTTGTTAATTAGCTTATATTTCTGTTTCTTAGTGATCACTAGTTTTAATTAAGTGTGTTTAAGCTTAAAAATCAGTAGGTTGTTCTTTTAAATTTGTATTTTGAAAAAATCTCCTTTTCACAGTTAAATTAGATTAGTTGTGATTTCTTGATTTTATGTTGTTATTGTTGTCAATTAGTGTTTCTTTAGTCCTAGTTAATGATTATATGAGGTCTGTCATCAGTTTTATGGTTTAAATTTGAGATTGGCTTTGAAAAACATCAAAACTGTCACTTATAAGGGTGTTTGGATTTGCTTGTTAAAACTGCAATAGAACTTGTTTGGGGTGTTTGTTTGTGCTTGTTCTGTGTTACACACTAACCTAATAACTCAAAGAAACAAAGAAAATCAGTCCTTGTTCAACAAAAAGTCAAAATCTCTTTAATCCATCTCTCTTGTTAACTGTTGGAGTTTTTAAGTTCTAGGATCATGATTTTGTGTTAGCAAGTTGTTAAAAGTACTCAAATCAGTCTTATATCACCTTAATACAACATAATCAGTTCTTAGAATCAATCCAAAGTTCATCTTGGTCAACTCTTTTGTTTTTCATAAAAGTCAAAATTTCTCATTTGGTCGTTGATAAGGTTTTAAAAGGTACCTTTTTGAGGGGTCATTTAAGCCCTTATTCGATCACTTTTGTATCCGTTATTGCTTAATATCGTTCCTTTTCACTTTTTAGGTCTCTTGAAGGCAAAATGCTGGAATGATGCTTATTTGGACGAAAAGGCGCGAATATACGAAGAAAATGGCCAAAGTCAGAATCGAGACACTCAAAGCTGCTGAAACATAAGGCGACGGCGTCACTGCATATCTGCGACGCCGTCGGGAAGGAATTTTGCGACGGGTCAGAGGCGAAATTGCATGTTTTCAAGGGACGACGTCAGGTTCTAAAGGAGTAGGCCGTCGCTACTCAGACGGCCTAGATGCAGCCAAGACGGCGTCAGAGCTGAAGGGGACGGCGTCACAGTCATAAGGTGACGCCGTCGCAAGGTTTACGTGGCCAAGACGAAACCCTAATGACGGCGACATGACGGCGTCACGAAACATAAGGTGACGCCGTCGTAGATGTAATCTTATATATAGAATCCGAATTTTTCAGTTTTTGGTGTGTAGTCTTTTGGAGTAAAAACCTAAAACCGAACCAAGGCTTTCTTGTGCAGTATTTTAGGGTTCTAAACCCTATTATACCTCAAGATAAGTATTTACTTCATTAATTTAATTATGTCTTTGATTATTTGTGTGTATGCTTGCATGTTCTCCATGTCCGGCTAATTTATTTGTGTGTTTGCTTAGGGAATATGAAACTTAATTATTGAATATTGATTGGTTGATACTTATCTTAGTTGACTAATGATCTAGAGTGCGCTAGATTATTCGTTGTGTACTTAATGCTTGAAATTTCTTTGTGAACTTTAGAATATAATTATCTAGGTAATTGTAGGATAAAGTATTCAAGGACAACCGTAGAGTAGGCGTCTATAAATCACTAGAGGATTTGTAAACAAGACCCTTTGGTAGTTTCAAAGAGTTAGGGAAATAAGCACGCCCTATAGCCTTAGAATCACAACGCAACTAGGAATAAGGACGTGACAAATCAACCATCAATAGGAGATAATTAAGGAGTAGTAAAACCTAAGTAAACACATCTTTAAACTATCATACGAGTACACATCAATTAGACATAGACTATCACAACCTTAGCTTAGATAATTAGATAATAGTAGAGTAATCGGTAGCAATACCAACCCCCCAAATCCAATACCCGAGATTCGTACCTTTTCATTTTCTAAAAAACATAAAAAGATAAAAAAATAATCTTCCTCAACCTCAACCTTAGCGTAGTAACTTCTCACTAGCATTCCTATTCCCCTAGAGAACGATATCAATACCCGTGGCTTACCCTAATTACTACACTACAACGATTAGGTTCACTGCCTAGGGTGTTATAAAACTTGCTCGAAGAAAAGGAAGTTTCCTTGACCCCGAACGACGCGTGTAGCGTACTACTAGGAACTTGAATGATAAGTTTGATCCCTACGACATTGTTGAGGATAGACTTACTTATATCGGTACGTAGGGGTAGGACTACGAGTCTAGCTACAAGACTCTTAAATAAAGAAAAGCGCTTCGTGGGAGGCAACCCATGCTTAATTGTTTGCTTGTTAGTGTCATATATCTTTTATTAATTGTTTGTCCTCATGTTTGAATTTGTAAAAATGCTTTATTTTGTTTTTAACCTCGTCTTAATTACATATAAAGGTATTTTACATAAAAGATAAGTGTAGGGAGGATTACACACGTTTTCATAAGAAACGTAAACATGAGAATAACAATTAACTAAAAGATATATATGTTTGTTTGTTTGAGTCAAATGCTTGTATCGAGTCATAATGGATGTTTTTGCAGAAGTTTTTCCAGATTCTAAAGATGTAAATTTTCCAGAATTTTTTCCAGAAAATCGCAGACCAGTTTTTGTCAGGATAACCTGACGGCGTCAGGATTGCAACCTGACGGCGTCAGGAAGGAATAAAAACATCAGCTTACTTTTTCTCGTTTTCTGAGCTACTTGTAAAATTTTGGAATTTTCCAGATCTTAACTTTCAAAACAAATTCTGTAAACATCCATTCCACAAGCATTATATCCTAGTTTAAATCGAGTCTTATGTATATTATTACCGCCGATTTTACGCGAAGGTTTCGTTTGTTTTCTTCTAGTGTGCAGGTTTAGTTTGTCAAGAAGAAGTTACACAAGTTTGGAAGGAGCCTCTCACGCAAAAACTCTTCTTGGAAAAGATTTAACCACCACTTTTTACGGATCCTACCGAGCTAATCAGGGGAGTATTAGTTTCTTTCGTTTTTAATTACCTTCTATTATCATAACTTTGATACTTTCGGGGAACATTGGGGACAATGTTCAGTTTAAGTGTAGGGAGGGAAAATAAACGGGAACTTTGAAACTATGCTTATCCTTGACTGTTTGCTTTGTCCAAGTGTATTTGTGTAATAAACCATGAGAAAATGTAGGTTAGGGTAATTTTAGCCAAATTTAAAATTTTTTCATGACGTATAAGAGTGGGCCATTAGTCTTAACAAAAGCGTCTCATGGATAGGAAGTTGCATGACTAGCACAAAAACCCTTACCACCTAAATTCCACCCAAAATGTGAGGATCGCCCTTAGATTAGTAGGAATTAAAGCATTCATCTTTAATGCTTAGAGTGTGAACCGGTAGTATATTAGATTCTAGAACTTGTTTTGTGATGCATTCTGAGATCGCTAGTGAGACTACACTTGTGTAGTTAGGAATAACTAAATGATAAGAGGCATTAGGATAAACCCTTGTTTGATACCTGTAATATAATTACTTCTTCCATATCGGTTGAGTAATTCCCCCACACCCTTTGCGTTGTACTCATCTTTAGTACACGATACCCCTAGTTAACCCCTCAGAGCCTATCCTTTTCGCGGTTCTCGTGATGTTTCGGTTTTTCCGGAATATCAATGAAGAACATTGTTTACACCCCACCCCCAAATATACACCCAAATCGCCTTAGCCTACCTTTATTGCACTCACTTTTAGTGCAAATCTATGTTATCACCCAAAACCCTTAGTTCAATTATCTGGTTGCTTGCATGAGTTGCTAAGTCGAGTCATATCCTTTGTATACAGTTTTGGGATGATTGGGATTCATGGGAAAAGTTAAAGTTTATGAAATATAGGGAAGAGAACGTTAAACTCAAATTCCATTTGTTTGCATAATAATGTACTCCAAGTGTTTTGATCTTTTCAATTCGGGTCAAATTAGTGTTAGAGTAATAAAAACTCAAGTGTAGGGATGTGTCTATAAATCCCTATCATTTTGATGTACCGTAGAGGATGGTAGAGTAAAAGTGTATGAAAAAAAAAAAAAAAAAAAAAAAAAAAAAAAAAAAAAAAAAAAAAATCCGAAAAAAATATATGAAAAAAAAAAAAAAAAAACAAAAAAAAAAACAAAAAACATACGGGCTACCATCCTACATCTATCTTTTAAATTATGTTTGTTTATTTTCGTTGCCTAGAGTTTTAGAGTGTCGAGTCTTGGCTTAGCAACGCCATTCTTCGTATACTTGCAACATAGAGATTTTTGACTATCCACCACTATATAGCCTATCCCACCAAACCCTTCATTTCCTTACCGTAAGCCTAACGTTACAACCCTTTAAAAGACCTCTTTGATAGTCTTTCCTAGGTGCTTACGCCAAAGCGACGGAGGTTTGATCTATTCTCAAGCCTATGGTAATCTATGTACTAGGACCGGTTAATGAGTGTTTATCTTCCATTTCCGATTTGTTATATTTCATATATACACCCGAGAGAGATGTGAGTATCCAAACACCCCATGTGAGGTGCTAGTATGTAATTTCCGTGCTTGTTATGACTTTTGCGGGGCTTATATGTGTTGTGGACCGTTTTGAATGGATGCTTCATGACCCCTAACTTATAAATTAATTGGCTAAAAGCACATTTGCTTGAGGACAAGCAAATACCAAGTGTAGGGATATTTGATAAGGTTTTAAAAGGTACCTTTTTGAGGGGTCATTTAAGCCCTTATTCGATCACTTTTGTATCCGTTATTGCTTAATATCGTTCCTTTTCACTTTTTAGGTCTCTTGAAGGCAAAATGCTGGAATGATGCTTATTTGGACGAAAAGGCGCGAATATACGAAGAAAATGGCCAAAGTCAGAATCGAGACACTCAAAGCTGCTGAAACATAAGGCGACGGCGTCACTGCATATCTGCGACGCCGTCGGGAAGGAATTTTGCGACGGGTCAGAGGCGAAATTGCATGTTTTCAAGGGACGACGTCAGGTTCTAAAGGAGTAGGCCGTCGCTACTCAGACGGCCTAGATGCAGCCAAGACGGCGTCAGAGCTGAAGGGGACGGCGTCACAGTCATAAGGTGACGCCGTCGCAAGGTTTACGTGGCCAAGACGAAACCCTAATGACGGCGACACGACGGCGTCACGAAACATAAGGTGACACCGTCGCAGATGTAATCTTATATATAGAATCCGAATTTTTCAGTTTTTGGTGTGTAGTCTTTTGGAGTAAAAACCTAAAACCGAACCAAGGCTTTCTTGTGCAGTATTTTAGGGTTCTAAACCCTATTATACCTCAAGATAAGTATTTACTTCATTAATTTAATTATGTCTTTGATTATTTGTGTGTATGCTTGCATGTTCTCCATGTCCGGCTAATTTATTTGTGTGTTTGCTTAGGGAATATGAAACTTAATTATTGAATATTGATTGGTTGATACTTATCTTAGTTGACTAATGATCTAGAGTGCGCTAGATTATTCGTTGTGTACTTAATGCTTGAAATTTCTTTGTGAACTTTAGAATATAATTATCTAGGTAATTGTAGGATAAAGTATTCAAGGACAACCGTAGAGTAGGCGTCTATAAATCACTAGAGGATTTGTAAACAAGACCCTTTGGTAGTTTCAAAGAGTTAGGGAAATAAGCACGCCCTATAGCCTTAGAATCACAACGCAACTAGGAATAAGGACGTGACAAATCAACCATCAATAGGAGATAATTAAGGAGTAGTAAAACCTAAGTAAACACATCTTTAAACTATCATACGAGTACACATCAATTAGACATAGACTATCACAACCTTAGCTTAGATAATTAGATAATAGTAGAGTAATCGGTAGCAATACCAACCCCCCAAATCCAATACCCGAGATTCGTACCTTTTCATTTTCTAAAAAACATAAAAAGATAAAAAAATAATCTTCCTCAACCTCAACCTTAGCGTAGTAACTTCTCACTAGCATTCCTATTCCCCTAGAGAACGATATCAATACCCGTGGCTTACCCTAATTACTACACTACAACGATTAGGTTCACTGCCTAGGGTGTTATAAAACTTGCTCGAAGAAAAGGAAGTTTCCTTGACCCCGAACGACGCGTGTAGCGTTATCAGTCGTTTTTGATTAAAACAGATATTTTCATTGTGTGTTCAATAGTGAGTTTTAGCTTAAAAGCTTTTGGGGTTTTAAAGTTCAGTTGCTAGACAAAATTAAAAAAATACTAGCTATCTTTGAATCAGCTGTTTAAGTGCTTTTTAATTAGCTTTTTGTTGGTACCTTGTCTGCAAACATGCCCTGTGCACAGTGAGTAAGTCCATTTTGAAAAGCTTGCACAGAGCTCATTTGTTGTTCAAATCTTGTGAACTTTGTTTCTTTGGATAGCCAACCTGGTCATCTTGAAGTCTCAAGCTTAAGTTTTCATTTTGAAGCTTGTTGGCTAGGGCTGCAAGTAGCTCTAAGCTTGTCCCATTTCTATGTTTAGCATAAGTGTTTATTTGTTTGTTCTTGGCTTTTCAGTGTGCTTCTTTTGATCTTTTAGCTTCATTTGAGTAGTTTTTAGCTTATTGTATCTTATCCCATCCTTTGTTTCAGCTTGTGACTTTGTTTGAGCTTATTTCCACCAAATAAGCTCTTAAGCTAACTGTTAAGCTCATAAGCTACTCAAACATCTTATTTCAAGTTTGTAAAATTTTTGTCTTTGTTAAAGTTTCATAATATCAGTATTAAAGTAGTTTTCAAAAAGAAAATCCAGAAAAAGATCAATTAAAAATCAGTGATAGTGTTTATTTAATATTTCCTAGCTTTTTGATTTTTCTTTTTAGCTTATTAATAAGAAAATCTTATTTTTCTATTTTTCTTAGTTTTCTGTCATCATATAGTATTTTTAGAAAAATTTTTATAATTTTCCTAATCCTTTTAGTATTTATTATAATTTTAAATAGTTAAAAATAGTAATTAATTAGTAATAAATAATTAAAAAGCATAAAAAATATCTTTTCAGTTTTAAAATTAGTTTTATCATATTTTAGATTTTTCAAAGATAAAATTTTATTTTTCCAAGTTTATTTTATATTTTCTAGTAATTAAGTGTATTTTAAATAGTTATTAATTAGTAATAATTAGATAAAAAGTGTGAAAAATATATTTTTAGTTTTAAAATTAGTTTTATAATATTTTAGATTTTTCTCAATAATAATTTTATTTTTCTAGCCTTATTTTGTATTTTCTTCTATTTTAGAGTATTTATTAAATAGTTAAAAGAGTTTTTAATTAATAATAATTAATTAAATAGTTATAAAAATAATTTTCTTTTTCTAATAATTTTCTTTTATTTTTAGGATTCTAAAAATGTTATTTTCATATTTTTAGGTCTTTTATTTCTTAGATTTTACTTTTTATTTTGTACGTCTACGTAGTTTTTAAAACTTACGTTTACGTTTCTTTAATCTGATTGTTGTGCTTCCCTATTCTGTATTCTATTCCATTCCAAGCAATCAGTAGTGTAATTTCTCAATCAAAACCTTTACAGATCATTATCCTTAGTGATCATTCCATCATCTGAGTTTGTTTTGACACACCATTGAGTCTCCGTGGGACTAAACGACCCGGGAATTCATTCTATTCTCCAGGACTTCATTGTATTTGTGCCTAAGCTGTTTTAAGTCTGTTACGATTGGCCATTCACAAGTGGCCAGCTTGTGTGATTAGACTTGACGGTTTAGCACAGATCAATTGCTTTCGAACATAATGATCATGTAAATTTATTCTTAATTTTAGGATCTTGAATTCCATAATTTCTAGATCCTTGTGATTGTTAGCAGTAATGCAGTTGAACATGAACGTTAAAGTCTATTCTATACATATACATGATTCTATACATATACATGATGACATGATATTATAATGTGTTAAAGGTAGACTGATAAGTTATACCAGAGACTAACAATCATAATTCATTCATTACCAAATCAACAACAAAAGGCAAAACTAAAATTTTAGTCAAATTTTAATCACACATATGATTTCCAGCTCAACTATTTAACATGTATGTTATTTATGATCAAAGAGCAATATGAACTATTGCATAACATGAATAAGATGATTGTTTGCGAGATTTCAAATCATGTTAATGGTGCATGATGTTGAACAGAAGGGTAATTTAAATGTACGGTAATTTGGATGTTGTTATTGTGTTTGTTTTAGACGTCTTTCACAAACTTCTATTTTCAACGTCCATTAAAATATTTTTATCTTCTTCTAAATGGTTTATTTTTTTCAAAATGATCTAAATTCTATATTGCGACAATTGCGACCATTGCTAGCATTACTCAAATGCGGCAAATTGCGGTCTAATGCGAGTGCATTTTGGGATGACCTCGCATTAGGTATCACGATGCGAAATCCTAAAAGCAATGCAATGATGCACGCAATTTACGCAATGATGCACGCATTTTTAAACCAAGATTATAAGTATGACAGTTCACACATGATTATGGACTCCATATGAGCTTCTAAGGATTCCTTTAAAGGGATTTCCTTCTCCAGTACGAAAGGGTTCAAGATGTCGCGGGGGCGAGCAAAAATGGGCACCTGAAACTGGGACTCATCAGGCTTCAAATAATCGTCAGGCTGTGCCTCTGCGTTCTCAGCACGATGGCGGGCCAAGGTGAGCCCCTCCATCATTACCCCTATGGGATAATCCTGGTCGCGCTCCAACTGCACAATCAGCGGAAGCTCTAGCAGCTTCATCTCCCCCATCGTAGCGACCACGTCCTCATAGGCGCGTTCATTATAACCAGGCACCCTCTCAGCAGGAACTTTCAATAAACCACCCTCATGGAGCTCCTCTATCGCTTCTGCCTTACCACGTGCAAACGCACACTGCACCACTGCCCCAAACTTATCTACAACCTCCCGAGACTCTAAGGTACTTAGGGCAGCAAGGCGCATGCCATGACCAATGAGCCACTTACATTCACCAATAGAAGACATGAGTTGGGGATACAACTCCTCGTCATACTCAATACTGAGTTTACGCAGCTTCATTTCCTGCTCCTCTAGTGCGCTTCCCACAGTTGCACCAAACTCCCCCAACCGAGAGAACAACTCGTTTTTCCCATTGTCCAAATACTTAAGTGCCTAGGAGCAATTAGCCTTATAACCTTCTGACGCGGCATGCTCCTGGCTCACTTGGATCATCAGCGACATTCTCTCCTCAGCTATTTTTTGGGAATGACAGTTCGCTGCCTTTACCTCCGCCCGAGCACTAGCTAAAAGCGCCTTCAGCTGCGCAATTTCTTCATCCTTCTGTGCGCTCCGGTGGCTTTCTCCAGAATACTTCGCCTTCAGCTGCGCAACCAACGTAGCTTGGTGCGCATCACCCAACACCAAATCTTCAACTAGTTGCTCCATTGGCGTGTCCCCAGATGCCAACGACTCAGCGCCTTGGCTTTTTGGTTCAGAAGATTCGGCGTGCACAAGACTAGCCTGGGGGCGACTCTTCTGAGTGTTCAAAACTGCACGCAAAAAAGAGAATTAGCAATTGTTTCATTACATAACAGGGAATGCGATAAGAGATGGGTAAAAACGACTTACTGAGGAGGAGTAATATCAGGTGAAGGGGGTGAGGCATCATTTGAGGATGACTCCACGTCCAGAACGACAGGACGTTTCTTCTTGGATGAGCTCGCGCCATCCTCACTCAGCGCTCTCCTACGTTTCAATCCATGGCTGGCCTCCTCCTCTTCTTCTTCCATGTGTTCCGCTACAATAATGTATGACGGCTCCACTAACGGGGAAGGTACCCTGGGACTAGGCACGCTCTGAAGAGGGGTCGCCTCCAGTGCGACGGCGGAACTACCTCCCGTCTCTTCCAGCTCCATTTCTTGGGTACGCCCCGAGGTCTCTTCTAGAATGGGCTCCTCCCCCTCTTCGATGGGCGCACCCCCACAGTAACTTTGGCGCGGCTTCGCCAACTGTACAACTCCGAATAGATCCATCTCTGCGCAACAGAAGACAAACAACAAACAGGTTATGAAAAGCACAAAGATTAAAAGAAATGCTCACATTACTAAAGCAAAGGAATGCGAAAGGACAAGCACCCACCCTAGCCATCCGCGTCCAAGAAGATTGGCACCTCATCAGGTCTACCAAAGTAATTCCGACTGATGTCCATATGCACCAAAAACTCTTCGGGGTAGGAATTGATGGGAATACGGTTGGTGTTTATCGTATCAGCATCCTCGGCGCTGTATGTTCCAGGGTGGGGGCGCTCATCCTTTGGCAGCAAACCCTGGGTATAGAAGTCAAAGTCCCAGGGAAATAGCACCTTGTCAACCCAGAAAAAGTTTTCCCTCCAGTTCCTAAGCGCGTCCAGTTTCTCCGTGTAACATTACAGTCTATCGGCGCGCTTAGCAAATGAAACCCACCCGTTTGACCACGTTGTGTGATAAAACGCGCGGAACAAGTAGATGGTGGGGTTACTCGCCAATATCCGGCAATTAACCTCGAAGTTTGTTATCTTTGCCGCACCTATGCAGTGCAGCTGGGATATGTGCAGACGGTAGTAGTTTAATACGTCGCACAAGAATAAGGATAGGGGCGCACGCTGATTCGCAAATTCGAAGAAACGTGTGTATACCCCTACCTTCCCTTCAGCGCAGCCGGAACCACTGGGTGCAGCGCCATCGGAATATAATAATCCGAGGTAAACTCGCGAAGTTCATTCTCGGCCAGGTCAGAGGTAAAGTCAATCAACCCACGGACCATGATATAGTTTTTAACACGCACGCATAGTTACCTTGGGAATATTAAGGGATTCTGGGTTGCAGTTTGAGTTCTTTAACAATGGTGGAAATGTTTTCTTTACTGTGATAAACACAGTAAATAGGAGGCGAGGGTTTATATAGATTTTTACATTCACGCAATAATAGACACGTGGATCCCACTATCTCTAAATGTGTGGATAGGATATGTTGACATGACGCATTTTTAGTTACTTTCCCACGATTTACGAGGTGTACATTTGACATATTTTGACTCGATTCACCGGGTATTCTTCAAGGCGGGATATTTTTTTTAGCTTCTCCGCTACGCTTTGAAGTATTTAGGGGCTACAGTTATTAGTCTAGCATCCGCAGGTGGTCCCTGCGCATACTAGACTGGGGGGACATGATGACGTATAGTCCGTATTCGGGTCATGAACCCGGCCAATAATGCTACTAGCAATTGAGCCCGATACGCATGGGCTAAACCAGTAACGGTTTGAGCCCACGAAGGCCCAAACCCAAAGTTATTTATGGTTTTAGATATCGGATATCTCTTATTTATGAGATATGTATTAATTGCCCGACTTAGGCGGGATACGCCGAAGGTTGGGGAACACGAAACCAACAAGGACTTCGTGTATATATAAAGGGTATCCCTGCCCTCATTAAAGGTACGATCAAAAACCCTAACTCTCCATTAACCCTAAAACTGATTACTTACGCTCACGCCAGAGGATAATCGTGGGAGACAATCCCACGATAAGCCTAACGGTGTTTTCTGTTTTCTTAGTGCGCAGGTCTCAAGCATTAAGAACCAATTGATACGGGAACCGAAGTCCAAACAAGGAACGCCCAACTTTTGTATCAACACCTTTATCACTAATGCCTTCGACACAACACTTCTATGGAGAAAGAAAGAACTATCAACAAGAGAACCTCAGTAGTCTTGATGATGACGTAGCATGGCAACTCATGGACTTGAGCTTGCTCGACTTCAAGAAGTGGTGATCTCGCCTTTAAGAGGAACCTAGAGAATCACACAAAAACAAAAGACAAACTACATAGAAAGATCCTTTAGGATCAGTGGTTAGAGAGTTACAATACTTGGAGAAAGTATGTGTGAAAGTGGCAAACCAAAAGGAAGAAATGGCTCACTATTTATAGGGGAGAAATGCTTACTGTTCCCCGGATCCCACAGATCCCTCCCTTAAGGGATCTGTTTAGTGTAAAACTAGGGATCCGTGGGACGCTCCTCTTTGCCCATGGGTATTTTGGTTATGGGTCATGGGTCATGGGTTATGGGTTGATCCATGGGTCTTTTATTAGATACAATGTATCAAATGAGTGCAATGCACCTAGTCAAATGGGTATGGGTCAATATCATGGGTTATGGATATATTCCATGGGTTATAGTTTTTACCCATTTTATAATACATACTAGTTATGTATATATTTTGCCCAATATGTAAACACTAGTTGTTGTACATATGTATTACTAAATCATAAAATCACTTATACTTGTTTTAGTGTTTTATGTGAAAATGTAAGTGTGTTAGAAAACTATTGGCTCAAACTATTTACGTATTTTATTTGTTTCGTTAAAATGATTTTACGTATCAACAAAAAAGGGGAGATTGTTAATACAAATAAGCGTTTTACGGCTTATTTGTATTAACAGATTTTATCTTAGAGAGATAAGCGGTGGCATTAAAGTGATTGGGTCATAAGGTCACCTATAGTGTCACACCCCCAAAATGTCGCAGAGGAAAGGTAACCGAGGACGTGACATTCATAGCATAAAGACATGATATTTAAATAATGAAATCTATATGAATCGTTTTGAAAAGCATGTCATTTAATTTAAATAAACGAAGTAGAGTTTAACACTAATTGTACTCAAGTTCTACATCAAATAGTTTTGAAAATGTTATCAAATGACATGGAGTTAATGCATAATTCTTAAGGTGAATGGGACCGCATGATGAAACTTTATGAATGATGTCCCAATGCATAGAAGCTAGAAGATCAACAACCTGAGAAATGCATGTTAAAATGTCAACAATAATGTTGGTGAGTTCATAGGTTTAAGTAAACGTAAAGTCAAGAGGACCACAAGATTTCAGTATGTATGGCCATTATATCAAATACAATGTCATAGAAAAAATTAATACAATTTCCCTGAGCTCATGACCCCGAAGCTCAACGTAATATGTATGCAATCAAGCACAAGTAATAGTATGCCCCATGTAAATGTTTGCTAGACACATAGTATAATTCAAATGATATGTGTCTGTTTACCCAGTTGGTGTGACCAACCCGGACGGGGGTCTTAACCCAATATATCTATTCACAATATTCGTGCTTACGGATAATTGACGGTTCATGATATGTGGGGACTTAATGGCTGATGTGGTAACTTAGGCAATATGTAAATATTTTATGCACTTGTTTCCTTGTGTAAAAGTAAGCATAGTATTCTTACCCCGAGTATTTCAAAATAGTAAAAACATGTAAAAACAAGGCTATGAAACTCACCTCAAATAGTCAAAGTAAGCGGGAAAGTGTATCGTAATAAAATCAACCGGGAATCCTAACGCGACCTAGAATAGTGAGTCGTTTTAGAAAAATGTAACACGTACTAGATGTGTATGAACTTTATGAAGTGTTATCACTCTTATATACTTGTGGCGAGGTTTTAAGAGATTACACAAGTTAAAAGTTAGAAAAACTAATTGGGTGCAAAGTACTGGACATAAGGCTCCAACCGTTCGGTTGGATTCGGTCCGAATACTCCAACTGTTCAGTTGGAGTACCCAGCCGTTCAGCTAAAATGAGTCAAAAGACTCCATCCATTTGGTTGGCATGCGCAACCATTCGGTTGAAAGTGACATCGGGTCAGAAAGCTCCAGCCGATCGGTTGAAATGGTCTCAATCGGGCAAACGAGGTCTATCCGATCAGTTGGGTCTCCCAACCGAATCGATTGGAAGGGACTGAATCGGGTAAGAAAACTCTAGTCTATCGGTTGGGACTCCCAGCCAATCGGTTAGAGAGGTTTAGTCATGCCAACAAGCTTTAACCGATCGGTTGGGGCTCATAGCCGATTGGTTGGATGGGTTTTTTCAGTTATGTTAATACAAATAAGCCGTAAAAACGTTTATCATATTTCTCGATCTCTATATGTTTTATTGATAACAATCGTAAAATTATCTTAAGTATAATTCTAAGATTACATGTTTATTTAATAGTCATCATATTTATTTTACTATATAATATACATTGTTAATTATTCCATAGTTGTAAAATAATAATGTAAGTAAAAATGTATTATCTATAACCCATGACCCAAAACCCATGGCCCATGTGCATTGCATTATGCATGACATCATGTTAGGTTATCTTGACCCATATTCCATCACCCATAACCCAAAACCCGGAATTGTAACCCAAAATATGGACTGGATTAACCAGTGCGTCAGATCCCTTTTGAAAGGGATCCACTGGATCCAACTGAACAGTGAACTTTTTGCCTATAAATAGTGAGTCATTTCTTCATCCTCAGCCATTCTCTTACATATCTTCTTATATTCTTGTATCTCTCTAACCTCATATCTAAGGATCATTTTTGTAGTAGTCTTTTGGTGATTTCAAGGTTCTTTTTAAAAGGCGAGATAACAATTTTTTGCCTACAAGACTTGCAAGCTTCAAGAGAAGTGTTGATAGGACTCATCATCATTACAAGATCACTAAATTGATTCTTGTGTTCGATTCATCATATTGTAATCATAAACTTGTTGGGTTAGTTGTGTTGTTGGATTGTGTTCGTCCGATATATTTGTGCAACACCATGAATTGTAAGAACAAAAGCTTGAGAAATTGAAAATAACTTAAGTTCATTATAAATAGGGCATGGTTACACAATCTTGACCATGATCAACTAATAATACCCATTTGTACATTATGATTGTATCAGTCTCACTTAGTAGTTTTCTTAGGCGAAGGCTTTACTAGGGATAGTTGCGGAATACTATTGCTAGTAATGACAAATGCTTCTCTTCAAGTTATGAAGAGGAAGATCCCACTTAGAAGAGAAAGTGTGTTCTAGAGGTGGAATCTGTTATCTATCACTACTACTAACCTTCCTTTTATAGACAAAGGGAGATACACTGTTAGTAGTTATAGGAATAGTAATGACTAAAATAGAAGCAAACTGGAAGTAAGGTACACGTGCACTTGTATGGATAGGGTTGCTTTACTATGCTGACAACTCTGGTACATGCAAGTTGTTTTCCCTGCTCTCGATGAATCCTTATCTTCCGAAGGGTTTTCCCGCTTTGCTTTAACTCAAATTACTCCCGCCTAAGCGTGGCTGAGTACTTCAGTAAGCTCCAAGGATACATGTTGCAAGTATGTCGAAGAAATACTCTGAGTGTATCTGATAAGTGTAACCGGTTCGTCTACATGGCTTAAGATGATAAGTCATTCTCAAATACCTAAAGGCATTTATCAGTCCTTAAGGTCTCAGGGGTTTGTCACTTCAGCTGACTCTGATATCAGGTTGCACAGTTTTCATTCAATTTTGGACTTTGTATTTTACAAAGCAAGACTGTTCTGGCTGAGAAGATATACAACATATCTGAGGTGTTTATCCTCAGATATGTGAACACTCAATGAGTCCTATTAAACTATTGTTTCTTACATTCAGTGTTCTTTCACTCTGACTTCTCTGAGGGTCTCTCAAAGGTGTTTCACCTTTGAGTCATTTGGATAGTTGATGATAATCAACCGTGCTGATCATTTAGTCAAAGGTAAACTTTGCTCTTTGGTTTACATGTTGACCTATCATAGAGAGAGAGTTGGATCTCTGGCGTGATCAATCATCTTTAACTTAGGCTGATTTGATGTTTCAAATACTTGTGAGGGATAACTTGGTCATAATTTGACTCAACAATCTCCCCCTATTTGAACATAAATTTAGCCTAAGTTTTATGAGAAGTAAGTGAGCATAATAGCTTCTGGTTACGTTCTGTTTACAATCAAGATTGAAGATCTAAGCATCTTATTTTAAGTTGGTCTAAGTTTATCAGAGGTAAGTGAGCAAAGAAGCTTCTTCTTACTCTCTGATTTACACCAGGTTTATATGTATCTATTCTAGTGGTCTAAATCTATCAGAGGTAAGTGAGCAAACATGCTTCTTCTTACACTCTGATTTACAACCAATAATCTACATATAATTAAACAGATGTCTGATTTCTTTAGAATTTTTCAGATGCTTGGCTTTATCCTTAAGCTTTGTCTTGGGTCTTGTATGTTACAAAGACTTGAGAGTCTTGGAGCTATTCCTTGAAAAGGATGCTAAGCTCTTCTCTTGATTGGAACATTATATTCCATTTTAAGGGTTGTGTCTTTTTGGTCTCAGATTTAGGTAATCTTAGAGATCAATGGAAGGATCAGGTTATGAGGTATGATACTAGTAGTTTTTACCAGGTCTTCAGGGGTCAAGGAGATTTTAGAAACCATTCTTTAGGATCTTGGTTAAGAGAAAGGGCATTTGTTGGAGTGTGAAGTTGCTAGTAGTGACTAGTATACTATTTTACAACTTTACATTTAAACACAAAAGATAGTGGTATCAGTCTATCACTCTTTTCTGTTCTTCTTGCTGCTTCTGATTCTCTTCAATCTCTGATGTTTCAGTGGCCCAGGTTGAGGTTTCAGTTGTGCTGCTTGTGCCTTCTTACCCTTGGTCAACTTCCACATTGATATCCGTGAGTTATAACTCATACCTTTTTACATCAGATAGTAGAGGAATAGGAATTGCTATGTTGTCTCTCTGATGTTAATGAAGCAGAACATTCTTAGAAGCTTTGATTTTGATTAGGTTTAATCAAACAATCTAAAATCAAAGGTTGAAAGTTCTTTGGCTTCAATATTGGTTTAGGTTATCCTATGTTAAGATTATTAGTCAGGGATTCAGTTGTTTTAGTTTTAGTTTTCCCCGCTCTTACATGAATGTAGGAATAGCCTAATACTAATAAGTACCAAGTGAGCATAGTGGCTTCTTCTTACTAACTGATTTACAACAAAGAATAAAAAGAAGGAAATAAAGTCTGAGTCTTTGTTGCTTATGTCTTCTTAGTGAAGTTTCTTGAGGATCAGGGATTGCTACGTGCATAACGTAACCTTTGACACACCTGATTTAACTTCAACTGAAGACATCTTCATACTTCCCCTGAATCTCCACGAATTACTAGCTCTTGATGCACCTCGAATTTATAGCCTCTTCAGCTCATTTCTTTGAAATTCTAGCCACTAATGATTGTGACCATTATACAATTAAGGGTTACCACACTTTCTAGCTTGTGAGATGTCTGATGCTCACATTTTCTAGCAGGCCTTGATGTGAATATTTTCAAGAAAAAAGCATCTACATAGGGCAAGAAGTCATGGTGATGATTATATGATCATTAGGACTTGCAAGAAAGTAGTGCTAAGAAGATTGTGGTTGAATGAGCTGGTTTGTAGGTTGAGGCTGCTTCTTTCTAGACAAGAGAGGTTTATTGGACCTTTTTTTCTTGTACAAGAATGGCTAAAGAAATCTTTAGAGTTTGGATTTTAGATGTGCTTTTATTATGGTTGGGTTCGAATGTTATTAGCCGTCATTCGAGAACAGATTGGTATTATTAGTCATCATTCAAGAACGGATCTAGATCATGGGAGTGATTCATCCGCTCTGATACTACTTGTTGGTTCGATATATTTGTGCAACATAATGTATTGTAAGAACAAAATCTTGAGCAAATGAAAATAACTTAAGTTCATTATAAATAAGGGCATGGTTACACAATCTTGACCATGATCAACTAATAATATCCATTTGTACATTACGATTGTGTTAGTCTCACTTAGTAGTTTTCTCAGGTGAAGGCTTTACGAGGGATAGTTGCGGAATATTATTGCTAGTAATGACAAACATTTCTCTTCAAGTTATGAAGAGTAAGATCCCACTTAGAAGCGGAAGTGTGTTCTAGAGTGGAATTTGTTATCTATCACTATACTAACCTCCCTTTTATAGACAAAGGGATATACATAGTTAGCAATTACAAGAATAGTAATGACTAAACTAGAAGCAAACTGAAATTAAGGTACACGTGCACTTGTGTGGCTAGGGTTGCTTTACTTTGCTGACAACTCTGGTACATGCAAGTTTTTTCCCTGCTATCGATGAATCCTTATCTTTCGTTTTTCCGCTTTGCTTTAGCTCAAATTACTCCCACCTAAGCATGTCTGAGTAGTTTAGTGAGCTCCAAGGATACACTTTACAAGTATGTTGTAGAAATACTATGAGTGTATTTGATAAGTGCAACTGGTTCGTCTGCATGGCTTAAGATGATAAGTCATTCTCAGAGACCTAAAAGCATTTGTCACTCCTTGAGGCCTCACGGGTTTGTCACTTCTATGCCTTTTGTTTTAGTTGACTCCGATATCAGGTTACAAAGTTTTCATTCGGTTTTGGACTTTGTCTTTTGCAAAGCAAGATTGTTGTGGCTGAGAAAATATACAACAATTATGAGGTGTTTATCCTCAGACATGTGAACACTCGTGAGTCCCATTATATCACTATTCTTCCATTCAGTGGTCTTTTACTCTGAATTCTCTAAGGTTCTCTCAAAGGTATTTCACCTTTGAGTTATTTGGATAGATGATGATAATCAGTTGTTTCGATCATTCAGTCAAAGGTAAACTTTGCTATTTGGTTTACGTGTTGACTCTATCAGAGAGAGAGTTGGATCTTTGACTTGATCGGCTATCCTTAACTTAGGATGACTTAATATTTCAAATATTTGTGAGGGATAATTTGGTCAGAATCTGACTCAACAGACTGGTTCTTCCGTTGTAAAGAACTTGGTATTTAGCATGTAAAATAAGCACTAGGCGCTAGGGCTGCTCATCGGGTGAAAACCGGACTGGATAGAGAAAAACCGGACCGGATCGAGACCAAATCCGGCATAAACCCTAGACCGAGACCGAGACCGAATGTGGTCGGTCCGGTCCAACAAGGCTAAATTTTCGGTTTGTGGTTCGGACTGGACCAGAGTGAGACCGAATTTGCCAAAAATGGTATACTGAGATCGAACCACCGGTCCTTCAGTCAGGTCAGTTTCGGTTCGGTCCGATCTGTCGACCCAGTCTATCCGGTTCGTTTGCTCATCCCTGCTAGGCACTAGTACCCATTTTTCATATATTATTTCGTTATACCGTAAGGGTGTCCATAAGGTATAACTAGGTAATATACGAAATGGGTGTTGATACTCGCACCATTTTTTTTATGAGGGTTGATACTCACATCATTTTTTCTTATACTTACATCGCACTGTACAATACTGTAATGCACATTGTACAAGACAGTAATGCACAATTGTGGTGCATGTATAAAAAAAGGGTGTTGATAATCACACCACTTTTTTTATACCTATATCACAATTGTGCATTACTGTCTTATACAATATACATTATATTTTTTTATACCTATATCACAATTGTGCATTACTGTCTTATACAATATGCATTACATTTTTTTATACCTATACCACAATTGTGCATTACTCGTACAAATTACTAACATAAAAGGGTACTAGTTTAACACAAAAAGTTGTAACAATAACCGTGCCGTATCATCCACTTCAGTCCGACCACCATTTCAACACCCAAAAGCACACCTCGATTGTATACACTTTATCAACGGGATGAACTCATCACTCAACACTCTCCACCATTCACCACCATCCACCATCACACACAAACCCCATCTCCACCGCACCACCACCACCTGTCGCCATCTCCGCCGCCACCTCCGCCGTCGCCACCCCGACGGCACCACCTACTTCCCCAACACCCATACCACCTCTTCCCCTTCCTCCACCTCACACAACCCAGACACCAAGCTCCACATGGTCATCAACCTCGAACAATACATGCCAAACAAAACCTCATTATCACTTAACAACTTATTGAAAAGTATTAACTTTAATCAGTTTATTCAATCCGGAAACCACGCCATTGAGGATCTTAGGACCATGGTCACAATTGACGCTGACCGAAGAGTTGTTGTGTCGTGTCGTAAGTCAACGGTCTGGTTTTTTGGTCAATTAATCGGTTTAAGTCTAGTTAGTGTTGTCACTTTTAAGGTTTTAGTGAAGTTAGGTTTAGGGTTAAGGAGTTTGTTTAAGAGGAGTGGGAATGATGGAGAAGTGGTTGTTACGAGGCGTGATAGGAGTTTAGGTGGGAAAGAAGTGGTTGTTAGTACTTATAAGGATTCCAGGAGTGAGGGGAATGTGTCGGTGAATCCGTTGTCGGGTGGGGAGGATTTGATGTCGGGTTATTCGGATTCTATGGTGAAAAATTGGGAGAAAGCGAAGAAGAAGTTACCGGATTGGTGGCCGGAGTTACGTAGTGCGCCGTTGGAAGGGGTTGTTGATAAGGAGGAGAGTCAAAGAAAGGCGAATTCGTTGATTAGAGGTTGGTTGTTTTTTAAATGTGAAAAACATGACAATGTTATTGATATAAGTTTATAATGGTGTATGCAATGTTTTTTGTCATTCAATATGTATATATTTCTCATATTCAAGAAAAGCTTATGGTTTTGTTACTTGTTGATTATGTTGTTATGTTATTTTGCTTTTAGTTGGTGTTGTTTGTTTGCTAATTGAGAACTCTGAATGACCCTATGCAAGTTTGGTGCTTTGTAACTTTTGTTACTTTAATTGGCCAACAAGATCATATCAACGTTTTGGTTTCTTTCACTTGCATAGCTTAACAAAAAGATTTATCATCATGTAGTTAAACTATTGAAAATGATATGACGTACATCTAGTTGTGGTGGTATCTCGCATTGCATAATAGTTGGTCTCTGGTCTACTTTGCTAACGATGAACCTCTTTAAGGTTCTGACTTGTTGAACTTTCATAATCCTTGACTTTGATTTGTTATTTTGGTTGACAATCGGTGCTGTTTATGTATGATTAATTTTGTCGCTTTGAAATTACTATATAATCATTTTTTTTCCTTCACGTGTCACCAAGTCAGTTAGTGTACTCATTTCAGTGTTTTGGGACTGCATTATCATGTTTCCATATTAGTATAAAGTCGGTAGGCATGGGTTGCGGGTTATTGTCATTTATTATAGAATTGCATTTGTCGTAGGTTTCGTGATTGTTGTTGACTTCCTTCATCAAATTACATCTTCCTCAACTTGATTTCCAGCAATCATGGATTATAGAACAAGTGGAAAAGATATACAGGAAGATGATATAATTTTAGTAAGTAGACTCTTCTAATCTTCCTAGATACATTAACTAAAGCATCTTCATAAAAAAAAGGATCTTTGTCTCCAGATGTCTAATTTTTATGTCGCTTTATAAAATCTCTTGTGAATCAAGTTCTGATTCTGATAATGAACTGGATTTTCTTCTGTTTTTGTGGTGAGCAGTTGCGTCGAATATGCAGGATGTCTGGAGTAAGAGTATTCATTGACACCAGTAATTCACGAGATTCGATTTATCGTGCATCTGTCGACTTTACTATAAACACTTGTGCCAGGTTTGTAAGTTTTAGGGTATACTAGTTTCAGCATACTTGTTATTCATGTGTTTGCTTGTTTGCTCTGCTTTGTTAACCAAGTAATGTTTGCAGTGTAGCAAGCCATTCTACATTTGTTCAAATTGACGGTGAGGATGCACGAGAGTTCATTGCTGGACTTGCTGACAATATTGGTCTTGAAAGTTTGCGTGCTGCTAGAATGGTAGCTGCAGCTGTTGCTGCCCGTACACGTTCATGGCTCTTACAGGCCTGGGTGAGTTATAGTACGATTTTGCTTGGGTAAATTTTATTTTATTTTTTGATTTAAATTAAAACTTTAATGGAACAAATGTTGTATTTGTCGCTAATTAGTAACAAGTTAAAAGTCGCCCGCACTTTTTTATTTAACGTATACAACTTTGTTGGAGTTTGCTACCAATTATTTGAAGTTTCTTGATAATCGTAAATTCATGATAATTATTAGTCAGTTATCTAACGTCTGGATAATTATTGGTTATGAACCTTGTGAAACTTCGAATAATTGGAAACCAGACTCCGACCTGCTAAATTGTTTTAATAATTAATTTATATTAAGTTTTGCGATATTATTTCATCTGACGTCTGTTCAGCCGTTCTAAAAACAACCCGCTTCAACCCAAACCCTCTTTTGACTTTTGATTAGTTGCTCAACTTGCTCATCTTTTCACCTCTAACAAAAGTAAACAATAAGCCCTTGAAAACATGGATAGGGATGGTTGCACATTCTGTGGCTTTAACTCTGGGCTTCTTAAGTTATAGACCTTGTTCTTGATGTCTTATTTGTCAGGCTCTGGAAATGCAAGGTAAGCCTATTGAAGCAGTGAATGAACTATCAAAGTTATGTCTGATTCACAGGATATTTCCGCCAGAAGAAGGCTCAGTAAGTTGTTTGGTTACAAAGTAAAGTTTGATGATTCATTCTTTTTGTTAGTTTACGAGTCTGTCTCACCAATTATGATTTCAACTTGGGTACGAGGAACTTGAAATTTAGTTTTTCTGGGTTTGCTAAGTTAGAGGCTGCCATGTTGACCCTTACTATATGGGACATGTTTATCTCAAATACGGCAGCTCAAATCATTTTAGCTAGAAGGGCATGGGTCAAATGGGTTTAAAGTAGCCGAAAGTCTCTTTATAATGCATGGAACTTTTTAAAGTGCATTTTATTTATTCGAAGAGTTGGATTAGTATCGTAACACTACCATTTTTTAATCATAATAAATCCATTGATTGTTTATAGTTTCTTTCAGAAAATGGGCAAATAAGTGTTTGCAGGTTAACCAACTCGATTTGATCCGTTTCGACTGTAATAACGATGGCATATTGACATGTAACCAAATATGTTTCAACCTTTTACACAACCCCCTTAACCATCCATCTCGCCACCCCTAGATCCTGTTTGCTAAGTTTGCTGTTTATCTGAATTGCCTTCTCTGAATGATGGCATTTTTGGTTTGTCAAATGGTATATAATCGGGTAATCTGGGATCAAATTTTGGAAAATTGTTATTCTAATTCGATTTCATTGGGTGGTGAGCAAACCCTGCAGTTGTAACTTTTGTCTGGAAGGAGACCAGTGGAAGGTCTCCTAAGAAAACCAAGAAAGAAATGGACCTCAAATAATTTTGGTTTATTATTTTGGTGCAGCCTGAAATGGAGATGGTAGCTCGTGGGCTCGAAAAGAATCTGAAACTGGAACAAAGAGAATATTTGCTGAAAATGATAACAGGCGTGTCTAGTGAAGAAAACCGCAGAAGTCTTGTTGAAGCGTTAGGCTTGGTATGTTTACTTGCTTCCATGTCAACCGTAGTATGCATTTCCCCATCTAGAATAAGTACAACGTTTGAATAGACACGTAATAACACCAAGTTGTTTCGCTAGATGTTAAAATACCCTTTGGTAAAAAGAAATAGAAATTTTATTGACCGAAGTTATAACCTAGATCAAATAAAAGTAAAACATTTTCTTTCATCTATGTAGGAAATATCAGCTGGAAGTGTTGTTGATCAGCAAGAAAACATGACTAGTTAGCATGACAGAAGAATCAAGAGCTTTAGTATCAGTTCAAGAGATTATTATTAGTATAAAGCTGTATTGAAGTGCAAATGATTATGAATACTTGGTAAGCTTCTGTAACAAAACAAAAAAAATTCTTATGTTTAGTGTCGCTAGCATCTTTCAATTTAGGCTGTTATGGTAGTAGCATGTGATAGTATCGTCTCAGTGTTATGCTCAAGAACTTGGGGTACGGAGACTGATAATGTAATTGTTTCTATGGGGACTTCACCTTTTCTGCTTTGATCTAGCAAATCTATCTTAATTTTGTTCTCCATTGCAAAGGTTTCTTTCTCTCTCTCTTTGTATTTATTTATTATTTATTTATTTATTTATTATTATTATTATTATTATTATTATTATTATTATTATTATTATTATATATATATATATATATATATATATATATATATATATATATATATATTTTTTTTATTATTATTATTATTATTATTATTATTTTTTAATAAAACCATCACTTCATTAGAAAACCAAAAGGATATTACAAAAAGTTAGTGGGAAGCCGAAACACTAGTTGGGCTCCCACTCCTTTCTGAATACAAAAACTTAGCCTATGAAAAATAAACGCCTTACTCTTGACATTGTTCGAGTGGCTGAAAGCAATAGTCTTGATACGTGAAAGTGTATCCAAGGCTTCCGCATCAAGCTCCCCGAATGTAGAAAAAGCAAACGGGACAAACTTGTAACCATTTTCTTCACATTCGGACATATATATTTTTTTTCTTCTTCACAACGTTATGTAAGGCTACCCCGGGGCTCACAAATTTGCATCAATTCCCGCAAAAGGAGAGATCCTAGTGACATCCAAACATTTATTATTATTATTATTATTAGACTAAAATACACCGTTCGTCCCTAAACTTGTAGTGGAGGATCGCGATGGGACGAAACCGGGCATAATCATCGCCACGGGTCCAAACAGTACCGATTAAATGCCAGATTGGTCCCTTGACCAATCCTGCCGTTGTCAACGTTATTTTGCTGAGGGCAAAACCGTCTTTCACTGTAGCGTACTAAATAAAACCGTTCTACAGTGAATGTAGCTAGTATATGTGTGTAACAAGGTTTGATCTACATTTATGACCCATCCCTAAACTATCCTTCAAAACCCGTCCTCTTCAAAAAGATAATTGTTTCAGGATGGTACGTTGCTGGTGTGGTAAGCAAGCTATTATTCGTACTTCGTGGACCTCTGCCAACCCAGGGCGTCGATTCTTTGCTTGTCCTGTTCAAGTAAGTGCGTCTTAATATTTCTTGTGTAAGTTTGTAACAATGGTGGTTGTTTAATGACTTGTCATAACCAACAATAGGGGTCTTCTTGTCGGTGGATAAGATGGTATGATCCTGAAATCTGTGCTCGTTCAAGAATGATCATACCAGGACTTTTGAGGGGGAGAAATGAGCTTGAGGCAAGATTAGTAGCTGCTCAAGGTGATGTGTGGAAGTGGAAGATTTACATGGTGCTAAGTTGGATGTTGTTCTTCATTGTTTATGCATTGGGATAACGTTTTAACCTTTTATGTAATGAGGCTAGTTGGTTAATGTTGTGTATCTTGAATTGTAGTAACCTTGTTATGAAGTATTCAGTTTTGTTTGTTTCTGATTTTCTATGCCTCATGGCTATGCAGATGGTTTGCAATGTGTTTAGGGGTTGACTTTTAAATGTCAACATTCTTATGATGTTCTATTTTAGCTTTGGTTACTTTTGACGCAAACAATTCACAAATCAAGCTTAGTCAATTTCAAAAAATACACAATAATGACATGGTTCCATAGTTAATGCAAATGGATATAATTCCAGCTGCATAAAATTGCATACTTTTCAAAGCATGAGCGCTACAGTTACACACCCACACACAAATATGTTTTTAGATTACATAACTTGTCCATAGAAAATAAATAGTAAACTAGATGAAACATTGTCTAGATAATTAGCATAACAGATTTGACCTATGGTGAGGCCATCATTCTTTCCAGTGCAGCCTGCTTCCTAGTCATTCTTCGTGTAGCAGGCTGGGTTGAAGCAGAAACTGCTTGAACATCACTTGACTGAATCACAGACTGGGATTGCTCATGCATGATGGGATCGGCAACTGGTTCAGCTTGAAGTTGCTGGGATTGTGACAGGGATGCATCATGTATGATGGGATCTTCAGTTCCTGGCTCTTGATTTGTAGATTGAACACCACTTCCTTGAACTGCACTAACTTGGCTTTCTAGAACAACACCCGTACCTTCAGCTTGTTTATCTGCTACTACCTTTTTACATTTAGGATGTCTTCTTTTTCCTGCAGCTTTAGTAGGCACCTTTTTGACATTTACCTTATTGGCATTTCCACTATGTTGAGCTCCACCATACCCTAGGCATGTTACCTGGTTGTGTCCAGCAATGCCACAAATACTACACCTGACACTCTTCCAAGCCCTTGACAGCTTACCATCCTTCACAATCTCTTCAGTTTCAGGTGCTATCCTAACTCTCTTTCTACCTTTTGCGGCAGGCGGGTTTGTTTCGGATTTCGGTGGAACAATTGTTGTTGGCATAGTTGATTTTTCCCAATGTACACTGCTAGTTATAGGCTGGACATGGTGTTTGTAGGTAGCCTCCCAAGTGAGAAGATAGTAACAAGGATGAGCCCATGTTTCTACAGCTCCGACTTGTTGGCCATTTAAAGCCATATTCCAATTGGTAGCAACAGCATGTTTACATGGTAAACCTGTTATCTCCCATCTTCTGCAAGTACAAGACTTGTGTACAACATTAACTACACATTGGTCACCCCATGGTCCACTAACCTGAAACTTAGATCCCCCATTCCATAACACATTATACTTAACAGCCTCTTTCTTAATAGCCTCTAGCATGTGTTGTGCAGTTGGTGTTAATGGCCCATCACTCTTCTGAATCACCATAAGAACATGCATTATCCTCTTCATACAATATTCCCTGATGTATTCTAAGGCTGTAATAATAGGTTTGCTTAACCCCTCTTTAATTTTCTCATGAAACACTTGACACATGTTATTAAGTAACACGTCAGAAGTAGCTCTCCCTAAAGATGACAAGTAATAAACATGTATTAATTGTAACTGTTTATACTGCATTTACGATGACAAAGTAAGTGAAATAAATAGATCACTTACATGAAAAATGTGACCTTGACCAATGGATCGGTGGTATCTTACTTAACCAATCATGGGCTGGTTGATTAAGTTTCTTGAGATCAGCCATAGCTTTCATAAACTGTACAACAGTTGAGGTTGTTGCACATTTCCACAGATGGTCTTTATAGGCCCTACCTTTCCATTGCAATTTCATTTTCTCATGTATGCTTTTAATACAGAATCTGTGTTCTGCACTTTCAAAAACTTCTGCTACAGCTCTACTTATATCCTGCACAAAATCAAATATCTTTACTGTCTGTTTCAAAACAGTGAGACTTAAATTCATGAACAGAGTAAGAGAGTACCTTATTCATGTCAGTAATAAAAGTGATGCTTGAAATTGGCCCAAGTGCTAAATCATCGGATAAACAATGAAGAAACCAAGTCCATGATCCTATGTTATCTGAATCAACAAAAGCATAAGCGAAAGGGTATATACCATTGTTGCTATCAATTCCCACAGCTGTCATCAGTTGACCATTGAAAGGACCACGAATTGGAAAAGCAGCCAGCCCCAACAACGATCACCCACAATCTTTAAATCCTTGCTTCAGTGCACCTAAACAAACATACACTCTCTTGAATTCTCTGGTTGGAAGAGACTCATCCGAAGGTCGTTCCACATTCATCTCCACTGTCGTATTAGGGTTTGTCTTCTGCAACTCTTGAACATAATCTCTCAACATGGTAAATTGAAGCTTGAATTGACCCCTGATGGCTTTTATAGCTAGGTTTTTGGCCCTTAATACCTTCTGCAGGGACACTTGAAGGTCGTATTGGTTGGTAAGTTGATTATGCACCGACCTGACAGGAAGCTCTGGATTTGTTTCAACTTGTGCTGTAATTTTCTGTGAGATATAGCGAAGGTCAAAAGCTCTGACTTCCCTTGATTGCAAACAAGTGTGTTGCTCATTATATGTTCTGACCGACCAGATACCTGTCTCACCATTCCTGCCGACAAACAATAGCCATGGGCAGAGTATTTCTGAAGGGTCCTTTTTGGCAGAAAGCAATGCTCTTATACCCCTTCTGCTTAATGGACTTCTAGATGGGCCAATATTCAGTCCAGGACCTTCACTTGGGCCTGAAACTGGAACACAACCCCTACACCTGACCCTTATTCTTGTTTTGTCATTCTTCAAAAAAAACAACTCCCTCCTAGTTTCTATTGAATGCTCTCTTACTAGCTTTTTTACTTCCCCTGCAGTAGCAAACTCCTGACCAGTATAGAAAAAAGTGGTATAAACGCCATTAGCAAAGTGTGCGTGTTGGAAACTAACATGGTCACCGCAAAATACTTCATCAACCATCACAGGTAAATCATTTACCAACTGCCTGTCATCACTTATATTACATGTTGTTCCTTCTTCACCTAAATCATTACTCTGACCTACTTGTAGCATACCAAGCTGTGCATCATTCTCTTGACAAGTGTTATCTTGATTTGGTTCAACTGCATTGCCAAATTCACTAGTGTCACTCGCTTGTAACAGACTAAGATCAACAACAGGATCCTCTTCCATGTTATCCTGAGTCAGTTGAAACAGACTTACATCCACATCAGGCTCCTCAAAGCTGTTATTCACATCAAGTAGTGGTCTGCCTGCTTTGTGTAAATGCTTGTCCTGTGTCAATTGAAACAGATTAACCTCAAAATTTTCAGGCTCCTCAAAGGTGTTATTGACATCAACTAGTGCTGTTCCACCGTTGTCAAAGTCCTTCCCCTGAATCACTCTAAACAGATTAACCTCAACATTATCAGGCTCCTTTAGAGCATTGTCCTCATCAACAACTACTAAAGCACGCTCACTGTTTTGAACAGGTTGGCTAGCAAATGAGCAGTCTAAGGTGGAAAAGAGTGGCTCAATGTTTGGCAAATTGCTAGCTTCACCAATATCATTGACGTCCACAGGCAATTGTGTAAGTTGGATAAACTGATCTAGGGCAGGTTCATTATCTATATCATCTAACACCAACCGTCTACAACATGATTGAATAGCCGCAGTAGCAACTTTTCTCCTATCTTCATCCATCTCCCAAAACACAGTCTTAATTGATTGTGGGGACATTTCACAAAATTCTAATCTAGTCTTCCCTATTTCAACATACACGTCTATCAGCTTATGCTGTATAACAACATCTTTCAACAAGTCTAGATTAGCAGGTTCACGGAAAGAAAACAAACCGTCGTCTAATGTACAACCAGGCTTAAGAAAGTAGAAATAATTGGTTTGTCCAGACTCATAACCGATTTGGGTCATGAGAGCATCCATTTCATCAACAGATACATCTTTTATTTCAACAAGATCAACAAGGCATTTCTTGCCTCCTTGATATATCCTACCTGGAAAGTATTTGAATGTACCTTCATAATGGAACATCATGCTAAACGATCCAGGTTCACCCGCTGTATAAAAAAATGTACAAAAACTTTGTTAAGCTAAAGTTACCTAAAAGGGGAATAACTTAATCACTCGTACTAACATATGATTGTAATAGGCTCTAACCAAAAAAGACTTACAATATCTCCTGACTGCAGATCTTTCCTCCGTTTCACGATCATCATATAAAGGATATTCCCTTACTCGCCACAGAGTAAATCCAAGGTGGTTGTTTGTTATTTTCTTACTCAGATTATTTGATTTTATGATAGACATTGCCTTAGGGTTTTCTGGGTAGGCTTCCAAAACAAGTTTGGGGATGAGCAATGAGTACCCGGTTTTGTTATATTGTACAATATGGCGGGAAATTGGACAAGACAGGTTATATAGTGTATACCACATAATGACTATTCTACCCCCAGCAGTACCATGATTACGGGTTTATTTTGGGTATAACGAAACGTTGACAACGCCGTTATTGGTCAAGGGACTGATTTGGCATTTAATCGGTACTGTTTGGACCCGTGGCGATGATTATGCCCGGTTTCGTCCCATCGCGATCGTCCACTACAAGTTTAGGGACGAACGGTGTATTTTAGTCATATTATTATTTGTGGTGTTGTTGTTGTTTCCCTATGTACAATTAGCAGAGGAATACTAAATAAAGTTGTCTTAGCTGTTAGTTGCTCAATTATAAGTCTACAACTGGGTTTGCGAGTGGTTATAGAGTTTATTTCTGTTCCGTGATGACCCAAATGCCGTCACTCAAGAGTTGCATGCCCCCGCCCCCCACCATGGACAAACAGGGCAAGAAGCGGTAAAAGGGGTATGCTGGTCAATATGGCTGGGTCAGGTGTATAAACAGTTTACGGTATTTCTAGCTGTGTTTTATTCAAACAAGCCTCAAATATTATTATAACGTGCAAGTGTAAGACGATATATCCGGTGTACAAGAATATGGTTGTAGACAGTGGAATATGTAATATCGAAACCTTGAGCAACATTTATTTACATGGATCATTTTGCTAGCTTTGGGGGTTTTGTTATCCATTTTGAATACATGTATAATTGTTTGCAAGTTCATCGTTTAAATCTAAGTTTACATTATATTTTTTCTGGGTGGTATCTATGTTATAAAGAATGAATTAATGAGAATTTTATATATGCTTTTATTGCCGATAATAAAAATCCTTTACCTGAACAGAGTACGATATTTTATTTGATACTAGAAGGGTACTCGCGTAATGCGACGACGGGTACCCGATAACTATTTTTGTGACGAGCAAATGTATTTCAGTAGATCTATGATTGTGGTGGTGGAGAAAGCGTCGGAGGCAGTTGTTGCAGTTGAGGTGATGATGTGTGTTTTTTTACAGATAATGAGAGAGAGGGGATGATTTTGGTAGTGTGTGAAGTGAGAATGAAAAATGAGATTTCTTTGTGTATTTGTGGGTACTTATATACCGTAGGTTAGAGTATAAATTAAAAGTATGAATTTAATGTATTAAAAAAATATTTATGATGAAGTTTTTTAGTTGGTTGTTACATCTTAAATGGGCATAATGAATATTGGAGCTGTTACAAAAATGTCATAACATTTATTTATGTGTGCAAGGTATTTTCGCAAAAGTCAAATATATTTATGATGAAGTTTTGTAACGTATTGACCATTTTTATTACAGGCTTTAAAAGTTTGGTCATAAAGTCTGAATTTTTCGAGAGCCATAAAGTTTGGTCATAAAGCCTTTGTATTACTATTGGCTAAATGGATTGTTATTTCTTAATAAGAAAATGTTTTTGGTCTTACAATTTTAAGACTACCTCTTTTAGCAAGTCCTAAATCTATTATAAAGTAGTATAGATAGGATAAGGGAGGAGGTCCTTTCTACCTTTGGTAGAACTGGAAGCAACCTCTCTACTTTAGGTAGGGGTAAGGCTGTCTACATCTTAACCTCCCCCATACACCGGAAACGATAGTGGGTATCCATAACCCGTGGAAGACGGCATTAAGAGTTACTTTTTTTTTTTTTTTTTTTTTTTTTTTTTTTTTTTTTTTTTTTTAATATTCTTGAATGAGGTCCTCCTTTGCCGTTTAGTTTGTAGCATTGACTATGTATGATGAAATAACTTTTAATGGGTGCGAGAATCTGGTCACAAAGCTCCTTTGTTACATCCAATGTTTTAAAAACCGGGTTTTTAATCGACCCGCTCGAGTCATCGGGCACCGGTTCGACCGCCGGGTCAACTCGGTTTTTTATTTTTTATTATTTTATTTTTTTTTTCCGACCGGGTCAACCGGTTTGATCACCGGGTCAACCGGTTCGACCGCCGGGTCTAACCGGGTCAACCCGGTTTTCATTAAAAAAAATTGAAAAAAACCAAACCCGGCCGGGTTTCATGACCCGGGTCACTCAAAACCCGCCGGGTCTAACCGGTTGACCCGGTTTTAGAAAACCGGGTTTTTTGAACCGTTTTAGTAGCCGGGTACCGGTCCGACCGGTTGAACCGGCCGGGTCAACCGAGTTTGAAAACATTGGTTACACCCTTGAACCAAATGGAGGCTATTAACTACCAACATGGCTGAATCATGTGTGTCTCTGCTTTTTGTAAGCTTGGCTCCAATGAGGCCACTTGTTTTTTTTTTTTTATTTATTTTATTTTATTTTATTTTATTTTTTTTCTTTTCTAATTGGTCAACATAATCCAATGATTTTAACCTAAAGTTATATCAACAATAATAAATACATTAAAAATACAAAAATAACATCCAAATGTTAGATCAAACCATATTACAAAAAATATATTTCATATTTATCATTTAACACACTATTTTAGGTGATTATCTATCTCATAGATTCTATAAAAATCAAAATCCTTATGTGTGTTACGACTTTTTGTACAACTTTTGAACGACTAATGTTGTTTGTAAGCCTTGCATTTAACATATTAACATTTTCTTTTAACTTCACTTACGTAACATGTGTATCTTATTACAACCAAGATCAATAATAAAGCTCGCATGGAAAGAGATCATGGAAAATGGGTTTTACATATCAATCTTCACACTGATATTACTTCTATTATATATAGGTATCCAATTTCGCAAAATCTATGGACACACTGGAGAGAGTTTGTGTAATAAGAGCTCAGGGGTCCGAGTCTTGGCTCGTGCTCACTCCAGTTAGTGCACCACTAGGCTAGGAGAGTTGCCTGAGCTATTCCTTGTGGGTTGGACAATAGCTGGTGCCAAAAGACACCCGAGGTCAGGGTGTTCCCGCCAGTCTACACCTTTCCGTGAAATATATACCCGAGGTGGGGATGCTCCCTCACAAATTTTCTCACTTGTACATTTTCTATTGATTTCTATATAGTAAAAAAGTTATTCTAAACTAGAGGTGACAAAATGATTGGGTCGGGTCAGGTTGGGTTGTGGGTCTTAGAAGGGTATGGGTCTAGATGGGTATGGGTTTAGATGGGTCACTTGCAAGGATGAGTCTGGATGAGTATGGGTTTAGATGAGTATGAGTCACGTCGGGTCAGGTTTTTTTGGACTTCCCAGTTTTTTTGTTTCATCATGAAACATAATAATTCAATAATGTAAAAAAAGACAAATAGTATTTAAATATGTTTTTATACGTTTTCGTCCGTTTTTTTACGTTTTCATCAGTTTTTATACGTTTTCGTCACTTTTTATACGTTTTCGTCCGTTTTTATATGTTTTCATTCGTTTCGTCCGCTTTTTACGTTTTCATCCGTTTTTATACGTTTTCGTCGGTTTTTTATGTCTTCATCTGTTTTCGTCCGTTATTTTACGTTTTCATCCGTTTTCGTCCTTTTTTTTAACGTTTTTATCCGTTTTTATACGTTTTCGTCCATTTTTTTTACGTTTTCGTCCGTTCTTCTACGTTTTCATCCGTTTTCGTCCGTTTTTATACGTTTGGGTTCATGCCGTAGGTGACGGGGGGTAGAACGGGGGGGCCGGGGGGTAATAACAGGTGGTGAGAAGGGTAAGCAAAACAGTCTAAGGAGGTGTGTTGGGGGGAGACAGGGGAGCGGGGGGGCCCCGGGGCAGGGGGGGACAGGGGCCGGCGGGAATACGGTGCGCCGGGGGATACGGGTCCGGCCAGGGGGGGGACGGGGGCAGCAGGCGGGGCGCGATGAGCGCGGCGGCGAGACGTGACGGGTGCAGCGGGCCAGAGGCGCGGTGTAGCCGTGGGCAGGCGGGCTGACGAGCGCAGGGGGACGGGGGCGGCCAGCGCAGCCACGGTTCAGGCGGGAGGGTGACGGGGGAGTAGATGAGACGGGGTTGGCGGCCGACGCAGCGCGCCGGGGCCCAGCGTGGATCGAGGCTGGGGCGCGAGAGGCGCGCCGTGGTGGATACTCGGAGCGTAAAAAACGTATTGAATGGACGAAATCATAAAAAAAGGGCGAAAACGCATAAAATTGAACGAAATCGTAAAAAAACATATGAAAAAGTAAAAAAACGGACGAAAACACAAAAAAAATGGACGAAAACGTAAAAAACGGACGAAAACATATAAAAGCATACGAAAACAAATGAAAACGTATAAAAACGTAAAAAAATGGATGAAAACGTAAAAAAACGGATGCAAACGTTTAAAAACATAAAAAACGGACAAAAACGTTAAAAAACGGACTAAAACAGATGAAGATGTAAAAAACGGATAAAAACGTAAATAAATGGATGAAAACGTATAAAAACGGGCATAAATGGATGAAAATGTATAAAAACGGATGAAAACGTAAAAAAACGGAGAAAAACGTATAAAAACGTATAAAACGGATGAAAGAGTATAAAAACGGAAGAAAACGTATAAAAACGGACGAAAATGGATGTAAACGTATAAAAGCGGACGAAAATGTACAAAAACAGATGAAAACGTATAAAAACGTTAGAAAACAAATGAAATCGTATGAAAATGTATAAAAACGGATGAAAACGTATAAAAACAGACGAAAACTGATAAAAATGTAAGAAAACGTTTGAAAATAAACTGAAAGTGATTTTTAGAATTTTAGTCAATAACCAACTTAATCATGTGGATATATTATTTGACCCATGTTGGTATGGTATTACACCCTACAAGACCCATCAATATTAATTAATTAGAATGAACTAAACCCATCTAGACCCATCTATTTTATTTAATAAAACCCAACTAAACCTATCTTATTAAAAATATTTAACCAATAAACCCAAAATTAAGCATTGGATCTTAAATTGCCACATCTATTTTAAATTTTGGTCCTCTTACATCATAAAAAATATGTTTTCGGCCCTCCTACGTTGAAACGCAAGCTCCGCCATTGCTTTCAGTGAACATATATCTACAAAGGTTCCTAAATGAAGGAATAGAATTGAAGCAACGTCTCTATTTTAGAGTAGACAATCCTAAACTTTAAAAAAAATAGTATATAAGTAACAACTATGGTTACGGACTCATGGTTTAGAGAAAAGTTTTTTAAAAAGCTTTTTTCATCGTGAGAAAAGCTTTGACAAAATGCTTTTTAATAAAAACTTGGTATACTCGAAGCTATTACTAAAAATCTTTCCTCTCTTGCAACGTCTTACAAATGTACTTGTAATTGTTTATTCTTAAAAAGCTTTTGTTAAAGCTTGTTAGCATTGAAGTTATTTATAAATTCCAAAAAAAAGGTTTTGATTGACGGGAATACCCTGGCCCTGGGTGCTATTTTGGTATCAGCCATTGTCCATCACACAAGGAATAGCTCCGGCAACTCTCCTGGTCTAGTGGGGCACCAACTAGAGTGAGCACGAGCCAAGACTCAGACCCTTGAGCTCTTATTCCACAAAGTCTCTCTAGTGTGCCCATAGGTTTTGCGGAGGTGGATACCTATCTGAAGCAAATGCCAAAGATGGGTCTTGAACCTGGTTTATTGACTCAAGTACAAGTAGGGCTGAGCATCGGGCCGGATCCCGACTAATCCCGATCCCGAAAGGCAGCTAAATCCTAAACCGAATACCGACCCGAAAGTAGTCGGTTTCAGTCGGTTCCGGTCAACTTTGCTTGTCTTTTCTCGGTTTTTGGCCCGTCCCGACCCGAAAACCGAAAATGCTTAAAACGAAAACCAAGTCCCGACCCGAGAAGCTATTAGTCGGTTTCCGGACGGTCGGTTTATGTCGAGATCGGGTCGGTTGTCGGGACTCGGGCGGTTTTGCTCACCCCTAAATACAAGTGCTCCGACCATTGGACTAATGCTCCAGTGATGTTAACTTTAATAAATATCATAATAAAATTTTTGAGTTGTCAAAAATATGAAAAGTCATTTTTTTTTTTTCGTTCATATTTTTGACCACTTGAAAAAGTCTTTATTTTTTAGCATTGCATATGCTATTAGTCTTTGATATGCTGCTAAATAAATTAGCGAAAAACAAAACAAGGGAACCAACATTCAGAATCCTTAGAAAATTTAAAACGACAGGTTTAATAGTTATCTGACTTATCTCAAACCACAGCTGTTTAAAGAAACCTAACAAAATATTTTCCTTGTTAAAAAAAAAAACAAAATATTTTCCAATTTTATCTTTTTTCATTTTCGCATATACTCGTATATAAAAAAAAAAGACAAAAAGGACCCATATTTTTTTACAGATACAAAACAAAAAGTCAAAACGTCCCTCTCTTCCTTTCTCATAAAAAAAACAAACCATGTCCAGTTTCTTCCGCGCTCGGCGCGTAGGCTACACCGCCGCAACACTAACCATCCTGACAACCGGATCATACCTAACCCTACGTGCACCTCACGCATCTTCCAACAACCACGGCGGACCAAACGGACAATTGGAGACTCTCCGTCGTAAGATCGCCGATCCAACGGCGGTTGTCCCGTCGCGTGGGGAGCAGAAAAAGCATCTGATCGGTTCTGAGAGGAGTAATCCGCTTGATATACTTGTGGTTGGTGGTGGTGCTACTGGTTGTGGTGTGGCGCTTGATGCTGTTACTAGAGGTTTGAGCGTTGGATTGGTTGAGCGTGATGATTTCTCTTCCGGCACCTCCTCTCGGTCTACCAAACTTATTCATGGAGGTACTATAGGAATGTTTTTAGTTAGGGTTAGGAGTTTGTGACTTTTCAAATGATAATGCGATTGTTGTTTGCGCGTTTCGTGTTGCCATTATATTCTAAACACAAAGCCTAAGTTTATAGAATGGGTTTAGGCGATTTAAAAGTTAACGAGCCACGATATTGTTTTAAGTTATTGTGTTGTAAGTAGTTTATATTTAAATATCTTTTGGGATTCTTTATTGAGTTATGAAAATTTAAAAGTTATAACGGATTAGTTTGGGACCATGTCACTTGAGTGCATTGTAAATTTGTAATTAAATATGAGCTTTAAAAGAAATATGGACCCTCTCCTCTTAATTTAGGTTGTGCATTTACACTCTTGACAAGAAATCTAAACCTTCAAGTTTATTATTTGTGGATTTGGATTTTCAGGAAGTAGCTGATAACTATACTAAACTTCATAACAGAGAGTTATCACTAAATAATGGCCTTAGTATCAGATTTAACGTTAAAATGCTTAACTGTTGCCTTAGTTGGGAAAGGAGGTAGTGTTTGTTTAGCTTAAAAGAGGCTTTATCAGTAGATAATGGCATCTGTAAGAAAGGTAAAAGGTATCTGATATAGTATAGAAGCCAAATAAGTATCGCATGTACAATTGATACTCTGACAGTCAGACTTATATCAATGATATAATTTTGTTGGAAGGTGTTGAATCAATGTACTTTCCAGTCGCATTTTGTTTTAGTTTGGCTTCAAGTTTTTCAAGGAAATGGGACTTATTAACAACAATTCTTTGCCTTGCTAAATTGCGGAGTAAACTACCGGTGACACTAAAAAGGACTTTCATGAATATTTTAGGTTTCTTGTGCTTAAATATAAACTTATATCTCAGAGGGCTTCTTGAGTTTTCTTCTTGAAGAGTCTTGCATAATGCAGAAAAGAAATGGAGTTATTACAACGAACTGATGATTGCACGGCTGGTCAAAGATTCTGAAAGTGTTGCCTTGATAATGATAAAGATTTTAACTAAAATGATAAAAAGGCATCACCAACTACATATCAACGTTTTAGTATGAGTTAAAATATTATGAAAAAGATTGCTATTAATGATGTTTATTTGAAATGTTAAATGTAAAAAGATCTGAAACACATGCTATTTATTTCATGGAAAGTAAAGGGTAATTTCCATAACCATTATCTCAGGTGTATTCCCAATTTCACCTTTTAATATTTGATAGGAAGTAAATTAACGGTTTCTCTCTAAATAGGTGATATTAAATGGACAACAGCTAGTAATTTGTTGAGTGACCCCTAAAGAGATCGTTAGAATGTTATGATGAATTTTGTGTAATATCTTCTTAAAGAAGCTCATGAATATGCATCCTAATAATTAGTCATAATAGATGGCCATCTTCTTAATTTTGCTTGCAAAATCAGAGGAGGCCTCCGTTCATTAGCTATAAATGGAATATTACATTCCATCTGTCTTTAGCAATGCAAATATCTGTACTCATTGGGTTTATTTCTTTTAGGTGTTCGCTACTTGGAAAAAGCCGTATTCAATCTTGATTATGGGCAACTAAAGCTCGTTTTTCATGCACTAGAAGAGCGTAAACAGGTTATTGATAATGCTCCCCACCTGTGCCACGCTTTACCCTGCATGACACCATGTTTTAGCTGGTTTGAGGCACTATACTATTGGGTGGGCTTGAAAATGTATGATCTGGTGGCAGGACGACGTCTACTTCATCTGTCTAGGTATTACTCTGCACAAGAGTCTGCTGAACTTTTCCCAACACTTGCGAGGAAAGGCAAAGATAGAAGTTTGAAGGGAACAGTAGTCTATTATGACGGACAAATGAATGATTCACGGGTGAATGTTGGATTAGCATGCACTGCTGCATTGGCTGGGGCTGCTGTAATGAATCATGCTGAAGTTGTATCTTTTATCAAAGAGGATGGCGGGGAGCGGATAATAGGAGCAAGAATTCGGGACAACTTATCAGGTAAAAGTAATAGTGTTTATATCTGATGTCACCAGCACATGATGCGTATGTAATATTAGTTCATGTTCCATTTTCTGCTTCTGCTGTCTTGCAATAGACAATTGTATAAAGAATTAAACATAAACCAAAACATCATCTAAGTTCGGTTAATACTTTAATTACCTCACGAGTATCCAGTCTTATATTCCCAGATTATATATTCTTGGGAATATTTGTTATTGAAATATTTTATTTGATTCTTTCTCTTTATTTATTTACAGGCACAGAGTTCGATACATATGCAAAAGTGGTTGTTAATGCGGGTGGGCCATTTTGCGACTCTGTTAGAAATCTCGCTGATAAAGATGCAAAACCGATGATCTGTCCAAGTAGTGGTGTGCACATCGTGCTACCTGACTATTATTCTCCCGAAGGAATGGGCTTGATTGTTCCAAAAACAAAGGATGGACGTGTTGTGTTCATGCTCCCTTGGTTAGGAAGGACAGTTGCTGGTACAACCGACTCCAATACAAGCATTACCATGCTTCCTGAACCTCATGAGGATGAAATTGAATTTATACTAGATGCCATATGTGATTATCTTAATGTTAAGGTTTGTAGCATTGTAGGTTTCATTATTTAGTTATGTAGCCTTACTTTTACCTGTAACGAATTCTAAATTTTAGGATTGTTTAGGTACGACGCACAGATGTTCTGTCTGCTTGGAGTGGTATCAGGCCTTTGGCAACTGATCCGAATGCAAAGAACACAGAAAGTATTTCAAGAGATCATGTTGTGTGTGAAGATTATCCAGGTTTGGTCACGATTACTGGTGGAAAGTGGACCACATATAGAAGGTAGGTTTCTTAGGAAGATTCTCTACTGTTGTCTTCAAAACAAACAACCGTTTTTATGCCTTTTTCCAAACCTGTTATTGCTGTTTATTGTTTGTAGCTGTATTAGCAATTTCAGTCAACAAGTCACTCACCAATATGTGGCAAAAGAGGCGGGCTGGGTTGAACTGAAACACCGTCTCCGAATTTCTAAACTCTTGTATAAATGACTAAACTGGAAAATATGATTCTAAAACATATACGATTTTGCTAACGGTTTTAATAATATTGATTTAGGAGGTTTATCATAAAAATACACTTTGGGTGACTTTTATGCGTTTGACCCATTTTATTATTTAATAATTTTTGTCTATATGCTGACACAATAGAGTTTTCTATATATTGAGCCATTAGAGCTTAGACATAATAAAACTTACTCATGCATAAGTAAATGGGTTGAAATTGCCACCTCTACTAGTCACCTTTTGCCGGTCAATTGGTATCACTTACCAGGTCTTTAGTTTACTATGCTTATGTTAAACTATTGTTCCGTCAGTAATGTGCTAAATATAACCCTACTGCAGCATGGCTGAAGATGCAGTTAATGCAGCAATCAAGTCTGGGAAGCTGAATCCAGCAAACAGTAGTTTAACATCCAATGTACGTCTTGTGGGTGGCGATGGATGGGATCCTGCTTTTTTCACCGTGCTTGCTCAAGAATATGTACGCATGAAGGTGTCACATACTGGAAAAGTTGTTCCTGGGGTCATGGATACTGCCGCTGCTAAGCATTTATCTCATTCGTATGGTACCAAGGGTGAAAACGTAGCTGCCATAGCTCAGGTTTTCTCTTCCTTCATTACATGTGCTACACCAGTCCTTTATTTTTCTTGCCAATTTGATATCAGTATATTTTCATTTTGACTGATGAAAATTGCAAAATTTCCTGTTTTGGCAACTGATTCCAAAAAGCTTTAGTTTTCTTGGAAAGGATGAAGTATACTTTTTTTCTATGTTGTTGATGGTTCTTGTTAAATATACATCATTTGACCTCTAAATGGTTTTGTTGAACTTTTATATCTTACACTGTTAATCCTTGTAGAAAGAAAATCTGGGTAAGCGGCTTGCCCATGGATACCCATACCTTGAAGCGGAGGTTGCCTACTGTGCTCGGAACGAATACTGTGAATCTGCAGTAGATTTCATTGCTAGGAGATCCCGTCTTGCTTTTCTCGATACTGATGCAGCAGGCCGAGCACTTCCCCGTGTGATTGAGATACTGGCAGCTGAACACAAGTGGGACAAGCAAAGGCAGAAGCAAGAGTTCGAGTCAGCAACAAGGTTCCTGGAATCTTTCAAGTCATCAAAGAATGCTCAGTTCCATGATGGCAAACATACATAATGAGATCTTTGAACAGTAGTTCACTCACTCCTGGTATGTATTGGTGGTTTCTTCTACTTTTGCAAATCAATTAAAAGGTGCACCCTTTGTGTGAACATTTGTACGTCTTAGATATTAGAGTAAATTAACAGTTGGAAAAGGCAAATTACCGTCCAAATCATATTAATAGGGTAAATTTGTCCAACTATTGGGATTGGTCTTATTTGCCACTGAATGTTCTTTTTGTTGGCAATTGATCAGAAAAATGTATTTTGGCTCTTGATATTCACATTTTGATAAAATTTCTCTTTGAGTCTAGTGTAGTCGCAATGAAAGCCTTTGAAACGATCGGTGTCGAACCTGATTTTTTTATGTATCCTGAATGTCAAATATACCTTTTCAATCAACAACTATGGTCAAACAATCCAAAATATACGCATCATGCGGCATGCCTACAACTCGTGACATAGATGCATTTACAAAACTATCTGAGGAACCCTTAAAATACATTGACAGTTACTTGTACCTGTTCTTTGTTGTAGGTTGTAATAAGTAGACCCAAGGAGATGGAAAAGTTAGGTTTGTTCTTCAGCTGGATGCTCGCCTTCCTGTTTGGTCTGGTATGCAGCCAGTACACAATACCATGTGGTTATAGCTTATGACTTATAAGCTTGCCTGATAAGTAATTCTTCAACTTCTTATTTTTAGACATACATGGGAAATAATTGGAAAAAAGTGGTTCATGTCTTTTTTTTTTTGGTTACAAGAATAGACCTTTTCCATAGCTTATCTTTTTCTTGGTTGTTCTATCGTGTTATTCACGAGGTACGACACTTGTGACATACTTTTTTTTTTTTTTTTTTTTTTTTTTTTTTTTTTAATAATCATCCTTCCCTAACAAATTATTAATAAAATGACCAACACTCTGATTAGTCAACAGTGAAGCTGTATTTACCTATTGGCAGAAACCCTTTGTGAAGTCCGAGTTTTATTCGCGAAACATGGATGGTCGACAACGATGACCGGCCCACATTACCCGTCCTTAGTATTTATGTTGTCTTGACTAAATGTATTCAAAATTGCTTGTTTAGTTAACACTTGAGAGAGAGAGAAGAATATTAGTGGTGACAATTCGAGACTCATAGTTGAGTAAATCTTTATTAGAGGTTGGGTCTCTCTAATTATTATAGATAGGTCTAATAAAGTGCAATTATGTAACAATGGGTCTAGCGGATCAATTTATTTTTCCTTAGTTTTTTTTTATCACTTTTTTCATATTTTACTAAAAAAAGATCTTTTTTGAAAATAACCAAAACCCATGTAAACCTGGACCCATTTAAACCCATGTTTCTGGAAGACCTATCTAGACCCGTGACCCGTTAGACACAAAGTCATCTAGAGCTGTGACCCGGCCCGATCCGGCCCATCTATTTTGCCACCTCTAAAGAATATGATATATAATTTTAACGAGTATTGCGACCATCCGCCGCGTTGCGGCGGAGCTTTTTTTTTGACATTTTTATCTGGTAATTTATGTAACGAAAAAAAAACGTTAAAAGTATGTAAACTTCAACTTACATGTCAAACAGGTGCAATAACGTTTTTACGCAAACTACATGGTCTCCACTTTTTCTGCGCATGCACTAATACACATTGGTGGCAAGAACAATGTAGTTTCATGCTTGAAACGTGTGAAAACGAAACAATTAACTTTAAGGAATTCATGTGTTGGCATAATTAATTAATCATAACATAACAATACCATTTAATATAATTACAACCTTAAAAATAAAATGCATCAGTTTAGCAACACAAAGAGTTGATTAATTGATTACAACACACCTTAACCCGATAATTTTTAACGCAGTCATCAATTTGACCCATTTGGTTCTTGTCCTTCGGTATTAAGAGACCATTGAAGCTATAAGAGTTCAAATACTATGAAATAATATATGTCACCTGCTGTTACACCATCGAACGACAATTTTCCTTTGGGAGTTTTAGATTCACCTGTAAATGTTTTTTTTATCTTTTGAATGAATATGGTATTAAAACCGTGAGCGATATCAACTTCTAAATCCAAACACCAATGAGAAATTTTCATCATGTAGCTTTACCTCATGTGAAATTGTTCCTGAATCTGCAAGATATTGTATTGCAATAACGCGTTCAACTAACCTGGAAAAAATCCTTTTAAGCAATTTATTACCTTTTAGTCAAACAAATATCCGCCTTTAACCGGCACCGCCACGGTACTGCTGAGAGATTTTTACAACCTTGGTTACGATAACAGCATATGTTTAGTAAACCTGAAATGAAACTTAATTGGCAACTGTTATTATAAATATGTTATAAACGTAGTAAACTTTTGGTGATTAAAACATCAGCACTCACTTGCAGATTGTATTTCACTTTGGCATTTGTAACTTTTGAGGCCATCGGCTCGCATAACCTCTCTTATCTGCTTAGGAGTGGCAACTGCAAGAAAATCAAACTTATTCACAATTTAGAAAAATCAGTTAATAACTTCTAAACAAAAGGTATAGACCCAAACCCCGTTTCACCTGTAGTCAGCCGACCCTTTTTAGCACCTATACATGCTATAACCGTAAACCACAATCATACCTTTGCTTATGCTTTCGCTTCCGAGTGGGATTCTTTTTAATCTCACAATTGTCACCATCAAATGTTCTGATTCCTTTACCAGTATCCTGATCCAATAACTCTGCGTCTTTTATTGAGGTGTTCACCTTGTTTTCCACCAGTTATCGTGTCAATCTTCCATTGCTCGTCACATTACCATGACCATCAGTTTTCATACTTTTGTAGCATGAGCATCTGGTGCTACAGTTATACCTACAATAACAACAATCATGAGCGATAGACAGTGGCTAACGTTCAGAAAAATAGAATACCTTTTCGTATTCACAAAAACCATATTGTGCCCGGATTCCCAATGATAAAAAGAAGATGAAATATGTGTTTGGTAGCATGAATCTCCATTGAATCAGTCTTCCAACTGCCCTACCCAAAATCATAATCAAACGTTCAAACCAATGAATAATAATAAATCCTACTTGTAATAAATACACATATCTAGTTTAATATAGAGAATGAAAAAACATAAAGTACGTGAATATAAAGTAGTCATTTGATGCCGAGTCCAAGTCACCAGTGTTACTATATGACAGGCTGAATAATCCATCTTTCCAATGGCTTCCATCTTTGTAGCAGATTCCGCCTCCTGTAAAGATTCCATGTTCGGACCTTACACAAAAAACAACATCAATCAATAAAGAAACACGTGATAATGAATAAACCAACTGAAAAATATTGACAAAAGAAAAAAAGGGTAATGAGGTAAACCCTGGTATGCTATTCTTCTCCATATCTGTTTTGTGACACAACCTTAAAAACGCTACAGGCGGTGTTTTTTTTTTGGTCAAACAACCTGAAAAACGCAGAAAGCTTTTTTTTAAAGGGATTAGATAAGGAGGTAACAAAACGAATCGTATCTTTTATTAAGAAAGTTAAACTCAAATATACCTTTAACACCTTCTAAAGGCTTACAAAGAGGCAAACTATAGTAACTATAATGGATTTCATTATCAATGGAAGTCAAAGAGTTCACTTTTACAGATAATGTATCACCTACAATATATTTATGTGGATAGCTTCCTGGAAGATAATAACCATGACCCATTTGAGATATGAGGCAGATCAATAATATGCAGATCTTGAATTTTGATAAAAGCTACATTTGAATCAGATCTGCAAAAAAATGACACAATTATTATTGTTTGACTATTTTCAAGTTTGACTTTGTAAGAATGCAATGAGATGAGATTAAACTGACCTTATGGATTTGAGGATCTTGTTTTTGATGTGTTATTTATTGTGTCGGTGATGAAGGAGAGACTAAAAGGGATAACTTTTGGGAGAGAGAGGTCCGGTAGATTCTAGAGGCGACGAAGTTTTTTTTATAAATGGAAGTTTGGATCATGGTAAAGAGAAAAAAGGGGCTACATGTGGGCCAAGTTAGCCTGCTGATGGGTCATAGTGAATCGACGTCGTTTTAAACGACATTTAATATATATAGTAATTTTTTTTAGTCATTACGGATGATTACGTAGTAAGCTGATTCAAGTTGGATAAAAATGAATAGAATTGATAAATTAAGTGTACATGTATCATTGTATCTTATTTTTTTTGAACGGCAATTGTGGCTACATGGCTCCTAGTTCAGAAGGCGTAGCGAGCCCACACAACCAGGTTGGGTCCAGCCTAGAAGGCAATGACACCCTTCCCTTTACGCACGCGGGAGGAAACCCCTATCGCTCTAGACAAGACTCGAACTTGAGACCTTGCCTAGGAGGCGAGATTGTGCTTACTTTTAGCCTTTTGTAATGCAGGCAAGATTTCCCCAATTTAAAACCAGCAAGATATGCGTCAAGAAGTAAGAACCCGTGTATTTTGACGTAATCCATGACTCATTTTGTTTTAAGAGTACAAGGTGCGGTAGAAACGAATAACACGTTATTCGTTTGCCACCTCACTGCCAACTCATTAAGCTCTCAATAACACATAAACAACTAAAATACCCTCCCAGCAAAAAAATCAAATAACTTGTTATTGGTACTACGAAATACCCCACCAAAAATACTCACTCACAAAACAAAAAAAATAAAAATAATTGGACGAATGACGCTAGTGATTGCACCTACATAATGTACTAATAATAATACACGAATGACATGATACTCGGTGCAGTACAACATATTGTTCGTCCATTGTTGGTACCTATGACAGACGAATAATTTACCACACCGACCTCTAATGAAAACTAATTAGTATAGTTGGACAACTCTACCTTTACATACAACGATTAGTATACTAATTAGTATAATTTACTAAAACAACAACGATTGACCCTTCAATTAGAAACACTCAAACACCGTACTAAACCCAATGTACTGATGATTAACTAAAAACATACATATAAATTGAAGGAAATTTGCCTTAATTTTGAGATAAAACTTAAGTTCATGTTTTTAAATTGAGATAAAAACAATTTTTGCTTCAAAATGAAACCAACAGCATCCAAGCTCACCAAATCTCCCTAGTCCCCACTATATTAATGTTGAATTTTTGTATCCAATTTATTTTCCTTTACCCACCAAATATGTAATAGTAGATTAAATCTTATTATTTAGTTATTTTTATTAAGAGTTACAGTTTTATTAGGATTAGATAAGTCTTCTACTTATCCTACAAGTATTAGGACTATGTTATCTTTAATTATAAATAGGGCATTAAGGTTGTAACTGATGTTGAATGAATATTAAGTATTGATTTGCATATCAATCGGGGGAGTCGGTTTATCTCACTAATATAAACCATCGGGAGGGGGGGGTCGGTTTATCCCATTAACATAAATAATCTATCTTGTTTACTTTCTTCTTTTCATCTTATTATCGATCCGGTTCATATCAAATTGGTATCAGAGCTGTTCGATTCTAGGGTTTAAAAAAAACAAACAAACGAAGTTACTGTTCACCGTACTGTTCATTGTCACTGCTCATCGATTACTGTTCATTGGGTACTGTTCAATGGAGTTACTGTTCATTCATAAGTAAATTTTAATTCTCGTAATTTAGAAGGAATGAGCCAAGAGCTTTGAAGAGAGGTTGATTGATATTGCAGAGATGACAAAAAGGTTTCAATCTGAGTGAGAGGCAAGGTTAATGCGGTTACAATCAAAATTGGAGGAAAGTGTATCAAAATTGAAGGAAAGTATATCGAGGTTGCAATCTAAAGTGGAAGAACATATTACACAAGGGCATCAAGATTTCTCATTGTTGTCTGATAAGTTCTACAAGGCAATAGAGGCCGCAGAGAAGAAGAACAAATTGATACAAGCGGTAAAAGAAAAGAAGAATAAGGAGAGACAAGTCCAATCATCCGGGCGAAAACAAAACCAACGATGTTTTGAAAGAAGGATGGAGGCAAAGTTGTTTTGGAAGAAGTTTGTGGTTGTATCGCAGCCAACTAGAAGGCTATGGATCTCACTTGGTAAAATATTTGAAAGATGGAGTTTTCAAGAATACCTACAAGTTAGCATGAGAGTTTCAAGCGGGGCCTTATAAGTCTGCATATCCTCGGGAAGAACTCGCAAAACAATTTCATGACTACTACATGTACTTGGTGTCATCAAAAGGGATTCAACGAAGAACATGGGATTCGGGAATCACTATCATTCAAAGCAACACCTTGAGGACAAGGTGGTTTTGGGGGCGGGAGTATTGATATGAATCATATTTATTATTTAGTTTTTTTTTTTATTAAGAGTTACAGTCTTATTAGGATTAGATAAGTCTTCTACTTATCCCACAAGTATTAGGACCAGGTTATTTTTAATTATAAATAGGGCATTAGGGTTGTAACTTTCAGGATGTTGAATGAATATTAAGTATTGATTTGCATATCAATCGGGGGAGAGTCGGTTTATCTCACTAATATAAACCATCTGGAGGTCGGTTTATCCCATTAACATAAATAATCTATCTTGTTTACTTTCTTCGTTTCATCTTATTATCGATCCGGTTCATATCAGTTTCCCCACAGACTAAGCTTTTTACAAAGTGTGTTGTCGAGATGTTATCGTTCATTCTTCAGTGACATCTAGGCAACACGACATGGCTCATGTATCCACACCAACACCAATTTTCATTGGCCGTTGCACAAATAAATGCCCATACACAACCATGTCTGTCCAATTATGGTGAAAATTACTAACATTTAGTAGTCATTTCTGCTAAAGAAGTTGACAAGGCGGATTCATTTTGTGCATCACGCTAAATTAATTTGTTTGTTTGAGAAAAGACTTTCGTCGAAGTCCATAATGGTTTCAGGGGTTAATATATAAAGCATACCCACAAAAGGCTAAAAGTAAGCACAATCAATCAACCAAACGTATTTGATTAACAGAAGTGTAAAAATATGAAAGCACAACACAAGTTTATGACATTATACGCATTAGAGTACATCTCGTCACCAAACCCACCACCTCCACGTCAACACCACGTCAACAAGAGTAATGGTCACAATAAACCAAACATATAAAAATACCCCACTTTATACAAATATACCCCACAAATACATACAAACAAAAAAAGAAGGTGGGTAAGAGTTTAACGGTCTGCACCAACAAACCAATGCACAAAATTGACCTTCGCGCGCAATTGGAAATGTGTGTAGTGGGGATGGCGAGTGGTTGGTGGCACAGGTGGTCGACCGCCACCATATAAACGCTCATAGTAAATCACCTGAATCACTATCATAGAAATAAGGTGAAGTAACATCAAACGTCAAGCATGATGGAAATAATAAACCTTTAGCTTCCAAACGAAAGAGAGCCTACAAAAACACAAGTAGCAATGACATAAAAACCTAAATGAAAACTACGAGAATGGTGCATTGCAATTGTTTATAAGGCAAATAAAAAATAGAACCAGTCTCACGCAATCACTCCATGGTAAGGTTCGCAAACAATAACAGTAGCACCTAAAGAAAGGACCAACAACAAGAAAAAACAGACTTGTGTATGTGACAAGGAATATACAGTAAAACCTCTATAAATTAATAGTGTTGGGACCGGGATATTTTATTAATTTAGTGAGATATTATTATATCGATAAATTAATAATTTATTAATTTAAAGAGGTTTTACGTATAACTTTAAATTTTCAAGTCTAATATATCATCCAGTTACAATTTATACTCATTAGACAAAAAATAAATTTGAAAAACAAGTTCCAATTAACATTTTATAAATACACATTCACACTTTCTGAAAATAAAATTAACACTTTTTGTTGCAATACGAGAAGACAACGCATGAACTCTTTAGTGCAATAAGGAGATTTTATGATAAACTCAATATAGATTTGAAGTTCAACAAAAAGCAAGTGACTATGGATTCATTTTTACTAAACAATCTTAAGATTTACAAGTGTATCTCTCTCTCTCACACACACACACACACACACACATATATGGATTTTTTAGTGATTATTAATTTATAGTGTCGTCGGGACTAATATATACACTGAGGTTTCAAAAAAATTATTATCTTATTATTTTATCGATTGGAGTCCAAATTTGTACTGGTCCCAAGTTGGGACTGAACAAATTATTAATTTTATCGAGGTTATTAATTTATCGAGTATTAAGTTATAGAGGTTTTACTGTATGTATGGTTGGATGTTCTTCACTATAACTAGAGTTCATGTTATAAGTTTATGGGGGTGCTTGGCTGTGAACTATGATTATTGCGACTTGTCGATTTGAGTTTCGGTATAAAATTATGTGACTAGTCTTATATAATCTAGGGATAATAACCTATAAATGTATCTTACTTCTCACATATTCCTTTTATATGTACTAAATTAATTTTTTTTGCTATTCTATGTAACCTATCACTCTAAAATGTGTAAGCTCTCAAGTTCAATTCCAGCTAGGTGCAAACAACTTTAAGTAGCCACACCAACCTCCTAAAAAGGGAGGCCTTTACCTGGTTTGAGTTTGTGTGGCGGTGGGCTCAGACCCCGTGGATTACTCAGGCAAAGGGTCGGAAATCATGATTACCATAAAAAAATACTTGCCTTTTACGTCACATGAGTGTATTTTGTGATTTTTTGGCCCCTCCCGGGTAATAGGAGGGTTTTTCTTTCTTTCTTTCTGTTTTTAAATGTTCCAAATTGCAAATCACTTTCAAAATACCATCTAACCATAATAAGAAGTTTTAATAATGAAATAATAAACTAGTTGCTACTAGAACAAATGATCAATAACTCAAACAATAACACAAATTGAAAAAAAAAACCGAAAAACTTAGGTTTTACCTTCAAACATTGGTTTCCGATAGTAAGCTTCTTGACATCGCGAAGCTTAAGTATAAATTCTATAAGAATCCTTTCTTCACTTTCTTTTCTTCTTCCAAAACAGAATCCAGAAGACACATTTTGCAAAAAATACATCCTAGGAATCAAACTAACTCGGATTGTTAGTGACAAAATATTATGAGTATGAATTTCTATACTAACGTAAAAATGAGTAACAGTGAGGCATCCCTCTATCACCAACTTCTTAACACTCTTCGAAGAAATATCTATCCGACCATAATGATAACCAGAAGGAAGAAACAACTCCAAAGTTTCTAATTCTGGACATCCGGATAATATATTTTGAATCAAATCTTTATGTATCATATGCAAAGTAATACATAAACTCCTAAGTTTATTCCACCTAATCGAACCGATTGGTTTAAACTTGCAATTTTTCAATACCAAATGAGGAAAACTTGAATTGATGAAAACAAACTTATACTAGACACAAGATGATATCTACTAGTGTCCAATAATGTTATATCAAGGTTTTGAACTTTTCGACTAACAGCAAAACGAATCCAGCTGTTGACCTCCGAATCAAACGTATAATCGTAGTAGGCTTCAAGTTTAAATTTGTTGAGGAGATTCAACTGGCGACATCGGGGTATGGTTTCCTGGACACACGAAAGGAACGGAAAATCTACATTAGTTGAAGCATAAGTAAAATTGAGATTAGAGTTTTGTGGCCAAAGATGTTGCCGAGAGTACACCTGTTCTAATGGCGTCTTTTGTCAAAGGTGTATGCCAATAATCAAAGAGTCTGGTAACAAACTTATTCGATTTTCTTTAATGCTTGGTGGAGGAAGGGCTGTTGTGCTTGAGCCCTCGGTCGGTTTTGGTTTGAAAAATTCGGATAACTTCAATCCTTCAAGAATATTAATACTCCAGTATGAGTAATTTAACTTTTGTTTAACGGGTATGGGATTCTTTATGGATGCAACGTCAGAGACGTTTTCATATAGAGATGGAGTGGTCGTGTTCACCATTGTTGGGGATGTATAGGAGACGACAGCAAGGGTTTAGGTGTAGGATTGTAAATCTCTATCTATCATTCCATAAAGTTAAAGATACATTCTCTAACTCATATAAAAACAAAATTTTAAAAAAATAACTAAGAGGAAATTTCCAAAAAAGACGCATAGAAAATTGTGTTACGAAAATGAACATTGAATATTGTGTTACGAAAATCTACTTTACGCGCAAATTACTTGCTCTCCCTATTAATTTTGCGCTCTTTGTTTTAGATTGTTACACGTGTACTTTAAGACCAAATCTAAACTAAACACGTGGCACGCATCGCAAATTTTTGCTCTCCCAACCTTTTTGCGCTCCCAATTTTGAGGATTTACGTGGTTTAGTGGCACGGAGAGCAAATTTTTTGCTCTCTCAATTTTGAGGATCATGTGGACAAGAGAGTGACATGTACACGGAGCGCAGATATTTTGCTCTCCCTCAAGTTTTTGCGCTCGATAAGATTTTAATACTTTTCATCTGCTTTTTTTTTAAAATTAACTTTTAATAAAAAGATTTTTTTAAATAAGGCGCGCAAAAATCTGAATCTTATCCAAAAAAAATATGTTTTTTATCCAAAAAATCTGTATAAAAATTTGTGTGCATTGTATAAATAAAAATTTAGTGATCTGTAAAAAAAACACACTAAATTGATTTTCTTAAACCCAACATTCTCCAACAATAAAACAAAAATCGAATGGGACCAACATTCCCATATAAAGACCAATATGGGACAACTAAATTGATTTGGTTGGATGATAATATATCAAATGTTGAATGATTTTGCTCTCAAAAATGAGGATCGGATTTTACTCTCAAATTTGTTGCGCTCAATAAAATAAAAATGGGGACCGGATTTTGCTCTCAAGAAGATGGGGTAGATGAAAATTTAACGGGATATATTTAAAAAGTTAGATAAGTTATATATAGATTTCAAAAAAATAAAAAATAAAAAATAAAAAAATTACGTTTTCTCTTTTTTTTCAAATGGGAGCGCAAACTTGAGATGGAGAGCAAAACAGAATTGCGCTCTGTACTTTTTTATTAATATCAGTTGAGGCAAAAAACGCGCTCTTAGTAGATTTTGGTAATTAAAATTTAAAAAGTAGTTTTTGTTAAATTGATTATGGTAAGTGACATTTTGGTAATTTAATAACTAATGTAAGTTTTAATTGATAAAAAGTTATTTTTTAGCTTCATATCTATCATAGGAGCTAATAATGATTTTTTTTCCTAATACACATTGATTCTTTCATATTCATAAACCAGTTATAATATCCGCGCACGCGCGAGGTTTTTTCTATAATTTCCAGTAATGTGTATTTTTTTATTAACAAATATATATATATATATATATATATATATATATATATATATATATATATATATATATACACACACACACACACACACACACACACACACACACACACACACACACACACACTAGTGGTCGAAGCCCGCCCAATGGGCGGGCATGTCTTATAATTATCGTTGACATAATTTGCTATAGCGAAAGAAGGAGGGTAATCGTAAAGAAGGAGTGCAACTAAGGTGGAACTTTTCTGTTAGGAATTAGAAAATTCCATAGTGAAGAGTCGGTCACCCCTAATATTATCTAGCATAAGTTAGCTCGTAGACATATCGTTATTTACGTTATTTAGTAGTTTATTTATTAGTTTGTAGCGTAGTATAGCTTAGTGCAACACCGTGGAGGAAGGACGGGTCTTTACCCACTGTATCCCTGATCCACAGGCCGATAGGAGGTCGTGTATTTGTAAGTATAAATACCCCTTCCATCCATGGAAGGGGTGGTGCTTTCTTTCATTAATCTAATATTCCATACTTTGAGTAAACCTCTAGCAAGAACACCCTCTCTCTCTCAACTAACTCTCTAACTATGGCAAACATGTATTTTGATCATCCAAGACCACCCGAATCATCAACACAATAAATATAACGATCCTACAATTGGTACCAGAGCCTAGGTTTTGTTGTTTGTGTTGATTCTCGTGGTTCGATTCATGGTTTTGTATGCGGTTTGTTAGACTTGGTGTTTGTTTGATGTGTTGTTGGTGATAGCTGATGTTGTTTCTTGAATGTGGTGTTAAGGTGTTATTGTTTTGAGTTGTTTTTTAGTCTTAATGATTTCTAAACGTGAGTGATGTTTTGGTCAATACTGGTTTTAAATGAGAATGTCTAAACGTTTTTAATGATTTCTAAACGTGGGTGATTTTGTGGACTGGTTTTAATGAGAACGGTTTTTTTAACATGTCTTTAATCAATCCTAGTTTCATCTCCTAGTTTCATCTGATTTAAACTGGTTTTAAATGGGTTCAAATATCATGTTTCAAAACTGATTATTGGTCTTGTATATGGTTTTATCAGTTTTAACAGTTACTAAGCATGTCTTGTTTATGGTCAAATCTGCTGCTGGTGCTAATGTTCTTCGTAGAGACTTGCCTATGTTTTGTCCTGATTCAATGAACCTTTGAAGGTTTGTTGACTTTTAAAAGTCAATGGCGACTTGTTCACAGATTTACCTAGCGACTTGTCATTTGTGAAAGAAAAACAATAGCGAGTTGGGTTATTTGACTATTGAGTCAATTAAAAGTGCTAGCGACTTGGTTTGAAAAAAGTGCTAGCGACTTGGTTTGAAAAAAATGCTAGCGACTTGTTTAAATATGCTAGCGAGTTAGTAAGATTCTGACAGCTAGCAACTTGACTCAAAGACTTGGCTAGCGACTTGGCTAGCGACTTGGCTCAAGACCATTGTCACTAGCGACTTGACCTTGAACATAAATGAAGAAGGAGAAGACATGATCAGACCATAGACCACATATAACACAACCACATAACCAAACACCATTTTCCATGACTCGACCTCAGTTAAACAACCATCATCGACCTCAGTTTAAGCCATCACTGGTCCATGGTTTTTCAAGTTATATAATATCGAGATGTACTGAAGTTGTTACAACAGATCCGAAGTAACAACAGATCCGAGAGTTACAAAACCCAAAACTAATCCTAATCTAGACTCAACAAAGGACCCTCACATCTCTCCCCAACTCTCATGATTCAAACAACAAATTTCAATCACATCTCCAACTCTAAACTTACCTAGACTCGAAATACATATAACAAGGACATCATTTGTAATCTCAGATTATTAATTCGTGGTTTATAATGCAACATCGAGACCATTCAAAGATCTATCTCACGAATCTTCATCATCATCGACCAGTTTTTTTTTTTCGAAGCTAAACTTCATTACTATCCGAAATAGTAAAGAACGATTGATAACAATTATGTTATAACCATTCTTTTAATTCGTTAAGACTCAAGACTCAAACATAATGAAACAATACCTACCTTGATGCCGTGCCATCCCTGTGGCGAATAATTGTCACTCGTATCTCTTACCTCAAAGCCATCCCTGTGGCGAGGAATTGTCTAATCCGATTCAAGTAAAAAGGGAGCGGACTGATTTTGTTTGCAAGGATTATCAGGGTTTGATGTGATGATAGATATTAGGAGGTGAATGGCGATGTGGTTTTTGTGATAAGATGGGGCTGATGAAAATGGTAAAGGATTAGGGTTGGTGTTTTACAAAAGGGGCGGATTTGTTTTGATGCTAGGGTTTGTTATAAGTTGTGTTGCTACTGAAGAAGGGGGCGTTATATTTGAGAATGAGATTAGGGTTAGTGTGAGTAAAGTGGGTCTTATATACCTCAAATATATTTAGGGTTAAGCTATTTTTGATTTCTGTTAAGTTCATGGGCCGAAGTTGAATGGGTTGGAATATGGGCCTCGTTGGGTTGTCTTGGATATCAATTACATTGAGCTGGTGGTAATACATGCATCCCACGAGGACTTCTCATTTGGAATTTGTGCTTGTGCAAATTTGGATTGGATGATGGAATATTCATATGAACTAATTTGTTGAGCCGTTTTTTTTTGTAAACTCATCTTTGGTATCCAAATGCGTTTTTGACGTAAAATTATAGGATACAAAAGTGAGCTTTTAGAGTGGTATTTTGGTCATGACAATTTTCACGGAAGGATACATAAATTCACGGCTTGAACGAAGATGTGAAAAATGACTACGGGGTTTGTGTACGGTATTATTGAAGTGTCGTTATCTTCATATGTGGTCATTACTTTTAGCCGTTGAACCGCTGCATGTTCCCCTAAAACAAATATTCACCGAAACCAAAGTTGTCTTAACACATTCAAGCTGACATTGTTTACGGTTTTGTCTTGATTTAGTAAAATCCCGCGAAAGAAATTATTTCTCGGTTTAAATCATAGACTTGTAAAATCCCGTAACAATGGAAACATCCTGGTTAAAGTAATGAGCATTTCCGGATCTATCTTGCGGTTTATTCTTGGTTTTGTAAAATCCCGCGAAAGAAACTATTTCTCGGTTTAAACCATTGAATTGTAAAATCCCGTAATGATGGAACCATCCTGGAGAAAGGAAAGTGTATTTCGGAATCTTAGTTGATGCTGGTGCTACGATTTCTGTTTCGAAGAAGGGATAAAAGGGTGTACTTCATGAATTGGATGTGTGTTTGGATTTTCGTCATGGCAGTTTGGTTATTACATGGTTTTACGGGGTTATGTGCTTTTAACCATGGTCGGGATGAAAACCATTATCATAGTTCACTTAAAACGTCAAAGGAGGCTAGATTTGAGCAGTTCAGAAGATGTGACAACGACGTTAATTCAGTATTATTTATTTGAGGCTGAAGTGAATTATCACGGGCGAGTGTACTTAGTATCTGAAGGTATCGGGGATGGATGGATGAAGATTCTTCATGATCCTTGTTCGAGCTTATTATCAAAAACAAAGACTTGGAAATCTAGTTATTGTTGGGTGACTTTTACCTCTTCTTTTACCACTTGGGGGAATTGGGCTCTTATCACCTCAAAATAACTATCACTTAAAGGAGTTACGTTGTAGTGCTCAGTGTCACATTCAATTGTGGATTTTCAAGAGGTAATGTACGTCTATTACTCGATGGTTGGTTGGTTGAAGAGTATAGAGTACTTAGAGATTCAAATGGGCATGAAGTCTCGGCACCGATCTTTGTTACATATGTGCAAGTTTAAGTCACGAGTTCAAGGTATTTTACTTAAGGGTCAAATTCATCATATTGGGTTTTCTCCATCAGCTGTCACTACAAAGAGCCTACTGAATGATAATGGGGTTGATTACATGTTCTGCTAAGAGAGTTGAAAAGAGAGAGATTATGACGTATGAACACAACAGTTCATGCCTCGTTCTCTAAAGAAAAGAAAAGTGTACGTTTCAGTGCGCTTTATCTTCTGAAGAAGAGAAATCTTCTAATTAATGACCATTCTCATCAACATGCTTCATGCTTTTTCCATGCGCTTCAGTCATAAAGTGAACCGGGCTACCACTGATTGTTTTCTCATTCCACTTGCTCGATTATAATGAAGATGGCGACATCTCGTGCTGATTTTGCGGGAGAGAAGTGTGAATAGAACATTCGGATGATTTTCACTTATTTAATCAAGAATGGCAACTCCGTATGCAATTCTTGAGGGGGAGAAGAAGTGTGATTTTTTTGCATTGTTGATTGATATTTGAGAATACAAATGGTCATACGGCTCTAAACTCATGTAAGAACCGAGCTTCTTCTTATCGGGTCATCTTCACATGGAGTTTTTCTCTTCTAAGAGCCGTTGGTTGACATCTTCACTCGGATTGATGAGTTTATCGACTAAGTGCTTCCGGTTAATGCTTCACGTATACATCAACATGATGATTCCGAACAATCTCTCTGTTCATGTTTGATGTGATTGGTAGTTTGGTGTTACCATCTTGTGTGTTCGTTGAGGCCTGATTGTTGATTTTCTTGATGAACATCCTTCTGTTCTTGTTTGATTGGGAGGGATTTTAGCTAAGGGGATTTGCAAGATGTAAGTTAATTGGGATGCTTTTTGGTGAGATGCTTTTTGGTGTGAGTTAAAGATGTTAACTATCTATTCCCCAACTGCACAATCTTGAAGAAGGTCGAGTCTACAGTCTGTTCTACATTTTCTGCTACATGTTAGAAGACTAAAGACGAGTTGCATTTAACGATCTAAATACTTCTTCTTAATCTGGGCATTTATCAAACAGATTGTCAGTTTTGGGAAAAGCACTAATTGGGAGTGTGTTATAAGTCAGATTCAATCCCCAATTAGACTTGCTCATATTCTTTAGCAGTGACTACTCGAGACGTTGATATTGACTATTGTTGGACAGTTGACACAAGGTGATTACTTCGGAGTTAATCATTTATCACTTATTTGAGATTGAAGTTGACTTTCACAAAGGCGTGTTCTTATTTGATAACTTGCTCGGGCTTAGGAATTTGAGTTGAAGACTTGGCTTATCTAGTTACCAGCAGTCGAGGTGGATGGTTGAAGACCTGGTTAACTATCACTATTAGGAGTTACTTTGTTTTACTCAGTGTCACACGCATATGACGGTGTGGATAAACGCAAGAGGTGTTAATGTCTCATACTTTGTTTGGGTAGTGAGTACTTAGAGATTTGCTTGAAGCATAAATTCTCTACACCGTTCTTCCATCATTAGGTGCAAGCTTAAGATACAAATGTGGGGAAGTTGACTTCAGTTTCAAGTATGGTATAGCGGGTATTCTTCTTCAGTGGTCACTTCAAATTGTCTACATAAGGGTTGATAAAAATAGTCAGAGTGAGTCTTCAGCAAGTTGATTCTCACAAAGACTTCAAGCGATCTTCTCAACAAATTTCAAGTATTTGGGCATTCAAAGAGTTGCTGATTCTGAAGTATCAAAACTAGAAAGGGGGGAGGAGACAAGCATCTAAACGCGAGTAAACTTGATGTACTTAATACTTCTAAGAAATTGAAGATATCCCGGGAAGACAAATGTTATTACCGCAGAGAAACTCAAGGTTTGACTCATGACGAGTAAACTTGATGAACTTAATTCTTCTAAGTGATTGAAGATATCCCGGGAAAACAAATGTCATGACCGCAGAGAAACTCAAGGTTTTACTCATTAAGGCGTTAAGTGTTATTATTCCAACTACGTGGGGGAAGTGATGTTAGAAAAAGTTTCTGAAGATATAAGAGGTACACTAGTGTGTGGTGATTTCGATGGTATCGCAATGATCAGGGGAGAGAGATCGTGTACATTGGGGATGCTCAGCTGTTTCACTTGAGTGCTTAATCAGTGATTCAGAGATATAATCACTTATTCCGGTGTTGACATCCGCAGAGATTGTCACCCGCATAGATAATCAGTGACTTGGCCTGCTTCTTCAATGTTATCAGTTATTCATTCCTTGTGTATTGGTATACTTCGGATACTTGAGCTTCATACACATTCATCAGGGACGAAAGATGTGAACATAGGGGAGGTGTTCTACATTACCCTCTTGATGAGTATTCGGGAGAGTTCTTGGATATTGGTGTACTTCGGGTTCTTGAGCTTCATACACGTTCATCAGGGAAGAAAAATGTGAACATGGGAAGGTGTTCTTCATTCCCCTCATGAAGTGTATTTGGGAGAGTTCTAGAGCATTATACAAAGAGGCTGACTGCAACAATTCAACTACTTGGGGGAATTGCTCTTTTGACACCTTTTGGAATGGATCGCTTCTGACTTCAGTGGTTATGAAATTTGAGAAGATTATTTATGTGTGGGATGATACGTTGCTGTTCTTATGGATGATATAACCCCGAACGGAGATTCTCGATTATCGGTCTTAAAAGGAGCAGCGGGATTTATGATTATGGTGTGCTTCTCTGTGCACCTGGCTAAGGAAAGCTTGATATAGAGCTTCGAATCTGCTCATCCAAAGGATTTTCGGTTTGGGGGGAAGCTGCCAGAGTCTCACTTTCAGATGGTTCAATTTCTTTCTTCGATTCAAGAGCCCTGAAAGCTTTGGTGGTGAATGTTTAAGAGTTGATGACTTCTATCTTCTACGACGTGCTGCTCGATATCCTTATCTCGGTACTCGTATCATCATCCTCTTTAACTATATCATCTACTCTTTCCTTGTATATATTTATCAGAAAACAAAATACAAAATTATAAAACCAACATAAAGAAAATAGAAAAATATAAAACCATCAAAACAAAATAGAAAAATATAAAACCTTCAAAAATCCCATAAAAATCAGAAAAATTCAAAAAATACCAAAAATATGTTTTCCAAGACATGTCTTCTGGTATCGATAACATCTACGGTCTTAGAAATGTCATTCAATAATGGCACGGGACTTTAGATGAAGTTCGAGCAGGAGGTGTAAATATTTCTTTCCAAAACATGTCACAAACTATGGCTTACAGTTATTTCAGACTGTAACCCTTGCTTAAACAATGGCTTGCTATTATTTCAGATAGCAACCCGTTCTTTTAAAGGTAGGAAAGTGCTGCGCTAAACCTATTTTCAAATATTTCGTGCACTTATCCTAAAATATATTGAGGAAAGTATGTCGAAGGACTGCTGTTCCTACACAAATGTTTTTCCGTCTAAAATTCTTCAGAAAAATATTTGTTGTATTTCAAAATGGTGGTAAAATGAGTTGCTTGATAAATCAATCAGGATCAGAGTTTTCGTATTAATTCGCAAAAACTCAATTGATGACTTCAGCACTTTTAAAACTTTTCAAGAAAAAGAGTCATTGATTGAGGGGACGAAAATTTTTCAAATTTATATCATCTAACGGACTTTCTTAATTATCCTACGTGTTTATCTGTAAAAATCTAATTGCCTATGTTGAAGGACTAGGTTTCTAGGATATGATTGTTAGGTTTAGATGATTAAAGTTTGATGAACTCATAATTCCCTTGCTTTATATGATCTGATTGACATGTTGAATTGACTTTTATTAGTCGATTACTGATTGGGTGATGTCGACCACCATATATCTGTATGTATGTTCACTAACGTATGCAGGTATATTGGTATAAGAATGTTCCCGATCCGGATCCCACTATTGATGATTATTGGATGCCGAAAGGAAAGGGTAACTATATCTTGGGTTGACATATGAAGAAACGGAGCTTAACTGGACTTCTATGGAGAGTTGGCATATATGCAACGTAAGAGGTCTCACTGCATCAGCAGATGGTTTTCTTCTAAGTGATTGAAGAAACGGAGCTTAATTTGACCTCAGTTGGCATTCAAAATGCAACGTAAGAAGAAGTCTCACTGCATCAGCAGATGGTTTTTCTTCCAAACCCTACAGCAACAACAACAAAAGCGGCTCATCCACCTAACGAATCTTTGTGCAGGATACCATTTTTAAACAATTTTTGAGTAAATTGAATTAAATTGTTTTGAAAATGGAAAAATGTTGTTTTGAAAATATATTGGACTAAATTTTGAAAATCACCGGACTTCATGTTATCAAAACCTAAGTCACTCAATTATTGACTTCTGTCATGGATTGAGGGGGAGTGTGATTTAAAATAAAATATTTTCAAACGATGTTTCTTCACAAAAGTTCCGTCTTGTACGATAATAAGTGGTGATCTAAAGATTTAATGTTATGTCATGGTATGATTTTTTCTTTAGAATCAAGGTCTTTCAAAATGAAATTTTTTCTGTTCTTGTTTGATTGTGAAATTGTTTTGTTTTACTTAAAAGATCTCTTAAAAACTATCATACCTGACACTAACAATCTTTAATGTCTTAAAATGGTCCTTATCTGTCATCTTTCAAAATTGAATCCTGCCACGTCTTTCCCCAAATTTTTCTAAATGATTTAAATCAGTTGGGATCACAAATCTCAAATGGTTTGATATTTCTGATCGGGGTAGAGATCGTGATTTAAATCTCAAATCTGTTTTAATGGAATTGGTTTTAGTCCTTTAAAGGCACTCCTGCCTCCATGTGCCAAACGATTTCAAATACACAATGCACATGTTGAGGATGAGGATTTATCCAAAAACCAGATGAGTATTTAAACAAGGCCACATTTTCTCCCATGTTTTCTAAACCTAATTAAATCACTTGGGATCTAAAATCTCAAAGGGTTTGATATTTTTGATCGGGGGAGAATTTGTGATTTAATTATGAAATTTGATAAAAGGTGATCGTTTTGATTTAATTGTGCACGCTGCTCTCTCATATGTGCTAAAAGCTTTCGAATCTCGAAGCATATATTGAGGGGGAGCATTTTTAAAGAAAAGAAACTATCAAGGTGCAAATGCTTTTATGTTTTATCATAAAGTACCTTGATTGAGTTTTAAATGGTTTCTTAATGGCTTGTGTGATCGTAAATGTGCTTCAAAAGAACTCTTGCCTCTATGTGATAAAATGATTTCAAATATCCTACGCACATATTGAGGGGGAGAATTTTACCATGAAAATCAAATGGCTTTTTCGTATGAAAATTGTGATCAAAGAAAATATTTCAAAGTCCTCTTGCCTCCTTGTGCTAAAAAAAAATTTCTAAATCATACGCACATGTTGAGGGGGAGGTTTTCTAAATGATCAAAACTATTAAGGTACAAAATGCTTTGATCTCGTATCACAAGTACCTTGATTGGTTTTCCAAATGATTTTTCAATTGGTTTCATGAAGGAAAGAACTATACCAAAAGACCGACCAATTTATTTTATGCATGGAGTTATAAGGATGGTTAGGTTAGGTATTTGTTCCCACGATCCGCCTGAACCGGAGGGATCTTCCCAGGGACAATCCACTAGATTGTGTAGAGTCCTTAGGAATATTGAAAAAAAAAGGAGAAAAATGAGAAATGGGAAGAGTGCAGACTGAGACAGAGCTAGTACTGGAATAAACCCAACAAGGTTCTAGTTATGAAGTCTCGGTAAGCACTGAAGGGGTTGAAGAATGAAAAAGAACTGAATGTGAAAAAGGGTGAAAAGAAATAGCCCTCCATCAATTCAACCTTAGGGCAGTAACCGGGTTCAATACATATGCTACTGGTGGTTACTAAGGTAACACCGGTATTGAAGACAAGACGTCATGGACCCAGTGACGCACTGCACTAAACTTCCCAAACTACTCAAGTTCCTCTTAAAAGGGCTTGTTTCATTCTCACGGGGAACCGACATAATCTATCGACTTTCTCTTAGAGATGGTTGATATTGAAGTAGGAGACCCTCTCCCTAGTCTCCGGCAAAGGAACCAAAAATGCACTATTGAGTCTAGAGCCAAGAGATCATCCATAATATCTCGTTAGGACACTAAATTCTTGAAGACTTGCTTTTTCACACAATGTGGAAAGTAAGTATATATTAAGAGTCCTACGCATTATCCTTGTGGTATTGCCAGAACATCCGAGTGATATGAAAATATTCACAATGAAGATGGAAATCCTTCTAGAGCCAACATCAAACAAGCTCTTGGTGGGTGACATGTGAGATCTTCTCGTAAGATCAAACTTGTGACAACTGGATAGAAACGATGGGGCGATTCAATCTTGAATCAACCTTGGTCCAGGAATGGAATTGACGAATACTTTTGGAAAAACCGTTCGGTGTGCAAATCTTCTTTTCTCTAGCACATTGAATGTGTATTCATTTTCAAATTCAAAAAGTATCTCTGATTGAAAAATACTTTTAGAAAAACCGTTCGATGTGCGAATCTCTTCTTTTCGCTAGCACGTCGAATGTGTACTCATTTTCTAATACAAAAAGTATTTTGATTGAAAATTGATCTTTCTCATAAAACCTTCGTCGTATTGCAAAACTCTTTCGTCAAGCAATACGCGATTGTTTTTCAAATCATTTTTCATCAATCAGTGAATCTCAATTTGCTGGTTCACTCACACCGTGTTGTCTTCTTTGAGACGTTCCGGTTTGAGAACAGCTAGAACAGCTGCGAAACCCTGTCAAGGAGATTCTTAGGAATCCTACCTGATCACAGGCAGTACTTGTACTGATCAACGGGGAACCGTGGGCCGTGTACCTCAATTCAACGAAAGTGATCAAAGACACTTTCGTGTGTTTTATTGCTAACTGTTGTTTGCAGGTACATTTGGACGGTTGCAGCTGATCAGAATTGAGGAGTCAATCCAAAGACGCATGCTCACAGCATCCACACTTAATTTGAAGAAATCATGACTGGTGCATATCTACATAACCTGGCTCTGATATTTCATACTATGCTTATGCTTCGCTGCTACAAATATCATGAACCAGTAAGGCTTCCGCTACTCTGATGGAAAGATGTCATGATTCAAAAGTGTGAGCATGTCGGTCCGAAAGTCACAACTTCACATGAAGGCAACACTACTACGGATGATCCAGAGAGATTTACTGTGGCTGATGATCTCAAAGAAAGCTCGAAGATCATCAAAGATGTGGATCAGTTAATGGCCTCCACTAAAAGTACAAATCAATGCGGACTTTGAAGAATCGCTACAAAAGCACAAAGATTGTTGAAATGAAGAATTGAAGTCTACGAGCTCGAGAACAAAGACAAGAATAGAATGCTAGGATTCGAAATGTATAACATGGGGTGACCTCCCTTAGGGGGAGATTGTTAGGAATTAGAAAATTCCATAGTGAAGAGTCGGTCACCCCTAATATTATCTAGCATAAGTTAGCTCGTAGACATATCGTTATTTACGTTATTTAGTAGTTTATTTATTAGTTTGTAGCGTAGTATAGCTTAGTGCAACACCGTGGAGGAAGGACGGGTCTTTACCCACTGTATCCCTGATCCACAGGCCGATAGGAGGTCGTGTATTTGTAAGTATAAATACCCCTTCCATCCATGGAAGGGGTGGTGCTTTCTTTCATTAATCTAATATTCCATACTTTGAGTAAACCTCTAGCAAGAACACCCTCTCTCTCTCAACTAACTCTCTAACTATGGCAAACATGTATTTTGATCATCCAAGACCACCCGAATCATCAACACAATAAATATAACGATCCTACATTTTCGACCTTGATGTGTGGGTCTTGAGAGGATATAATTTGTCGTGGATATAATTTGTCATCAAAGTCAAGTTTGATGATTGAGGCCCGGAAAGGCTGCAATCTATACCTTTATATATGGGCCAGTGAGAATTACCTTGTGGCACCACTTAGACCAAGAGGAACCATGTAGATGGTTGAGTATGGAATTTACATGTAAACCGTTTTCTTATCTTATGAATGATCAAACTGAAATTGAAGTACGCCTGATTGGATATTAGTAGCAACTACAACATGTGTACATGCATTGGTATTATCGACCGATGGAAACGACATTCATGGGGCTTAGATCAACAATTGGTTGTTACAAACCACATGTAACTTTCCTTCATTATTATTTGATACATGTATTGGTATCAAGTTAAGTCAACCGCAACGGTAAACTGAAATTTAGATATACACGACTCACTTAAATTTCAATATACACAGATTTCTGGACATAAATAACATTACCTTCCCTGTCAAGATCTCAAACTCGAGCAATTCCTCAACAGTCTTTTCAAGAACATTACGGTTACTCTATAGAATCAGCTTTAATTTTTCATAATTTAAATCATATATGTTAAACTTCTAAACAAAAAGTAAAACAAACAACTCAGCTGCTTAATCACAATTTGCATAAAGATAAAACGAACAACTCAGCTACCAATGGTCATCCAGATGTGCCGTAAGCACAATTTTTTGTTAACTCATTTGCTACTCTAGATGTGATAATTGAAATTCAGTATCTAACATGAATGAAAAGAAATAAACCTTTCACATGACATTAAAATACAGTGAAATAAGATATAAAATCATCCTCACTCCCATAAATCTTTATGAATAGCTATCAATTAGTAAACCTCAAAAAATAATAACATAAAACTGTACATGGGTTGAAGCTGGGCATCATCACGTCATAAGCTGATCAATGAGTTAGATAAAGTTTACCCTGCCTCCACACAATGACACTTGCCTTCAATGTAGACATTAGCTTTTGTAAGCTTCTTAGTTCGATAGGAAGACATATCCACAAGAAAATTCATTATTGAAGAACTGCTATGTAACTAGCTCTTTAACAAGCAATTCCAAGTGATCACGCACAATGCATATCACAGACTTTCCTATCTTCATTTTCTCTTGTAGCATTGACATGTTTGGTAGGGTGGAAAGGAAAGATTGGAAAGGGAGGAAGAATGATTTCTCATGTTTGTTATGGATAAAGAATGGAAATAGGGGTTGTCGATTCCATTCTTACCCCTTGATTTTAATTCCTTAAAAAAACTAAAGAATGCAAAGAATGAAAAATTAACAAAGGAGCCTTTCCCCCATCTTATTCTCCTGAGAATCAAAAGAACGCACAAAAAAGGAACACAAGTATTCCCATTGCACGTGCAACGCACATTCCACATTAAATTCTAAAAACCTATCAATTTTTCTCTGGACATCATGATTTTATCAACCTATATATTCACCCTAATCGATCTGGTGTTTGTGAAAGTCGTTTCCCATCCCTCACTAAGGTACATCACTGGTCCATTTTGTTTAATTCTGCTACAGTAATTGAAATATATGAATAAACCCTAGCCAATTTGGTAAAAAAATATCATATGCTCCATAAATTTTGACTTGGTGATCAACCTTTGATTGCTATTTGAAGCTGGTTATTAATTATAAAACTTAAATGAATCCATCAAATCTCTTGTTTCATGGGTCAATACACATAAAAATATAATTATCACTTTGAAGTTGAGACTTAAAGTATTCTTCAAATAAATATAGTTTGTAATTAAGGAAAATTTTGTTAGTGAATAATCAGGTCGATAAACCTTTTTAATCTGCATAAAGACTTGTTTTAGCTAGTGTATAATCAGGTCACATGGCAACATGTTTTTTGTTTATATTGGCACAGTCAACTTGTTTGGTATTCTAGTCACATATGACTTATGACTATATGAGGTAATTGCCTAGAATCATAGGGGGTTCACCTAGTCATTTTTAACTATATTATTGCCACTTACTTTGTAAATTCCAGATTATGACTCAATGTTTTTGACCATGTTGTTGCTAAACTTTAATTTGTAGATGAGATAACAACTTTGTCCCAATGGATCAATCATCGAATTGGCCAGTAACTGTGATGGCCGCCTCAGGAGCAGCTCACACAATGTTGTGGAAGAGATAAAATGTCAACCATTGAAGTTGAAATGGAGATACATAAGGTCTGAGCATAAACGAAAAAGAAGAAAGTGTGTCGACTTTAATTAGTGTAACTTTTGGTTGTAACTCATGCTGTCATGTACATAACAATGTTTTGTCGATTATTAGTCCTGTTGTCATGTTCAGTTCATGTTCTCTTTTAGCAACTTTGATATTTATTTTTCTATTGTAGTCGACTAAATGCAACGTAATTATCAAAATCGCAGCTTATACAATGGTTTAAATATTACAAACTGACAGCAAAAAGGTTATATAGGATAAAGATGCAATTAGACACATATTGATTCCACGCAAATTTCATTCTCTTTTCACACCAAACACGAGAGTCAATGAGCTACTCAGTTTCATTGATCGATTCTCTGTGGCCAACAAACAGTGGAATAGGCTTTCTTTCTCAGGAGTTATTCTCATTCTTTACAATTCCATTCTCTGTTTCAATTCCATTATGTGTGATTCCATCATACCAAACATCCCTGGACAGTTCCTCATAGGCGAATAGTATAGTGGTGTGATTGACCCAGGAATAAAGGATCAATTTCGGGTGGAGACTACTCACACATGGGGCGATGGACCCATTTCTTTGGATGCCTTGCACTCTGTGGGTGTAAGTCAAAACCATTTTGGTTGCCAAACACCCTCAAATCCTGTGAGGGCAACATGGGTGTGAGATTGTGGATCAAAGACTGGAACTTCAAAACCTCATGTATTGTGCAATTATTCTTGTCCTGCTCTTTATTTCTTGTTTAGAAGCATATTCTATGAGTACACCCTCGCTAATTGCAGGATCATCCTATGTCAAAACATTAAACCCGTAATAAGAACTCAGTTGTTCTTTAATTGTGCAAAAACAAATTGTAGGATCGTATATTAATGTGTTTGATGATTCGGGTGGTCTTGGGAGATCAAAATACATGTTAGCCATTAGAGAGAGAAAGTTAGAGAGTTGGGTGTTTTCTTGGTAGAGAGTTACTTCACAAAAGTTGAATATTAGATTGAAAAGCACCACCCCTTCCATGGATGGAAGGGGTATTTATACTTACAGACTCAACGACCTCCTATCGGCCTGTGGATCAGGGATACAGTGGGTAAAGACCCGTCCTTCCTCCACGGTGTTGCTCTAAACTAAACTACGCTACAAACTAACTAATAAACTGATAAATAACGAAACTAACGACAAGTCTACGAGCTAACTTAAGCTAGATAACATTTGGGGTGACCGACTCTTCACTAAGAAATTTTCCAATTCCTAACAATCTCCCCCTAAGGGAGGTCACCCGATGTTTTACATTTCGAATCCTAGCATTCTATTCTTGACATTGTTCTTGAGCTCGTAGACTTGAATTCTTCATTTCCGCAATCTTTGTGCTTTTGTAGTGCAACTTCAAAGTCCGCATTGATTAGTACTTTCAGTGGAGGTCTTTGAACTGATCCACATCTTGATGATCTTCGAGCTTTCATTGAGATCATCAGCCACAGTAAATCTCTGGATCACCCTTTATTGTGTTTCCATCATGTGAAGTTGTGACTTTTGGACCGACATGCTCACACTTTTGAATCATGACATCTTTCATCAGAGTAGCGGAAGCTTTACTGACTCATGATATTTGCAGCAGCGTAGCAGAAGCATAGTATAGAAATATCAGAGCCAGGTTCTGTAGATATGCACCAGTCATGATTTCTTCAATTAAGTGTGGATGTAGTGAGCATGCGGCTTTGGATTGACTCCTCAATTCTGATCAGCTGCAACCGTCCAAGTGTGCCTGCAAACAGCAGTTAGCAATAAAACACACGAAAGTGTCTTTGATCACTTTCATTGAATTGAGGTACACGGCCCACGGTTCCCCGTTGATCAGTACAAGTACTGCCTGTGATCAGGTAGGATTCCTAAGAATCTCCTTGACAGGGTTTCGCAGCTGTTCTAGCTGTTCTCAAACCGGAACGTCTCAAAGAAGACAACACGGAGTGAGTGAACCAGCGAATTGAGATTCACTGATTGATGAAAAATTGATTTGAAATCAATCGCGTATTGCTTAGAATAAAGAGTTTTGCAATACGACGAAGGTTTTATGAGAAAGATCAATTTTCAATAAAAACACTTTTTGTATTACGGAATGAGTACACATTCGACGTGCTAGCGAAAAGAAGAGATTCGCACATCGAACGGTTTTTCTAAAAGTATTTTTCAATCAGATATACTTTTTGAATTTGAAATGAATACACATTCGACGTGCTAGAGAAAAGAAGGTTTGCATATCGAACGGTTTTTCCAAAAGTATTCGTCAATTCCATTCCTGGACCAAGGTTGATTCATGAGTGAATCTCCCCATTGTTTCTATCCAGTTGTCACAAGCTTGATCTTTTGCAAAATCTCACATGTCACCCACCAAGAGCTTGTTTGATGTTGGCTCTAGAAGGATTTCCATCTTCATCGTGAATACTTTTACATACCACTCAGATGTTCTGGCAATACCACAAGGATAATGCGTAGGACTCTTAATATATACTTACTTTCCACATTGTGTGAAAAAGCAAGTCTTCAAGAATTTAGTGTCCTAACGAGATATTGTGGATGATCTCTTGGCTCTAGACTCAATAGTGCATTTTTGGTTCCCGTGCCGGAGACTAGGGAGAGGGTCTCCTTCTTCAATATCAACAATCTCTAAGAGAAAGTCGATAGATTATATCGGTTCCCCGTGAGAATGAAACAAGCCCTTTTAAGAGGAACTTGAGTGGCTTGGGAAGTTAGGTGCAGTGCGTCACTGGGTCCATGACGTCTTGTCTTCAATACCAGTGTTACCTTGGTAACAAACAGTAGCATATGTATTGAACCCGGTTACTGCCCTAAGGTTGAATTATTGGAGGGCTATTTCTTTTCACCCTTTTCTCATTTCATTTCTTTTTCATTCTTCAACCCCTTCAGTGCTTACCGAGACTTCATTACTAGAACCTTGTTGGGTTTATTCCAGTACTAGCTCTGTCTCAGTCTGCACTCTTCCCATATCTCATTTTTCTCCTTTTTTCATCATACCTAAAGACTCTACACTATCTAGTGGATCGTCCCTGGGTAGATCCCTCCGGTTCTGGCGGATCGTGGGAACTAATACCTAACCTAACCATCCTTATAACTCCATGCATAAAGTAAATTGGTCGGTCTTTTGGTATTGTTCTTTTCTTCTCGAAACCAATTGAAAAATCATTTGGAAAAACAATCAAGGTACTTGTGATACGAAATCAAAGCATTTTGTACCCTAATAGTTTTGATCATTTAGAAAACCTCCCCCTCAACATGTGCGTATGATTTAGAACTTGTTTAGCACAAGGAGGCAAGAGGACTTTGAAATATTTTCTTTGATCACAATTTTCATACGAAAAAGCCATTTGATTTTCATGGGAAAATTCTCCCCCTCAGTATGTGCATAGGATTTTTGAAATCATTTTTATCACATAGAGGCAAGAGTTAATTTGAAGCACATCTACAATCACAAGCGCCATTAAGAAACCATTTGAAAACACAATCAAGGTACTTTATAATCTCTTTTTAAAAAAACTTTTGTACCTCGATGGTTTTGCTCCCCCTCAATATGTGCTTCGAGATTCGAAAGCGTTTAGCACATACGAGAGAGCAGCCTGCACAATTGAATCCAAACGATCACCTTTTATCAAATTTCATTATTAAATCACAAATTCTCCCCCGATCAAAAATATCAAATCCTTTGAGATTTTGGATCCCAAGTGATTTAATTAGGTTTAGAAAACATGGGAGAAAATGTGGCCTTGTTTAAATACTCATCTGGTTTTTGGATAAATCCTCCTCCTCAACATGTGCATTATGTATATTGAAATCGTTTGGCACATGGAGGCAGGAGTGCCTTTAAAGGACTAAAACCAATTCCATTTAAAACAGATTTGAGATTTAAAACACGATCTCTACCCCGATCAGAAATATCAAACCATTTGAGATTTGTGATCCCAACTGATTTAAATCATTTATAAAATTTTGGGGAAAGACGTGGCAAGATTCAATTTTGAAAGATGACAGATATGGACCATTTTAAGACATTAAAGATTGTTAGTGTCAGGTATGATAGTTTTTAAGAGATCTTTTAAGTAAAACAAAACAATTTCACAATCAAACAAGAACAGAAAAGATTTCATTTTGAAAGACCTTGATTCTAAAGAAAAAATCATACCATGACATAACATTAAATCTTTAGATCACCACTTTTTGTTGTACAAACGGACTTTTTGTGAAGAAATATCATTTGAAAATATTTCATTTAAAATCACTCTCCCCCTCAATCCATGACAGAAGTCAATAATTGAGTGACTTAGGTTTTGATAACAAGAAGTCCGGTGATTTTTAAAAACTTAGTCCAATATATTTTCAAAACAATATTTTCCATTTTCAAAACAATTTAATCACATTATTCAAAATTGTTTAAAAATGGTATCCTGCACAAAGATACGTTAGTGGTTGAGAAGCTTCCGTTGTTGTTGCTGTAGGGTTGGAAGAAAACCGTCTGCAAATGCAGTGAGACTTCTTCTTACGTTGCATTTTGAATGCCAACTGAGGTCAAATTAAGCTCCGTTTCTTCAATCACTTAGAAGAAAACCATCTGCTGATGCAGTGAGACCTCTTACGTTGCATTTATGCCAACTCTCCATTAAAGTCCAATTATGCTCCGTTTCTTCATTTGTCAACCCAAGATATCGTTACCCTTTCCTTGCGGCATCCAATCATGTTCATTTGTGGGATCCGGATCGGGAACATTCTTATATACCAATATACCTGCATATGTTAGTGAACACACATACAAATATATGGTGGTCGACAACACCCAAACAGCAATCGACTAATAAAAGTCAATTCAACATAACAATCAGATCATATAAGGCATGGGGTTTATGTGTTAATCAAACTCTAATCATCTAAACCTAACAATCATATCCTAAATTCCTAGTCCTTCGACACATGCAAATATCATTTTTAATTAAGCACGTAGGATAATTAAGAAAGCTCGTTAGATGATATAGATTTGAAAACATTCTCCCCCTCAATCAATGATTCTTTTTTTTTTTGAAAAATTTTAAAAGCGCAGAAGTCATTGATTGAGTTTGCAAATTAATACGAAAAACTCTGATTCTGATTGATTTTTCAAGCAACTCATTTTACCACCATTTTGAAATACAACAAATATTTTTCTGAAGAATTTTAGACGGAAAAACATTTGTGTAGGAACAGCAGTCCTTCGACATACTTTCCTCAATTAGTTTTAGGATAAGTGCACGAAAATTGTGAAAATCGATTAAGCGTAGCACTTTCCTTCCTTTTAAGAGCGGGTTGCTATCTGAAGTAATAGCAAGCCATTGTTTAAGCACGGGTTACAGTCTGAAGTAACTGCAAGCCATTTTTGAAGCCCGGGTTACAGTCTGAAGTAACTGTAAGCCATATTTTGAGACATGTATAGAAAAGAATATTTACACCTCCTGCTCGAACTTCATCTATGGTCCCGTGCCATTATTGAATGACATTTCTAAGACCGTAGATGTTATCGATACCAGAAGACATGTCTTGGAAAACATATTTTTGGTATTTTTGAAATTTTCTGATTTTTATGGTTTTTGAAGGTTTTATATTTTTCTATTTTGTTTTGTTGGTTTTATATTTTTCTATTTTCTTTTTGTTGGTTTTATATTTTTGTATTTGGTTTTTCAGATAAATATATACAAAGATAGAGTAGATGATATAGTTAAAGAAGATGATGATACGAGTACCGAGATAAGGATATCGAACAGCCCCGTTGAAGAAGATAGAAGTCATCATCCCTAAAACTTTCACCACCAAAGCTTCCAAGACTCTTGAATCTAAGAGAGAAATTGAGCCACTTGAAAGTGAGACTTTGGCAGCTTTCCCCCAAACCGAAAATCCTTTGGATGAGCAGATTCGAAGCTCTATATCAAGCTTTCCTTAGCCAGGTGCACAGAGAAGCACACCATTATCATAAATCCCGCTGCTCCTTTTAAGACCGATAATCGAGAATCTCCGTTCGGGGTTATATCATCCATAAGAACAGCAACGTATCATCCCACACATAAATAATCTTCTCAAATTTCATAACCACTGAAGTCAGAAGCGATCCATTCCAAAAGGTGTCAAGAGAGCAATTCCCCCAAGTAGTTGAATTGTTGCAGTCAGCCTCTTTGTATAATGCTCTAGAACTCTCCCAAATACACTTCATGAGGGGAATGAAGAACACCTTCCCATGTTCACATTTTTCTTCCCTGATGAACGTGTATGAAGCTCAAGAACCCGAAGTACACCAATATCCAAGAACTCTCCTGAATACACATCAAGAGGGTAATGTAGAACACCTCCCCTATGTTCACATCTTTCGTCCCTGATGCATGTGTATGAAGCTCAAGTATCCGAAGTATACCAATACACAAGGAATGAATAACTGATAACATTGAAGAAGCAGACCAAGTCACTGATTATCTCTGCGGGTGACAATCTCTGCGGATGTCAACACCGGAATAAGTGATTATATCTCTGAATCACTGATTAAGCACTCAAGTGAAATAGCTGAGCATCCCCAATGTACACAATCTCTCTCCCCTGATCCTTGAGACACCATCGAAATCACCACATACTAGTGTACCTCTGTTATCTTCAGAAACTTTCTCTAACATCACTTCCCCCACGTAGTTGGAATAATAACACAAAAAGCCTTGATGAGTAAAACCTTGAGTTTCTCTGCGGTCATGACAATTGTTTTCCCGGGATATCTTCAATCACTTAGAAGTATTAAGCTCATCAAGTTTACTCGCCATGAGTCAAACCTTGAGTTTCTCTGCGGTACTAACATTTGTCTTCCCGGGATGTCTTCAGTTACTTAGAAGAGTTAAGTTCATCAAGTTTACTCGCTTTGTGTTTATATGTGAGTCTCCTTACGCCTTGCTGGTTTTTGACACTTCAGAATCAGCAACTCTTTGTAAGCCCAAATACTTGAAATTTTTTAGAGAATATTGCTTGAAGTCTTTGTGAGAATCAACATGCTGAAGACTCTCTCTGACTATTTATATCAACCCTTCTGTAGACAATTTGAAGTGACCACTGAAGAAGAAAACCCGCTATACCATACTTGAAACTGAAGTCAACTTCCCCACATTTGTATCTTAAGCTTGCACCTAATGATGGAAGAACGGTGTAGAGAATTTATGCTTCAAGCAAATCTCTAAGTACTCACTACCCAAACAAAGTATGAGACATTAACACCTCTTGCGATTATCCACACCGTCATATGCGTGTGACACTGAGTAAAACAAAGTAACTCCTAATTGTGATAGTTAACCAGGTCTTCAACCATCCACTTCGACTGCTGGTAACTAGATAAACCAAGTCTTCAACTCAAATTCTTAAGCCCGAGCAAGTTATCGAATAAGAACACGCCTTTGTGAAAGTCAACTTCAATCTCAAATAAGTGATAAATGATTAACTCCGAAGTAATCAACTTGAGTCAAATGTCCAAAACGAAATAGTCAATAACAACGTCTAGAGGAGTCACTGCTAACGAATATGAGCAAGTCTAATTGGTGATTGAATCAGACTTATAACACACTCCCAATTAGTGCTCTTCCCAAAACTGACAATCTGTTTGAAAAATGCCCAGATTAAGAAGAAGTCTTTAGATCGTTAAATGCAACTCGTCTTTAGTCTTCTAACATGTAGCAGAAAATGTAGAACAGACTGTAGACTCGACCTTCTTCAAGATTTTTCAGTTGGGGAATAGATAGTTAACATCTTCAACTCACACCAAAAAGCATTCCACCAAAAAGCATCCCAATCAACTTACATCTTGCAAATCCCCTTAACTAAAATCCCTCCCAATCAAACAAGAACAGAAAGATGTTCATCAAGGAAATCAGCAATCAGGCCGCAACGAACACACAAGATGGTAACACCAAACTACCAATCACATCAAACAAGAACAGAGAGATTGTTCGGAATCATCATGTTGATGTATACGTGTAGCATTAACCGGAAGCACTTTGTCGATAAACTCATCAATCCGAGTGAAGATGTCAACCAACGGCTCTTAGAAGAGAAAAACTCCATGTAAAGATGACCCGATAAGAAGAGGCTCGGTTCTTACATGAGTTTAGAGCCGTATGACCATTTGTATTCTCTAATATCAATCAACAATGCAAAAAATTCACACTTCTTCTCCCCCTCAAGAATTGCATACGGAGATGCCATTCTTGATTAAACAAGTGAACATTATCCAAATGTAGTCTATTCACACTTCTCCCCCGCAAAATCAGCACAGGATGTCGCCATCGTCATTATAGTTGAGAAAGTGGAATCAGAAAACAATCAACAGTAGCCCGGTTCACTTGAAGACTGAAGCGCATGGAAAAAGCATGAAGCATGTTGATGAGAATGGTCATTAATGAGAAGATTTCTCTTCTTTCGAAGATAATGCGCACTGAAACGTACACATTTCTTTTCTTTAGAGTACGAGGCCTGAACTGAAGTGAACAGACGTCATAATCTCTCTCTTTTCAGCTCTCTAGGCAAAACATATAATCATCCCCATTATCATTCAGTAGGCTATTTGTAGTGACAGCTGATGGAGAAAACCCAATATGATGAATTTGACCCTGAAGTAAACTAACCCGAACTCGTGACTTAAACTTGCACATATCTAACGAAGAGCGGTGCCGATTTCCATTAGCATCTCTAAGTACTCTCTATGTACTCTATACTCTTCAACCAACCAACCATCAAGTATAAGACGTACATTACCTCTTGAAAATCCACAATCGAATGTGACACTGAGCACTACAACGTAACTCCTTAAAGTGATAGTTATTTTGTGGTGGTATGAGCCCAATTCCCCCAAGTGGTAAAGAAAAGGTAAAAGACACCCAACAATAACTAAATTTCCAAGTCTTCGTTTTTGAGAATAAGCTTGAACAAGGATCATGAAGAATCTTCATCCAACCATCCCCGATACCTTCAGATACTAAGTACACTCGCCCGTGATATTTCACTTCAACCTCAAATAAATAATATTGAATTAACGTCGTTGTCACATCTTCTGAACTGCTCAAATCTAGCCTTCTTTGACATTTAAATGAACTTTGATAATGGTTTCATCCCGACCATGGTCAACAGCACATAGCCCCGTAAAACCATGTAATAACCAAACTGCCATGACGAATATCCAAACACACATCCAATTTATGAAGTACACCCTTTTATCCTTTCTTCGAAACAGAACCCGTAACACCAGCATCAGAAGACCCCGAGATACGCTTTCCTTTCTCCAAGATGGTTCCATCATCACGGGATTTTACAATTCTATAGTTTAAACCGAGAAATAGTTTCTTTCACGGGATTTTACAAAACCAAGAATAAACCGTAAGATAGATCCAGAAATGCACCTTACTATTATCAGGATGTTTCCATCGTTACGGGATTTTACAAGTCTATGATTTAAACCGAGAAATAGGTTCTTTCGCGGGATTTTACAAAATCAAGACAAAACCGTAAACAATTTCAGCTTGAATGTGTTATAGCCATTTTGGTTTCGGTGAATATCTGTTTTTAGGGGAACATGCAGCGGTTCATCAACGGTTCATAATCCAACATCATCAACCATCCAATCAACACTTTGGTAAACACATCATTCACGCATTCTGTCGGCTATTGTAGTGACCACAAGGAGAAGTAAACCCGATATACCAAACTTGATCATGAAGTAGAATTCCCCAGATTTGTTACTTAAACTTGTACTAATCCATGTGAAAAAGAAACTGTGTACCCAATGTACAAAACCTCTTGACATATTCTCAACTGCGTGAGACACCGAAGTGATAATTACGTTGTGGGTTAAGCGAGAAAGAATCACAAACGAAACTAAATAGCCAAGTCTATATCACACTCTATAAATGCCCAAAAAAGTAATCTTCGCGGAAGACGAAATAAGTAAACGTGCCCGAAAAACTTCACTTCAAATCCAAATAAGAAATACCGAACAATAAACAACCCCGTAGTCAACTTTCTTCAAGAAATGATTCAAGCCGTGAAATAATATATTCCGTGAGAATGCATAAACCAAAGTATCAATCCTCATAAAACAGCAAAACTCATCATCACACCAAATCTCATAATCAAATCTCATCAACAAATCTCAGATTATCCAAATCTCATATTATCACATCACATATAACGATCCAATCATGAAAAGCCCATCAGTCCATCATCCAAATTCAAGTCAATACATTCAGTTAACATTCAAGCCCACTTCTGTTCCATAATTCAAAGCTCAAGTAATTTATGATCCAAAACTCGGTCACAATATTCGGCCTATATGATAATCTCTTTGGTCCATGAAATAAATTCCACTTCCAAATATGTCAAGCCCAATTGTACTATTGTCCAATTCAAATAAAATGGACATGCAACTAATCACGGAGTACAAAAACAAAGACCAAGATCATGTGACTTCAAATATTCCAAGATAGTATTGATGATACGTGGTATGCAAAACTCATCACGTGACTAAGTCACTAAACAAAAACCATGCAATTTAAACACGATCGAGACTAAGTTAAAACGGAGCTTAGCAAAACTATTATAATGAGGTCCATGATTAAGAAGTTACCATCCATTCGGCCCATTGAAATCCTTGGCCGAGTAAAATTATAACAAACTGTTTTGATCACTAGGCCCACCAATGAAAATACCCATCAGATCCTCGCAACCCTAAATTACTGAGTATTTAACACAAACTTACACTCTCCAAATAACCCTAATATTCCACAAAAAAACTTACGCCTCTCTCCTCTACATAACTGCTACTCACCCAAATCTCAGCTGCTTCAAAGATACATCACTCAAACAAATCACACATTCATCTTAATATCGCAATCAAATTAAACCATCAATATGCAAACCCTTCAACCTATTTCACCAAATCCCTGATTAGTCTCCATCTCACCGTATATACGCCACAGGGATGGCTTCAATAATCAGAAAAATTTCTTCATTGAACGATTCAAGTTGAATACGCCACAAGGATGGTTTTAGATTCATGAATCGGCCACAAGATATCTTAACAAACCAAGGTTCACGGGTAGGTTATATTAATCCATCTTTTGTTTTCTTGTTAAGGTCATAAACGAACCAAGTGATGTTTGATTTTCTTTTAATATGAACGAACCTGTCAAAAGGGGATAACATAATTGTTATAACCCTTTTTTCTTGATGTTCGGATAAAACAAAAAAAGATCGATGATGATTAGTTTCTCTTGATTGATAGACCATGAAAAGTCTAAGTGCTTCTTTAAATAGTACAAGAGAACGAGGCTAAGATCATAAGACATCGTGTTTGTACAACTTTTAAACTCGAACAAAAGAAAAAGAAATTAACATACATGTTATCATTCTTTTCTTGCATTGTTCGGATAAATAAAGAAGCTAATGTTCCAACAAGGTCGATGAAGATACTTTCTCGTATGATGGACCTTAAAATTGGTTCTTTGAATTCATTACATAGAGAAAGAGACTGAGATCTTATATCCTTTGATATTTACTTGTAAGCATAGATCTGTGATGTATTATGTCTCGGGTTTGGACCTTTGAAAATTAGATGAGACTTGAGAGTGATTGTGAGGGTCTTGGGGTGAGTCTAGGTCTTAGGATTAGATTAATGGTTTGATTTGTTTCGGATCAGTTGAGAATGGTTTTGGATTAGGATTTGTTGTTTGTTGTAGTCGAAGGTTTGGACTGATGATGGTGGTACTGAGGTCGTGTCGAGTCACGGTAAAATGGTATATGGTCTTGTGGTCGAGTCAGTTTTGGTATTCGGTATAGGTCAAGGTCAAATAGTCATTGTAACTTCTTCTTCTACATTTCTGTCAATTCGCCACGACTAAGTCGCCACGGCTAAGTCGCCACGGCTAAGTCGCCACGGCCAAGTCGCCACGGCTAACTCGCCACGGTCAAGTCGCTAGGCTAACTCGCCAAGGCCAAGTCGCTAGGCTAACTCGCCACGGCCAAGTCGCTAGGCTAACTTGCCACGGCCAAGTCGCTAGGCTAACTCGCCACGACCAAGTCGCTAGGCCAAGTCGTAGCGACTTGTAAAGACAAGTCGCTATAAGAGGTGCAATGCATCTGGTCAGTTTTGAGTCAAATCGCTAGCAAGATTTTTATGTTTTCCGATGAGTTTTCCGGTTACTTTTCCGTTCATCTTCATGATATACCCAGAAAATTGCAAAAATAATGATACTTTTTGACCCAAAAAGACAGCATACTAATAAGCATGTGAACCATTTGACCACGATTTACCCAGAAAATACCATGTTATGAAAAACGACCCATGAGAACAGCATGTGGACTACATACATGACCTGTTTGACTACAGTAAAACACGGTTTGGTGCAAGAAAGATCTGTAAAAGATATGACATAAAACTGTTTGGACAACACATGACACACCACAGATATGACAAAGATAACAAAACCATAAGATTTTCTTGACCAAAACAAGGATACAACTATAACTGTTTTGCCAAACAAGATACGATACCACACAAATCAACAAAACACCATAACCTTGGCTCTGGTACCAATTGTAGGATCGTATATTAATGTGTTTGATGATTCGGGTGGTCTTGGGAGATCAAAATACATGTTAGCCATTAGAGAGAGAAAGTTAGAGAGTTGGGTGTTTTCTTGGTAGAGAGTTACTTCACAAAAGTTGAATATTAGATTGAAAAGCACCACCCCTTCCATGGATGGAAGGGGTATTTATACTTACAGACTCAACGACCTCCTATCGGCCTGTGGATCAGGGATACAGTGGGTAAAGACCCGTCCTTCCTCCACGGTGTTGCTCTAAACTAAACTACGCTACAAACTAACTAATAAACTGATAAATAACGAAACTAACGACAAGTCTACGAGCTAACTTAAGCTAGATAACATTTGGGGTGACCGACTCTTCACTAAGAAATTTTCCAATTCCTAACACAAATTATACAACACTGATTGCAACAACTTCTTCATTGATATGGCGGCAAGCATTGCTATAACGCTTCGTACTTAACAGAAGATTCTAACCGAGATCCTAAAGATAATATCAAGAAAACATTAAGAATGTCTAAAAATCTAATCTTTCTTACCACATAACGTCGGAAGTCCATTGCATTATATCCCATTTGATCGTTATGTTCCTGTTTGGATCCAAAGGTTCAAACGCATCTACAACACAATCAAGTTGTTAGATTTTGTCACGTCCATGTAACTTTATGTATTTAGAAACGTTTGATACCTGAAAAAGAACATAACACAAGAAAGACGCAAGCAAAGGTGAATATCCTCATCTCAGCGTATCGTGTTTGTTGAAAGTAAACCTCAAAACACGATTAATAAAAACAAAAGAAGCCGACTCAAGCTCGGAGATTGAGTATAATACTTCCTCTTTCTCGCCGGGCCATCGTCGTTAACTCCACGTGAAACACTGGCGTATTAGTCATGACTTACACTCACCGTCTATATTGAAAGTGTTAATTTTTTTGCTCCAATTTAGAGTTAAGATAAAGGAACTTATAGTGAAGTTACAACAGGATCTCTTGAAATTATTAATTATTTGTCAGATGTTGACACCAAGAGATTGATTTTGTCCTTGTTAATCGTTAATGTCATTATATCTCGCCCCTCATGTAACCTCATTACGTGAAATACCTGTCATCATACCTTCGTCTATGACCGTCGGTTCCATGTCCCTGTTTTTCACATCCATGATGCGTGTGTGGACTTCTGCTCCTTTTGCGGCTACGGGTATATAAGCAGGTGGCATAAGTGGCTACTTGTACAGTTCGATATTTTGCAGTAAATATATAAGTTGTAGTAGGAGTGGAGATTGTCTTACGTGTGTACTGCATAGGGATCCTTGAGCTCATTTTATTTTCACGTGAGAACGTCATGGGATTCTATTAGCCAACTGGTTTCTTACCGGTTCAGGGTACATAAGCAGGTGGCATAACCAACGGAGATTGTCAACAAAACTAGTCAAGAAAAGAAATGCGGTTCTTGTCAGAGATATTAGCTTAAGCCAACATTATAAAGTTGTCTTTATACTAACATTTTCTGGTGTAATATTGTATCTGATATAATTGAATACAAAAATGAAAACATGTTTTTAGATGTATTTTGAAGAGATAAGGAAGCACATCATGAATGGTAAGTCTTCTTTTCAAAAATCTTTTGTTACAGTAGAGACTTTATTTCAATGGTTAACCATGTCACTAACCTGTGCAAACATGGTTTCAGCACGAAGAGCTTCTGATGCCATTCATTTGGCCTGTTTAGCCCATCTGGCCAAAAATGTATAATTCTTATTAAACATATACTCAATAAGTAGCCTGCAACACGTACCTAGAACAATATTTTTTAACATAAAAATAACTAATTTCTGGCCAAAAATGTAGAAACCTAAAAAAAATTACCTTTGTATTGTGTAGTTTTTCACTTGATTCATTGATCTTTCATAAACGATTGATGATTGATTGTTCTAAGACACTATTTGTAACATAGACGTACTATACTACTATTTTTGTAAAGAGAGGCGGTTTTGTAGGTTATCAGCAAGCAGATTTTGTCACTGGACTCCCAGTAGTTTGGGGAGAGTCCATTCTACAACTGAGTTCATAAAAGGAAGAATTTGAAGTTCATACACGGGTAACTTTAGAAATGAGTGCTGAAAAGTTAGGTACCCATTGAATCACACTCAAAAATATACACATATCCTTACAGAAAATCTGCATTCTTTCAAACAGGCTAATCCAAGTACGGCATATCAGGTTGAACAGCAACAGTATGTCCTAAAAATACTTCTTTCATCAGGTACATTCTGTGAACAGGAAAGTGCAAGGTTTTAGTTATGGCGATATTCCAAAATATGTTCATTGAAGATGATAAATCAGATAGTCCCGTATAATTAATTATCTTTGACAGACAACATAAGCATCCTATGAAGATTTGATATCAATTCCATCAAGATACAAATAATTGCAAGGATATACACAGAAACATAGCACGTCTGAGTAAGAACCACCGCTACATATACAATTTCCCATTTTTTGTGTTTAGCTGCATGTTAGATCTTTATTTTTAAGTACTCGCGTAAATTAACACTCTCATTACATCTCACCCCATGTCACTGTTATAGTATTATGCATAATTATAAACAAATAAACATGCATAGATGATGAGCTAACTATCCTGAAAAGCCAAGAACACAACTCAGAATCAGCACAAACTATGAGTTACTATCCTAGAAACCAATAATAACCTGTCTTTAAATTTGACTTATAAAAGTCAAGTATTGATTCATAATCTACTGCAGGAAATTTTTAGATAATGAAAAATAGTCTTATTGATGACTACCTAATGAAACTAAAAAAATTGATATAAAACTATTCTAGAATAGCTGTTTAGATAAATTACCTGCTCTTGGATTATACTTCTTGATTCTACAAGTTGGGCTTTCCTCGGTTATTCTGATAGTTCTGAACTGGTCCAAACGGTCTACCACCACCATACCCTGAACCTGACCGCCCACCACTGCTGCCCAATCGTCCTTGTGAGTAATTCGAATTGTCTTGCCATTTTTTACCACCAGCAACAGACGCGTAGTCCTGACCTTCTCTCCTCCTGGTTGGTAAACTCTCTAAGCCACCTCCACCGAACCTAGCCTCTGTTGCTCTTTCATTTCTTTCTGCGAGAACAGTTAGCGAATAAAGCTGAATCTATCGCAGCTGCTAATAAACGAAAGGGTCTTGGGGATGGTATCGTCGGCATGTTCTCTTGGCTTGTTGTGGCTGCTTTAGCCGGGTAAGTCTCAACACCAATGTTACTATATTCAGGATTTATATCAGTTGTTAGTTGTTAGATAAGATTTATTTGATTATTGGGTTTAGAGTTGACAAAAATTTAAGTAATCAGGAAAGATGTTCTAAAAAATAATCAAGGATGTTGGATTAGGTGATAGGAAACCACTTTGTATTCCTCTTGATCATGTACGATGATAGCGAAGATTTTAAGGATGCAACATCATAACAGATAGCTAATTGGTAAACTGTAAACTAATATTCCTGAATGTTCCAAAGGGGTGACTGACCTTTTGAAGCTCGCATGTTAAATCATTTTCTACAAAAACCCGACGGACTATATGATATCACCCTTCTTTAGGTTAAATGCATCAATCACAGGTGCTTCTTTTATGTTTAAAGAAGCAAGTTGTTGCTGAATTGCCGAAACTTTCTGATCCGCAACAACTTGAACTTAGAATTTGCCTCCATCAAGAACTTCAGTTACCACATCCTGAAATTGACATTTAAAAATATGAAATTTTATATGAAGCACATCAAGCATAATAATCATCAACTATAATATAATCCTACGTACCTTAAACTCTTCTTTCTGTTTTTTCTCAATAGGAGTTGAACCATTAGTAACTTCCTCTCCTTCGACATAGTTTTCGCATATCTGCAACATAATGATATCAATTAGAGCTGATTTCTTATATATATATAAAACGCATAAAAGAAGAAACAATCTTCTAGCCTTTAATTTCTGCCTCTTGGCAGACTGCTCAGCCTGAGCAAGAAGGTGAGCATCCGCAATCCTATCAGCACCAAACCCTGTCTGAAGCTTTGCAAGCCCAGCTTCCAAAAGGATGGGCCCGGCATTAGTTTTTGATTCCCACAAAGATCCAATAAAGGTTCCTGTTCTATCAACTATTTCTACTTCAAATTACATAAATGCTAATTAGCGTTTTACATTATGTAGGAAGATTTCTGGGAACTAAATGCATGGGTGTATTGGGTGGGTACCGTTGCAGCCGGTAATCTCAGTAGGGGAGGAATTTTTATTACAAGTTCTTTGGCCTTTTTATTTTCCATGTCTAACTTCCAAAATACTTGTTCAGGGGTCAACTGAGTTTGAAGTTTGAAACTAGCTAAGAAGTTCTCCTTAGAATAATTGGTAGGTTTTTGATTGACCCGGTTTTTCACACTTACTGGGTCATTCATTTTCTTAGCCATTTTATCTCTAGATATTTCTCCTAACTCTCTATCCTCTTCTGATAATGGTGCACTTGTAGGGACATGATCCGCTTTAGTGATTTCACTTCCTTCATATAAAGCAAGTTGGGCCACTTTAGCTTTCCTAAGGTAAACTGGATTTTGGTCACCTAAGGAATTCTCACTATGTTCATCACATAACTTCTTATGCTTTAACATCATGTGAGCAGTTTGTATGGAGTGGTCTTGTACGTACAACTTGTTTTCAATTTTAATCTTTAAAGTTTTAAGTATGGAAAAATCATTCAAGAGTTTTGTTACCTTTTCTTTGAAAGTCTGTTTAAGCATGGTTAAATTTTCTTGTATTTCTTGTTTTTGCTTAACAGTTTGATCAAGTTTCACTTGTAAATAATATCTCCTTTTTCAATGTTTATTCCCTTAAATTCCGATCTGAAATCAGTGTACGCATTTAACTATCCATTTTCTGTTCACTTTCAATTAGTTCAAATTTTGCACGTTGTTCATATATGGCCACTTGTTTCTTATATATATTAAGTGTAGAGGTCAATGAGTCATTAGGGATGAATGCAATGTACTCATGCAACATGTAATCATCATTTAGAACAGAAGATGTACAACTAGGTACAACCTGACCTTCGTTGTGTTTCACATACTACTCATATGGGATAAAATTGCTATTTCCCATATTTGCAGTATCTGACTCAACAACTTTTGTTTGTTGTACTTTGTTTGGAATCTTTTGATCAATAGCCATATCGTATAGTTTGAGTACCTCAGAGATAACTGATGCATTGGAGGGACCAACTTGTTGAGGTAAGGAGACCATTGTAGATATGTGATGAGTGTCTAAATACTCATCATTTTTGTACAAAATAAACTGCAAAATCATCTGAAAACAATCAGAAACACATCAAAATGATCAAAATATTACAAATCAGTGTTTTATGTGTTTTAAATGCAAAAATATCAAAATCAGATGAAAAACATATCAAATTTGCAAAAATTGCAGTTTTAGTCCCCCAAGTTTCAAAAGTTGTCATAAACAGTCCCTGAGTCAAAATTTCAAAAGAAAAGTCACCAAAGGTCCTTTTAAAATCAAAAGTTGTCAAATTTAGTCCTTTGGTGAAAAATATGAAAAGTTTGAGAAAATTACAAAAATGGTCCTTCAACTTTGAAATTTGGCAGAAATGGTCCCTGGAAAATCTGAAAATGGCAACTTTGGTCCTTGTAATATTAACACTTGTCAATTTCAGTCCTTGGAGCAACTTTGTTGTATTGGCAGCCTAGGTCCTTCTAATTTCAGAAAATTGCATAACAAGTCCTTGTATTTATAAGCCCTTAAACCATTTTGGCCTGCCTTTACCTCTTGGACCCCCTGTCATTTTGAATTATGAACCCCCCTATTATAATACTGCTTTGGTCAAAATCTCTGGTCAAACCACTCAAGCCCGCCAAAGTCCTCCACTTACCTGCTTTCCCTGAAACTTAGCTACACCCCATCCCCCCTCCTCAATCCCACTCAAACCTGTCCCCTCCACCTTAGCATACCTCCAAACTTCATTTAAAGCTTCCCTAACCCCTCACTCAACCCTCAAATTGCAGACAAGAAAATTGGCGCCAAAAACCATTTTGAATGGTTGAGATCATTTCAAGGCCATCCAATGGCTAGAATTGATGGGAAAGAATCAGAAGTGAGAGAAAGTAAGATTGGATTATAAAAAGACAGAGAAAGGAGCAAATAGGGGAGTCTAGTAGTTTTTCATTTTTAACTTAGTGTCGTTTTTATGTTAAAAGCTTTAGATAAGAGTAAAACTTGTTGTATTCTGTTTCTTTGTATCAAATTAAGTGTTTTGTACTCATTATAAACTAATTCCAGTGATAAATTCAAAGTTATGATCAGAGTTCATGTTTAAAGCCACTGTTGAAATTTCCTATTTCCAAATCATACTCAAAAGCTTCTTAATACTTGTTTCTCAGTTTCATTGAGCTTAAATAAGCTTAGCATAGCTTTTTACAAGCTCAAATTCAAGATTACATTCACTTTGATTCCTGGTCAACAAAAGTCAAACAGGTGCAAAAAGGGTGCAGATTTGGTGAATGGGTGATTCAGATGTTGAAATGGGTTGATTTAAGTACATTTGGGTTGATAAATAGGCTAGAGGTTCATTTGGTGTTTTTGCAAGCCACAGTGGCTTAGGACCACTTGTAAGTGAAATTTTTAAGCTTATCTGCATTACCTTCCATTGTAGTTAGATTTGGTTCAATTCTGTTCTATAAGTTATAATTAGGTTATATAAATGTAGATTGATCATTGATGCTAGGTTGCTCAGTGTTTAGTCTCATTTAATTGTCAAATCAGTTTACAAAAGGGTGTTTGGATTTGAGTTCTAAACTGCACTAGAAGCTAGTTCAGGGGTTCATACCTGTTGGTGCATGTTTGTTATCTCTAAACAAACTCATATTGGTCTTAGTTTAGGTCTGCAATAGCACAAAGTCAACATTTCATTAAAATCAGTCTCACCTGTTAACTGTTAGGATCAAGGAATTGTAATCACTTATTTTGTGATTAAAAGTCATAAACAAAGGTTGTAATAACTTCATTACATCATAACAAATCATAATCAACCATCAAATTGGATCCAAAGTTGGCAAAAGTCAAACTTGCACATTTGTTTTAAAAAGTCAAAAACAGAAAATCTGTTTTGAGCCCAATTACAAGGATTTTTCTAGGATTCATATTTGGGTCTTATCAAGTGAATCTTGGCATTTCAAAAAGTTCAGCTGGTGCTCTTACTTTTCATCATTTTATTTGATTTTTACAAATTTTATAAAAGCTCCAAATAAGCTCATCTTTCAGGCCCATAATGCCCTGCTCCAAACTCAGTGAATGCTGAGTTTTTCTCAGGTTTTGCAGCTAAGGCACAGGGCTTATTAGAGCTTTTCTTGGTTTGCTTTTTGGTACACTTAATCTCAACCAGGTCTTCTCTAGGTTACAACTTATAGTTTCCAGTTTGAGCTTATTGTTAAGCTTGTGCATCAGCTTAAAGTTGCTACCCAGGATCTGTTTTGGCTCAAAAGTTCAAACATCAAATCTGGTTTAATCTGCAAATCAGTAGTATTAGCTTGTTAAAACTTGTTCTATTTTGGTTGTTTTAGCTTATTATAACTTCCATATCAGTTTGGTGCTTGTTGTGCTCCATTTGCTTAATTTAGTGCTTATTTCAATAAGCACTTTCATATCAATTTCTATATCTTGCAAACAAGCCCATGTTTTTCCATTTTTCCTAGCTTCCTACTATTATTTTAGAGTTATCTTGAATTTTTCATATTTTTCCAAGCTTATTTACTATTTTTCTTAATTTAAATTAGTTTTTAAGCACTTTTAAATAGCATTTAATACAAAAAATTAAGAAAAAGTTCCAAAAAATAATTTTTCAATTTTAACAGTTTAAGATAAATGTAAAAAGCTTAAAAAGTATTTTTCCCTATTTTTCTCCTTTTATTTGGTATTTTTAATAATTTAAATTAGTTTTAAATAGTTTTTAATTAATAATAAATACATAAAAAGTCAAAAAATTATATTTTCTGTTTTAAAATTAGTTTTATCATATTTTAGATTTTTCTAAGTCTTAATTTTATTTTTCTAGTCTTATTTCATATTTTCTTTTATTTTAGAGTATTATTAAATAGTTTAAATTAGTTTTTAATTAATAATAATTAAATAAATAGTGTTAAAAATAATTTTCTTTTTCTATAAATTTTCTTTTATCATTAGGATTGTAAAAATGTATTTTTCATATTTTTAGGATTTATATTGTATAAGTTTCACTTTTTATTTTGTACGTTTACGTTATTTTTATTTAAATGTAAGTTTTTAGTTTTAAGTTTTAAACGTTCATCATTTTAAATATAGTGATAGCGTTTATTTAATATTTTTAATCTTTTTAATTTCATTTAATTTGCATTTTAGCCCTTGTAGTTTATGTCCTTTTTCCGTAGTTATAATAATTCTCAAATTCTCTTTTCCGTCCAAATCTCCCGATCACTATACGTGAGGTGATCCATTGCACAGCTCGCTGGGACATAACGACCCGGGGAAACATTGTACTCCTCAGATCTTCATTGCATTCGTGTTTAAGCAGTTTTAAGCTGGTTACGGTCCGCCATTCACAAGTGGCGGGCTTGTGTGATTCAGCTTGACTGATTTGCGCGGATCAAATTTTTGGCGCCGCTGCCGGGGAGCTGTGGTGATTATCTTACGTCTAGCAGATTAGTGATTTGGATATTCACTCTTTGTTCATACCATCCATCTGTATATGTTTATATTTTCTTATCCAAAAACCCCAAAAATGTTCTTCTCATTCCTCTTATTCGTTGATTCTATTTCTCTTACCCTCTTTTGCCGTTTAATTCTATTCTTCGTATCCTCTCAACCATTTGATTCTCCTCTTATCCCTCTATATGTTTAATTCTAATGGCGGACATGCGTACGATGTTCGAAATGCTCCAAGTACCCACCGAGGGTTACGAAGATGCTGTTGTTGTACCGGAGATTCTTTCAGAAAATTTCGAGATACAAACCGGTTTAATTCAACTAATTATGTCAAATCCATTCTATGGTTTTGAGAGGGACGATCCCTATGCTCACATCCGATGGTTTGATAGATTAATTTCAACCATAAAATATAGGGATGTTCCTCATGACACAATTAAGTTGATGCTATTCTCATTTTCTCTCAAGGGGGCAGCTCAGAATTGGCTCGAAAAAGAACCCCCTCGATCGATCACTGCTTGGGAAGATCTCGTTTCAAAATTTGTAAATCGTTTCTTTCCTTATTCTAAGACGGAAAATCTTAAGAACGAGATTACAAACTTCCAGCAGCGCTTTGATGAAAGTTTTGGTGAGGCATGGGAAAGATTCAAAGATCTCCTATGGAAATGCCCACATCATGGTTTCTCGGAATTACTCCAGATCGATATATTCTACAATGCTTTAATGCAAACCGATCAAGATTCACTTAATGCAGCCGCCGGTGGCAATATCTTGTATCGTACCCCAAGGGATATATTGACGATCATCGAGAACAAATCGAAAGTTCCGACTACGAGAAACAAACCGATTGAGATGGCTGAGCTTACCAATGATATTCGATGCATGAAGCAAAAATCAGAGCCCGTTGTTACCGTTACCGAAAGATGTGATATTTGTGGTGGTCCCCATCCTTTTTACGATTGTCAAGCCACCGATGACGAGGTTTATAATGCTACATCAACCCAATATCACAAGACTTTCGTTTTCGATGATGATGAGGATTCCATTCAAATGAAAGAATATTATGCGAGTTTGTCGGCTACAACCAATCCTGTTTCTGAGCCTTTCATTTCCGACTCTTCCCCTTCACTCACACCGGTTGAGAGAAGTGACGTCGCTTTAGAAGAGTTCGATGATCATATTTCAACAAACATTGTTGAACCCGTTGACTCTCTCATAATGGGGGACGAGCCTCTTAGCACTATTCCAGAAATGGAATCGTCTAGTGTTGAGAGCCTTGTCCCAATCCCAAGTGAGTCCGAGGTTATCTCCGGTAATATGTGTGATAAGCCTCTTGATGATGATTCTTACCCTCCTCTTGACATTCCAAATGATCATGTTGATATGTTCTCCGATTCTGACAACGATTGTACTTCGTTTGACGATTCTTTATCTTATGGAGACATTGATTATGTCGAGGACTTACCTTCTGAGCTAGTTAGCTTAGAGGAAGTGAGAGATTCTGATGATCTGGAAATTGAGGACGAGATACTTCGTGAACAATTGTTCAATATAAATCTCCTCGTTTCTAAGATCGAATCATTCTGTGCTAAGTCAGCTTCATCTCCTATCCCCGTTGTGGATAGTGACTCTACATTGGACAAGCCCGAGCTTGAGGCTTTTTCCAATGATTCTCTTCATGAAGAGTTCTCCGGTGAACTCTCTCATGACATATCTCCTCCGGAATATGATCATTTCTATTTTGATCTTGAGGATGATATTGGCTCGGAGGAAGGTGTACTCTATCATAAGAGTTTGCTTATTGATGATACTACCTTCACCCTTCCTCCCGATATGTCTACATTTGAGGATGAAGAATGGATCCTAATTGTTATAAAAATCTTCATTCCATTCCTCACATATAATGTGATTTCTCATCTTCTTCACTCCTTCGGGAGTGAGGACACTATCTTTGACCCCGGCATTTTCATGTACCATCTGTGAGCCGGGTCTGTCTCTTTCTCTCTATATCTCATCGGTGTGGAACTTTCGCTTGCTTCAAATGTTTGTCCAAACATCTTGAATGAAAGTCCGATGGAGATTGTTTCTTCCACTTTGCTTCCCCATGAACCAATGAATTCGGGGTCGAGTCAAGCTAGCGACTCGGTAATCAAAAACTGTAGCTAAACATGGGTTTTCACCCGTGTGTACCACCCTAGTGTGGGGGAGTTACCCCACATGTTTTCAAAAAAAAAAAAAAAAAAAAAAAAAAAAAAAAAATCTTCTTTCTAAATAATGGCCGTAGTATTTCCCTTTTACGTTCTTTGTTTCGGCATAACCGCCGGTACTTTGAATATTGAGGGCAATATTCATTTCTAAGTGTGGGGGGGAATTCTCACGAATTTTATCATATAATTACACCAATTCTCCCGTTTTTGGCCAAATTTTTTTTTGGAGTAAGTGTTTTACACTTTCTCATTTGGTTATCAGTCCGCCATGTCTGTAAGACTAAAGGATTGGCTAATCCAGGAGCAAACAGCTCTTGGTAAAGATATCTCAAATCCGTTGACGGCTTGCAATTTGCCCAAAATTGTATGGTATTCAACTCACCATATCCTAAAAAGTGAAGAGTTGGCTAGCCCGCAAGATTATGGCTTGTGGTAAAGGCAGTGGAAAAACCATAATTGGTAATCAGCTCACCAAAGATAATTCTGATAATTTATCTAAGAGTTGGCTAGTCCAGAAGGGTACGGCTTCTGGTAAAGACAAATCAAATCCGTTGAAAGCTGGTGGTTTGCTCAAAATCACATGGTTATCAGTGTACCATGGTTCTTACTTGAACTGAAACATTTGGCTACTCCAGAAGTAATGGCTTTTGGTAAAGAGATTAAAATCCATTATGTTTTCTCAAATCATTGCTAGGGACTAGCAATATCTCAGTGTGGGGGATTGATGAGTGTCTAAATACTCATCATTTTTGTACAAAATAAACTGCAAAATCATCTGAAAACAATCAGAAACACATCAAAATGATCAAAATATTACAAATCAGTGTTTTATGTGTTTTAAATGCAAAAATATCAAAATCAGATGAAAAACATATCAAATTTGCAAAAATTGCAGTTTTAGTCTCCCAAGTTTCAAAAGTTGTCATAAACAGTCCCTGAGTCAAAATTTCAAAAGAAAAGTCACCAAAGGTCCTTTTAAAATCAAAAGTTGTCAAATTTAGTCCTTTGGTGAAAAATATGAAAAGTTTGAGAAAATTACAAAAATGGTCCTTCAACTTTGAAATTTGGCAGAAATGGTCCCTGGAAAATCTGAAAATGGCAACTTTGGTCCTTGTAATATTAACACTTGTCAATTTCAGTCCTTGGAGCAACTTTGTTGTATTGGCAGCCTAGGTCCTTCTAATTTCAGAAAATTGCATAACAAGTCCTTGTATTTATAAGCCCTTAAACCATTTTGGCCTGCCTTTACCTCTTGGACCCCCTGTCATTTTGAATTATGAACCCCCCTATTATAATACTGCTTTGGTCAAAATCTCTGGTCAAACCACTCAAGCCCGCCAAAGTCCTCCACTTACCTGCTTTCCCTGAAACTTAGCTACACCCCATCCCCCCTCCTCAATCCCACTCAAACCTGTCCCCTCCACCTTAGCATACCTCCAAACTTCATTTAAAGCTTCCCTAACCCCTCACTCAACCCTCAAATTGCAGACAAGAAAATTGGCGCCAAAAACCATTTTGAATGGTTGAGATCATTTCAAGGCCATCCAATGGCTAGAATTGATGGGAAAGAATCAGAAGTGAGAGAAAGTAAGATTGGATTATAAAAAGACAGAGAAAGGAGCAAATAGGGGAGTCTAGTAGTTTTTCATTTTTAACTTAGTGTCGTTTTTATGTTAAAAGCTTTAGATAAGAGTAAAACTTGTTGTATTCTGTTTCTTTGTATCAAATTAAGTGTTTTGTACTCATTATAAACTAATTCCAGTGATAAATTCAAAGTTATGATCAGAGTTCATGTTTAAAGCCACTGTTGAAATTTCCTATTTCCAAATCATACTCAAAAGCTTCTTAATACTTGTTTCTCAGTTTCATTGAGCTTAAATAAGCTTAGCATAGCTTTTTACAAGCTCAAATTCAAGATTACATTCACTTTGATTCCTGGTCAACAAAAGTCAAACAGGTGCAAAAAGGGTGCAGATTTGGTGAATGGGTGATTCAGATGTTGAAATGGGTTGATTTAAGTACATTTGGGTTGATAAATAGGCTAGAGGTTCATTTGGTGTTTTTGCAAGCCACAGTGGCTTAGGACCACTTGTAAGTGAAATTTTTAAGCTTATCTGCATTACCTTCCATTGTAGTTAGATTTGGTTCAATTCTGTTCTATAAGTTATAATTAGGTTATATAAATGTAGATTGATCATTGATGCTAGGTTGCTCAGTGTTTAGTCTCATTTAATTGTCAAATCAGTTTACAAAAGGGTGTTTGGATTTGAGTTCTAAACTGCACTAGAAGCTAGTTCAGGGGTTCATACCTGTTGGTGCATGTTTGTTATCTCTAAACAAACTCATATTGGTCTTAGTTTAGGTCTGCAATAGCACAAAGTCAACATTTCATTAAAATCAGTCTCACCTGTTAACTGTTAGGATCAAGGAATTGTAATCACTTATTTTGTGATTAAAAGTCATAAACAAAGGTTGTAATAACTTCATTACATCATAACAAATCATAATCAACCATCAAATTGGATCCAAAGTTGGCAAAAGTCAAACTTGCACATTTGTTTTAAAAAGTCAAAAACAGAAAATCTGTTTTGAGCCCAATTACAAGGATTTTTCTAGGATTCATATTTGGGTCTTATCAAGTGAATCTTGGCATTTCAAAAAGTTCAGCTGGTGCTCTTACTTTTCATCATTTTATTTGATTTTTACAAATTTTATAAAAGCTCCAAATAAGCTCATCTTTCAGGCCCATAATGCCCTGCTCCAAACTCAGTGAATGCTGAGTTTTTCTCAGGTTTTGCAGCTAAGGCACAGGGCTTATTAGAGCTTTTCTTGGTTTGCTTTTTGGTACACTTAATCTCAACCAGGTCTTCTCTAGGTTACAACTTATAGTTTCCAGTTTGAGCTTATTGTTAAGCTTGTGCATCAGCTTAAAGTTGCTACCCAGGATCTGTTTTGGCTCAAAAGTTCAAACATCAAATCTGGTTTAATCTGCAAATCAGTAGTATTAGCTTGTTAAAACTTGTTCTATTTTGGTTGTTTTAGCTTATTATAACTTCCATATCAGTTTGGTGCTTGTTGTGCTCCATTTGCTTAATTTAGTGCTTATTTCAATAAGCACTTTCATATCAATTTCTATATCTTGCAAACAAGCCCATGTTTTTCCATTTTTCCTAGCTTCCTACTATTATTTTAGAGTTATCTTGAATTTTTCATATTTTTCCAAGCTTATTTACTATTTTTCTTAATTTAAATTAGTTTTTAAGCACTTTTAAATAGCATTTAATACAAAAAATTAAGAAAAAGTTCCAAAAAATAATTTTTCAATTTTAACAGTTTAAGATAAATGTAAAAAGCTTAAAAAGTATTTTTCCCTATTTTTCTCCTTTTATTTGGTATTTTTAATAATTTAAATTAGTTTTAAATAGTTTTTAATTAATAATAAATACATAAAAAGTCAAAAAATTATATTTTCTGTTTTAAAATTAGTTTTATCATATTTTAGATTTTTCTAAGTCTTAATTTTATTTTTCTAGTCTTATTTCATATTTTCTTTTATTTTAGAGTATTATTAAATAGTTTAAATTAGTTTTTAATTAATAATAATTAAATAAATAGTGTTAAAAATAATTTTCTTTTTCTATAAATTTTCTTTTATCATTAGGATTGTAAAAATGTATTTTTCATATTTTTAGGATTTATATTGTATAAGTTTCACTTTTTATTTTGTACGTTTACGTTATTTTTATTTAAATGTAAGTTTTTAGTTTTAAGTTTTAAACGTTCATCATTTTAAATATAGTGATAGCGTTTATTTAATATTTTTAATCTTTTTAATTTCATTTAATTTGCATTTTAGCCCTTGTAGTTTATGTCCTTTTTCCGTAGTTATAATAATTCTCAAATTCTCTTTTCCGTCCAAATCTCCCGATCACTATACGTGAGGTGATCCATTGCACAGCTCGCTGGGACATAACGACCCGGGGAAACATTGTACTCCTCAGATCTTCATTGCATCTGTGCTTAAGCTGTTTTAAGTTTCTTGCGTGAGAAAACTTGACGGTTTTGCGCAGATCAATATGTTTGCCATGAATATGGTTTGAGCAGTGGGTTCATCATCAACATCTGAGTCGAAGGCATTACAGTCATCGACTTGAAAGATATTGGTATCATTCTGGGCCATATCATAGACTGGTTGGTCATCAACATCAACATCAAAAGTGTTTGTCCCTTGTCCAGCTAAGAACAATAGCTCTTCTTCATCCAACGTAGCACCATTCTCTTGAGCTTGCATAAAAAACATCACATCTTTGAAGTAATCTGAGTTCTGTGGATGCTTTGGTTGAGCGCAGTTTCTTGAAATGTGTCCTACACCACCACAATTGTAGCACTTGATTTGCTTTGCTTGTCCTGGAATAGCATTCCCATCTCTATTTTGTGTACCACCAACACCAGCCACACCATTTCCCCTAGCAAGATATCTTTGGTTCATATTCTGTCGCCCTTGAACATTCTGAACCACAACCCTTCCATCCTCCATAGTTGCTTGATTGTGTGGATTTGATGAAGTTCGAAGTTGGTTGTTGGTTTGAGGTAGGGCTGCTCTGAATTGTTGAGCAAGTAAGGCGACTTGGTTGGAGAGATTTTCAATCATCTTATCAGTTAAAGTGTATCCTGAATCAGGCAGAAGTGTTTGATTCTGTGAAGAGGATGGGTATTGATAAACTTTAGTTTGTGATGATTGGGTGATAGGGTGAACATTCGAAACAAGTGCAAGTGTATCATTTGTTGTTGTTGGATTGAACCTTTCCATAATCAGAAGATCATAGTCAGCATGCTTTTGATGTTGTTGTAGGTATGCATACAACTGTTCATAGTTTGTGTCTCTCAAACATTTGTTAAGTTTAACTGCAGTTACAAACCTATCCCACTCGGGTGTCATGTTGTTCACAAACTTAGAGTTGAGTTGAATGTTTGGCATTGTCATCTTGATGATCCTCATGTCATTGACAAGCTTTAGTATTCATTGATGTTCTCACCCGGTTTCATCTGGAAATGTTCAAACTCATCATACAACTGTGATTCTCGATCTTCTTTGGTAAATTCACAGCCAACAAGAAGCATTTTAACATTATCCCACACTGCTTTGGCTTTAGTGTTGTGGTTGATGAGTTTGTAGATGTCTTTGGGAAGCCTTTGAAGCACAATGTTGGAAGCTCTTATATCTGCATCATAACGCTTCTTTTCATTCTCATCGAGATCATTGTAAGTACATGGTCTGTCCATTCCAAGAGTGATAGTTCCATCCTCAGCGGTAGAGATTGTGTCTCTGGTAGTGCCCATCTGAAAGGGTCCTTCATAAATAGATCGAAGAATGTTGAAGCCATTTTCCTTACCAAGCAATATAATCGAATTTGTTGTGCCCATGATTCATAATCCGTCCTATCAAGCATAGGAGGACGGGTATCGGACCCGACAGCTTGAATGTCATCAGAAACGGTAGAAATGATGTGAACTTTACATGGAATTTTACAAATCTATGATTTAAACCGAGAAATAGACTCTTTCGCAGGATTTTACAAAATCAAAGATAAACCGTGAGACAATGATTACTTGAATGTGTTATGATAAAAGTTGGATCGATAAAATGATTAGTGATTGTATGTTAGGAGTGGTGATTGTTTGTTGGATACGGTGAAATGTTGTTTAGTTGTGATTAGGTTTGGTTGAAAAGAGTTTATGAAATGGAGTAGAAAAATCTCACTACACAAAACGCAAGACTTGACAAAATTTTGGCAGCATGACGTTTAGTTAGACTTGATAAGTGGTCTTCAGTAAGCAAATCGCAGCCCGCAAACGCAGTAGTAAACCGCAGTCTTCTGAAGCAAAACGCAATGCCAAATCGCAGTTCTTTGGAGGCAAACCACAACCTGCAAGAAGAATCAAACCGTAATACCAAATAGAAACTTGCAAGTGAACACAAAACGCAATAGACAAACCGCAATAGTCCAGTCGCAACACTCAAACCACAGAGGCAAGTTGCAACCCTCAAATCGCAGTCTTTAAATCACAACACTCAAACCGCAAATGCAAGTCGCAACCCCCAAATCGCAGTCTTCAAATCGCAGAGAGCAAAACACAGTCTTAGTAGGCAAACTGCAGAGTTCAAGTCGCAAGACTGGTCAAACCGAAGCTACAAACAGACAAACCACAAGATCCAAAAGTGTTACTTTCACCAGATTTTGTCTTTTTCCCTTTTCAGCTACAAACCAAACAGCAGACCTGGAACTAACCAAAATGCAACAAAAGACTTCCTAAACCAACACAACTCGCAACCAAGAAATCCTCACCGTGGACTAAACCGCAGTCAAGAATCTCACCTAAACTATCCAAGAAAACCACCAAATGAATCGTATAACACTAAGAAAAAACACACGGTGATAATCTAAGCACGAGAGCACAACTTTTCAACAAATCAAACCACCAACAAAGCTCAAACAATGATGTTTTGTTCCTATTCTATTCGAACCAAAAGGAAAAGAAAAAACAACCAAGAGTGAGTTACAAATCCAAGCACATACAATCAATCTAACCAAACCATGGCTCTTGATACCAATTGTAAGATATTCATAAACATAAAACACACTCAAGATTGATGTGTAGCCGTGTATAGAGAGAGAGATAAAGAAAGAGATGGGAGACTTATAGTGAGAGAAAGTAAAATGGATTAACTTGAAAGCAAATGAAGTTCCCAACCCTCTCCCTTCTCTTGGTGGGAAGAGGGTATTTATAGGCTTACAATAAACGCCCCTACGGGCTATGGAACGGGCTGACAGTGGGTAAAGACCCGACCCGACTCTATGGTGATACTCTAAACGTTTACTAATAAGACTACGACCTAACTAGTGCTAGATGATACTCGGGGTGACCGAGTCTTTAATATGGATTTTCGTAATCCTAACATACACATAAAAAGTTTCGTCATTAATTTTTCCGATAAAATATAAAAAGTGAGTATGTAACCGCTTAAACTAAAATTACCAGCGCCGATGGAATTCATCGCGTGCCATACTTATAGAGAGGATTTTTAACACAATTAGTTATAAAAATGTACACAAGTCGAAACATTATTAATTACTCAAGGTGGCTTAATGGCAAAAGGTTGACATTAGGGTTTTTTCTTGTTGTCGGTTACTATTTTTGTTGTGTCGATAGGAGATGGAGATCGATATCCCTGTAGATTGAATATTGAAAGCTAAAAATTAGCAAAATTAATTGCAAAAGCAAAAACCTTTTTAGAAAATCACTAAAATCCATAAATCAAATTTACACAAAATTCAAGAAACTAAACAATAAAAATCGTACCTTTATTTCATTGAAAGAGTTCTATAATTATACTCAGTTTATCCTCAAATAGATGTAGTTAATGTTTATGGTTCCAATTGAAACAACGAAACAAAAATTGGGTTACAATTATGAGTGATATGTCCTATTTAATTTCAATTTTGACCCTTAAAGTTTGTTAAATTAACCTCACTTTTTTAAAGTTTTATCTTTTTATATTTTTGACACATATACTATTTTACCCAATTTACTTGAGAAAACGAATTTTGATAAACTTTTTTTGCTAAATAAAGAAATATTTAGATTTTTCTAATAAATACTTTTAAATGAATTATAATAATAATAATAATAATAATAATAATAATAATAATAATAATAATTAAATATTACTTAATAAGGGAAGGTTTTGTTTTTTTGAAATGAGAAAATCCTTATTTGAGGTTTTGTTTTATTATATAAAAGATATTTGGATTTACATAAAGGTAGAAGGTACCGCTAGCCTTTTTTAAATAGCAAAACCAATTCTTTTGGAAACTACATTTGTGAATTTAGGTGTCAAAAAATTACTATGCATAACTCGTTGCAATTTATTGAGGAACTTCACTGCCTCAGGTATAAGAAAACCAAAAATATGAAACGCAAAAGAAATAAAAATATATTAATTTTCAATGCACACTTTCAAAAAAGATAATTAATGCAATTGATTAAAAGGACGAAATAGGAAAAATAGTCAATATTAATATTTGGGGATTGATATTTACACGGAGAAGATTTATTCATACACGGAGGTTTAGAGTGAACTGTAAAATATACCCTTGCATATGGTTTAGTAATGTTTTTTTGTTTCATTTTGCCATTACTGCAACTCCTAAACTCCGTCACATATTCTTCTCTCCCGCTTCATTGGCACTTTATTTTGACTGCTCATTTAACCCTCGTGATTTTCATGTCTTGGTGTATCCAATATATATACTGAATCATATGTTTTTAACTGTATATGATTTTGCTCTTTCAGCGTCGAATTCCGGCACCCAATGATCATCTCGGTTGATGATCTGTCTTTACCATAATAATAGTATATGATATTGTAGCCATTTATCGTTGTTACAACGTACAAACATTCTTCGAAAAAGAATGCCAATTGTTGTGTAACACGTACAAATATATATGAAACAGGTTATTCATTTGTGAACCTTTTTGTATATTTTTTAAAAGGTTTAATCACTTGGAAATCATGACATTATCTCAGTTGGTGTTGTTTCTTGATATTCTTTATATTCTAAATCAGTGATTAAATATGAACGAATTGGATATATGTAGTCGAGGTTAGGTGGCGGCGGTGTAAGGGATTGAGAACCCTTTATATAGTCTGGTAAATCGAAGCCGCCGCAAATAGAGTCGCTGTAAAAATGGAGGTGGCGAGTAGTGGAGGTGCCCATTGTAACAGGAAGAAAAGAAACTGTATGAAAATATTGTTTGGGATTCCAAGGTTAAATGGTTTATAAAGAAAATGGAGTTTTGGCCGGAGCGATAGTTTTCACTTTTGATTTTGAAGGTTATTGGCAAAACATTTGGTTCAAAAAGTGTATAGGGTCAGATGTGTCAATTTGCGAATAAATTTGCTCCATGTTAATATCATTTCCTTTAATAATTAGAGCAAATAATTGAAAAAAGTATCATACTTGCTATCATTTGCTTTTATGGGTAGCGAACAAGTTTTTTTTATTTTTGTGAATATTTTTCTTTCAAATTCATCTTTTTTAAAGTATTGACATTTTTTCTTTTGCGAAAAAAAAGTATTCCAATTATGAATTTTTTTACGGTATTTTTTTTCAAAGATTACAAAAATTTGCTTCAAACAAGTATTCCTCCAATTATGCTTTTGGAATGTTAAAAAAAGTTATGCTTTTTGTAAAACAAAAACTAAAGTGACCGACTAAAGAACTTCCAAAAAACAAAAATAGAAGGTGAGGTGTCGGTACCATCAAGTTCTAGGTCTTTCTATTTCAAGTGGGTCCCACCATCATCTTCTTCTTCAAAGCTACTGAATAAAAACGTTTCCTTCATCTTTAATCCACATGGCTCCACTATCCACCTTCCATTATCATCATTCAATCTCCACCATCCATTTCATTTTGTTACATCATCATTGATATACCCACTTGACCAAACACCAAACATTACTTGCATTGTGATCAAACACAAAAAAAGGTGACATTTGATCTTAGTGAGTTACACATTCGTTTTCATATGAAATATATATTTTCTTTATATTAGTACATGCATTCATTCATTTCTCACCATTGTCTTCAAACAATAATCATTTATTGGTATTCTTCTTTTAATTTTGTTACATGGGTGTCTCACTTTTTTTTTTTTAATAAAAAAAAAATGCTAACTTTTATATTAAATATTGTGTTTTTATAGATTATTTGTGCATTTTAGCTTCTGGGTAGTTCTTATTTTTATAAAGTTTTATCATATGAGCATTTTAGCTTCTGGGTGCTTTTTATTTATATAAAATTGGATCTTTTTATATAAAATTTGTTTTTATGTTTCATCTCTGCATTTTAGCTCTGGGCGTCTTTTATTTTTATAAAATTTTAAACTTTTTCACTAAAAAACTCTAAAAATAGTTTGATTTTCATAAAGGGTTTTGTTTTTATATAAAATCTAGGCATTTTAGCTTTTGGGTGTGATTAATTCATAATAACTTTTTTACTTGTGATCCTAAAAAAATAGCTGATTGATCACTGGATAGATGTTTGATCTTCTTGTTTTATGTACACCATCTAGACGTCTCTTAATTTTTTGTTGTTTTTGCAGCAGAAGATAAAAATGGAGGCAAAAACAATATGTGTTTTGCTAATTGGTGTACTATTTGTGATTGTTTCGGTTGCGAATGCTGATTCTTCAACACAAGTATTGGTGAAGAAGGTGAAGGGGAAGAAAGTGTGTGATAAGGGTTGGGAATGTAAAGGATGGTCTGAGTATTGTTGTAACCTCACGATTTCGGATTATTTTGATACTTATCAGTTTGAGGAGCTTTTTGCAAAGAGGAATACTCCGGTGGCACATGCCGCGGGTTTTTGGGACTATAAGTCTTTTATCACTGCCTCAGCTCTTTACCAGCCGCATGGATTCGGTACCACTGGTAATAAGACTACTCAAATGAAGGAGATCGCCGCGTTTCTTGGTCATGTTGGGAGTCAAACTTCTTGTAAGCTTTTTCTCCTTCATTTTAATATTCTGTCTGTTTAATACATTGGCCCTGTTTAGATCTTATAATACTATAAAGTTTTGGTATTGAAATTAGATCAATGAAAGCTTTGATTGCTTTGAAATAAGAGCTAATTTAGCCTGAATTCTAGTTTTAAGACATGGATCTTTATGTGTTTATTAGTTTGGATTTGATGTTTTTATTACTATTATTATATGGATATTGTGTTCATGTTTTAGATTTTTTTAATACAATTTTTTGTTAGCTTGTTGGTGAGTTTCAAACTATATAATGTTTTCTTCAATGACCCTACTTTGTTACTAAATCGACAATGATATGATGACATTTGGGGATTTACTTGGTGGGTGTTTGAATGCATCTTAAGAGAGGATGCAAAATTAGTTTTGATATATACTTCACTGTAAGAAAACAGTAAAATTATCTTAATCACAATAATCACGTTTGACATCCAAACTCTCATTTATGTTGGCATGCCTCATCAAGTTGCTTATGTCGTTAAAATTATATCATCATTAACTGCTCTTTTACCTAGAAAAACGGCGAGATAATATAAGATTGATTCTGTTGAAAATGTTGAAGGTGGTTATGGAGTGGCAACTGGGGGACCAACAGCATGGGGATTATGCTACAACAAAGAAATGAGTCCTCCCCATGAGTACTGTGATGAGTACTACAAGTACACTTACCCTTGTGCCCCTGGAGCCGCATACTACGGCCGCGGTGCTTTGCCTGTCTATTGGTATGAATCCCATTCCCTTACCAATTTGTGTCGCTCATTCAGTTTCATACATAATTACATATAATATTTTCATAACATAAGAACTACACCTTTTAGTCTTATAACCAATGGTTTGTATTCTTGTTTTTTAGGCAATACAACTATGGAAAAATTGGTGAAGCCCTGAAAGTGGACCTTTTAAACCACCCTGAATACATTGAACAGAACGCCACCTTAGCCTTTCAAGCTGCAATCCACACATGGCTCACCCCCCAAAAGAAGGGTCAACCCTCAGCCCACGAGGCATTTTTAGGCACCTGGAAACCCACCAAGAACGATACTTTAGCCAAAAGACTCCCAGGTTTTGGTACCACCATGAACATACTTTATGGTGATCGTGTATGTGGAAAAGGTGATGTAGATGACATGAACACCATCACTTCACATTACCTGTATTATCTTGACTTGATGGGCGTTGGTCGTGAGGAAGGTGGTCCCCACGAGGTGCTTACATGTGCCGAGCAGGTACCCTTTAACCCGTCAGCTCCTACCCAAGCTTCAACAAGGTAAGTGTGTGTTCAACACCATGTTCGTGGTTATTTGTTGGTGTGAGATGTATAACTCGAAACTATAATCGTGTGAAGCTTGATTAAATTTGTGGAGTAAATTCCTTATCAATCCTCTGTTTATAGATTTAAAATTTAATTGGTCGCAAAGTGTGTTTTATGTTTGTAGTTTGTGAATTTTGCTGTTTTTATGAACTACAGACATCAATGTTCTATGTGAGTATATATTGTTAAATCAACCATCGTTACACTTAATTACTGTTTACCGCGAAGTGTGTTTCGTGTTTGTAGTTTGTGAATTTTGCTGTTTTTATGAACTACAGACATCAATGTTCTATGTCGGTATATATTGTTAACTCAACCAGACATACAAATAGCGGCATATAAGAAAAAATAGAGGCATATATAATGATAGACACCAAATCAATGAAGATACGTTAATGGATTCAAATAACTTGGACATTCAAAATAGTAGAATTGATAGTCGAAAGCTTCTTTTATTATGAATGAAGTTTGTTACAGGATTTGTTATGATTACAAGAGAGAAGTAGAACATAAATGATTCTAAATAGTAAATACTGAAAATGCAAAAGAGAAGCTTTGACTTTTTAAAATGTAAAATTGGCACCAAAATCTGTTAATGCTTTTGTGGAGAATGTCATGTGCACTTCACGTATGGGATGAAATCCCCCTGTGCTCCTCACGTGCCAACGACGGCTACTAACATGATTACAAGAGAGAAGTAGAAGAGAAATAATTTAAGTAGAAGAGAAATAATTTAAAAAATTGAAAATGTAAATGAGAAGCTTTGACTATTTGAATGCAAAATTGGCGTCAAAATCTGTTAGTGCCTTTGTGGAGAATGTCACGTGCACCTCATGTGTGGGATGAAATCCCCTCGTGCTCCTCATGTGCCAACAACGGCTACCAACAACTTTTACTAACAATTCCTATCAATCCAACTGTTAGGATCGAATATTTATGTTATTTGATGATTCAGGTGGTCTTGGATGATGGAAATACATGTTAGCCATTTAGAGAGAGAAAGATAAGAGATGAGTGTTTTCTAGAGAGAGAAATAACAAGGAAAATGAAAGGTTAGATTGAAAAGCACCACCCCTTCCAATGATGGAAGGGGTATTTATAGTTACAAATACTACGTCCTCCTATCGGACTGTGGATCAGACATACAGTGGGTAAAGACCCGTTCTTCCTCCACGGTGTTACACTACGCTATACTAGGCTAATAACTAACTAATAAAACAGTAAATAACGATATGTCTACGAGCTAACATATACTAGATTATAGATGGGGTGACCGACACTTCACTATGGAATTTCCAATTCCTAACAATCTCCCCCTAAGGGAGGTCACCCCATGTTTTACATTTCGAATCCTAGCATTCTAATTTGTCTTCTGTTCTGAGCTCGTAGACTTCAATTCTTTAATGTCCGCATTCTTTGTGCTTTTGTAGTGACTTTTCATTGTCTGATTATTTTGTACTTTAAGTGGAGGTCTTTGATCTGATCCACATCTTGATGATCTTCAAGCTTTCTTTGAGATCATCAGCCACAGTAAATCTCAATGGATCATCCATAGTTGTGTTGCCTTCATGTGATGTTGTGAATTTTGGACCGACATGCTCACACTTTTAGGATCATGACATCTTTTCATCAGAGTAGCGGAAGCTTTTACTGGTTCAAGATATTTTCAGCAGCGTAGCAGAAACATAGTATAAAAATATCTAAGCCAGGTTATGTAGATATGCACCAGTCATGATTTCTTTAGAAGTGAATGTAATGTGTGAGCATGCGGCTATGGATTGACTCCTCAATTCTAATCAGCTGCAAGCGTCGGGTGTTCCTGCAGACAACAGTTAGCAATAAAGTGCACGAAAGTGTCTTTGATCACTTTCGTTGAATTGAGGTGCACGACCCACGGTTCCCCGTTGATCAGTACAAGTACTGCCTGTGATCAGGTATAATTCCGAAGAATCTCCTTGACAGGGTTTCACAGTTAATCAAGCCGTTCTCAAACCGGAACGTCTCAAAGAAGACATCACGGAGTAAGTGAACCAGCGAATTGAGATTCACTGATTGATAATAAATTGATTTGAAAAACAATCGCGTATTGCTTAAGAGAAAGAGTTTTGCAATACGATGAAGGTTTAATGAGAAAGATCAATTTTCAATCATAAATACCTTTTAATTTTGAAACATTAATACACAGTCGAAGTGCTAGATAAAAGAATTGTTGAGCACAACGACCGGTTTTTCAAAGGTATCCGTCAATCCATTTCCTGGACCAAGGTTGATTCAAGATTGAATCGCCCCATCGTTTCTATCCAGTTGTCACAAGCTTGATCTTTTGCAAGATCTCACATGTCACCCACCAAGAGCTTGTTTGATGTTGGCTCTAGAGGGATTTCCATCTTCATTGTGAATATTTGACATATCACTCGGATGTTCTGGCAATATCACAAGGATAATGCGTAGGACTCTCAATATATACTTACGTTTCACATTGTGTGAAACAACAAGTCTTCATTACTTTTGTGTCCTAAAGAGATTTTGTGGATGATCTCTTGGCTCTAGACTTAATTGTGCACATTTGGTTTCTATGTCGGAGACTAGGGAGAGGGTCTCCTTCTTCAATATCAACAATCTCTAAGAGAAAGTCGATAGATTATGTAGGTTCCCCGTGAGAATGAAACAAGTCATTTTAAGAGGAACTTGAGTAGCTTGGGAAGTTTAGTGTAGTGCGTCACTGGGTCCATGACGTCTTGTCTTCAATACCAGTGTTACCTTAGTAACCACCAGTAGCATATGTATTGAACCCGGTTACTGCCCTAAGGTTGAATTATTGGAGGGTTATTTCTTTTCACCCTTTTTCACATTCATTTCTTTTTCATTCTTCAACCCCTTCAGTGCTTATCGAGACTTCATAACTAGAACCTTGTTGGGTTTGTTCCAATTCTAGCTCTATCTCAGTCCGCACTCTTCCCAAATCTCACTTTTCTCTTTTTTTTCATCATACCTAAGGACTCTGCACTATCTAGTGGATTGTCCCTGGGTAGATCCCTCCGGCTCTGGCGGGATCGTGGGAACAAATACCTAACCTAACCATCCTTATAACACCATGCATAAAGTAAATTGGTCGGTCTTTTGGTATTGTTCTTTCCTTCTCGAAACCAAATGAAAAATTATTTGGAAAATCAATCAAGGTACTTGTGATATAATATCAAAGTATTTTGTACCTTAATTGTTTTGATCTTTTAGAAATGCTCCCCCTCAATATGTGCATATGATTTTATAAATTGTTTAGCACATGGAGGCAAGAGTTCTTTTGAAATAAATTCTTGATCACAATTTCCATGGAAAAAGCCATTTGATTTTATTTGGTAAATTCTCCCCCTCAATATGTGCATAGGATATTTGAAATCATTTTATCACATAGAGAAAAGAGTTCTTTTGAAGCACATTCACGAACACAAAAGCCATTAAGAAACCTTTAGAAAATCAATCAAGGTACTTTATGTTGAAACATATAAATCTTTGTACCTTGAAAGTTTATTTTCTTTTTGAAATGCTCCCCCTCAATATGTGCTTCGAGATTTGAAAGCGTTTAGCACATATGGGAGAGCACTTGCACTTTGAATCAAAACGATCATCTTTTATCAAATTTCATATTAAATCACAAATTCTCCCCCGATCAAAAATATCAAACCCTTTGAAATTTTGGATCCCAAGTGATTTAATACGGTTTGGAAAACATGGGAGAATATGTGGCCTTGTTTAAATACTCTTTTGGTTTTTGGTTAAATGCTCCTCCACAATCATGTGCATTATGTATTTGAAATCGTTTGGCACATGAAGGAAGGAGTGCTTTTGAAACAATCACCCTTTTAAAACCGATTTGAGATTTAAATCACGATCTCTCCCCCGATCAAAAATTTCAAACCAATTGAGATTTGTGATCCCAATTGATTTAAATCATTTAGAAAATTTTGGGGAAAGACGTTGCAAGATTTAGTTTTTGAAAAATGATTGATAAGGATCAATTTTTCGACATTAAAGATTGTTAGTGTCAGGTATGATCGTTTTTAAGAGATCTTTTAGTAAAATAAAATAATTTCACAATCAAACAAGAACAAAAAAAATTTCATTTTGAAAGATCTTTGAGTTTTAAAGAAAATCATACCATGACATAACATTAAATCTTTAGATCACCACTTATGTTGTACAAACCGGACGTTTAGGAAGAAATATCGTTTGAAAATACTTAAGTTTGAAATCACTCTCTCCCTCAATCAATGACCGTAGTCGTTGATTGAGTGACTTATATTAGAAATGAAGTTCGGTTGATTTCCAAAATATGAGTTCAGTTTATTTTCAAAACAATATTTTCCATTTTCAAAACAATATCAAAATTGTTTAAAAATGGTATCATTCACTACTTTTCCTGCACAAGATATGTTAGGTGGTTTTGAAGCTGCTTCTGTTGTTGCTGTAAGGCTGGAAGAAAACCATCTGCTGAAGCAGTGAGACCTCTTACGTTGCATGTATTAATGCCTACTCTCCATAGAGGACAAATTAAGCTCAGTTTCTTCATTTGATGATGAAGAAAACCATCTGCTGATGCAGTGAGACCTCTTGCGTTGCATTTTTTTCACGCCAACTTTCCATAGAAGTCAAATTAAGCTCCGTTTCTTCAATTGTTAACCAAAGATATAGTTACCCTTTCCTTTCGGCATCCAATCATCATACATTGTGGGATCCGGATCGGGAACATTCTTATATACCAATATACCTGCATACAGTAAACACACATACAGATATATGATGGTCGACAACACCCAAACAACAATCGACTAATACAAGTCAATCCAACATATCAATCAGTTCGTATAAAGCATGGGAATTATGTGTTTATCAAACTCTAATCATCTAATCCTAACAATCATATCCTAGGCACCTAGTCCTTCAACGTAGGTTAACATGTTTTACATTTAAGTATATAGGATAATTAGATAATCTCGTTAGATGATATAGATTTGAAAACATTCTCCCCCTCAATCAATGACTTATTTTTCTGAAAAGGTTAAAAGCGCTGAAGTCATTGATTGAGTTTTCAATTTTTACGAAAACTCTGAATCTGATTGATTTACAAGCAACTTATTTACCACCATTTAGAAATACAACAAATATTTTTCTGAAGAATTTTAGACGGAAAAACATTTGTGTAGGAACAGCAGTCATTCGACATACTTTCCTCATTTTGATTTAGGATAAGTGCACGATATTTTTGAAAATTTGTTTAGCGCAACACTTTCCTTCCTTGAAGAGCGGGATGCTATCTGAAATAATAGCAAACCATGGTTTAAGCACGGGTTACAGTCTGAAGTCACTGCAAGCCATTTTTCGAAGCGCGGGTTATAGTCTGAAATAACTGTAAGCCATATTTTTAGACATGTTTTGGAAAAAGAATATTTACACCTCCTGCTCGAACTTCATCTATGGTACCGTGCCATTATTGAATGACATTTCTAAGACCGCAGATGTTATCGATACCAGAAGACATGTCTAGAGAAAACATATTTTTGGTATTTTTGAATTTTCTAATTTTTATGGGTTTTTGTTGGTTTTATAATTTTCTATTTTGTTTTGCTGGTTTTATATTTTTGTATTTGGTTTTTGATAAATATTTACAAAGAAAAAGTAGATGATAGAGTATAAGAAGATGATGATATGAGTACCGAGATAAGGATATCGAGCAGCCCCGTTGTAGAAGATAGAAGTCATCATCTCTTAAACATTCACCACCAAAGCTTTCGAGGCTCCTGAATTGAGAGAAATTGAACCGTCTGAAAGTGAGACTTTGGCAGCTTCCCCCCAAACCGAAAATCCTTTAAATGAACAGATTCGAAGCTCTATTTCAAGCTTGCCTTGGCCAGGTGCACAGAGAAGCACACCATTATCATAAATCCCGCTGCTCCTTTTAAGAACGATAATCGAGATTCATCGTTCGGGGTTATATCATCAACAAGAACAGCAACGTATCATCCAACTCTTTAAATTTCTTCTCATATTTCATTACCACTGAAGTCTGAAGCGATCCATACCAAAAAGTTGTCAAGAGACCACTTTCCCCCAAGTAGATGAATTGATGCAGTCAGTCTTTTAGACTAGAGCTAACGAACCCGAATACACATATACCCGAAGACAGAGAAACTTATACCATCGAAGTAGCAAATTAAGTCCAATAGCCAAAGAATAACCCCGATGTATACTTTTCTCTCCCTCTGAAGAAAGTGTATGAAGCTCAAGAACCCGAAGTACCCGAATGCCCAAAGAGAGAATAACCGATAACATTGAAGAAGCAGGCCGAATCACTAATTATCTCTGCGGATGACTATCTCTGCGGATGTCAACTCCGGAATAAGTGATTATATCTCTGAATCACTGATTAAGCCCTCAAGTAAAACAACTGAGCATCCCCAATGTACACAATCTCTCTCCCCTGATGATTGTGATAACATCAAAATCATCACACACTTGTGTACCTCTTTCATCTTCAGAAACTAACTCTTCCATCTCTTCCCCCACATAGTTGGAATAAGAACACTAAACGCCATGAGTCAAACCTTGAGTTTCTCTGCGGTAATGACATTTGTCTTCCCGGGATATCTTTAATCACTTAGAAGTATTAAGTTCATCAAGTTTACTCGCGTTTAGATACGTGTCTCCTTCCCCCTTGCTGATTTTGATACTTCAGAATCAGCAACACATTGTAGGCCCAAATACTTGAAATCTTTTTTGAGAAGAACATCATTAGCTCAGATGTATCTGTGAGAATCAACTTGCTGAAGAATGTAAGCAAGACTAATTGGGGATTAACTTTGTCTTTTCACTCTCCCCCAATTAGTGCTCTCCCCTAAACCGACAATCTTTATGATGAATTCCTTGAATAAGAAGAAGTCTTTAGATCTTTAAATGCAACTCATCTTTAGTCTTCTAACATGTAGCAGAAAATGTAGAACAGACTGTAGACTCGACCTTCTTCAAGATTGTCCAGTTGGGGAATAGAAAGTCAACATCTTCAACTCACCAAATGCATTCCCGTTAACATACAAATAGAAAATCCCCTTAACTCAAATCCCTCCCAATCAAACAAGAACAGAAAGATGTTCATTAAGGAAATCAGCCCCGCAACTGGAAGCACTTTGTCATTAATCAAATCAGCCTTGTGAAGATGTTAACCAACGACTCTTAGTAGAAAAATCCATGTGAAGATGACCTGATAAGAAGAAGTTTGGTTCTTACATGAGTTAGTAGCCGTATGACCATAAATTCTCAGATATCAATCAACCATGCAGTAAGTTTTGTTAGGATTTAGTAAATCCAGTTATTAAAGAGTCGGTCACCTCAAGTATATGTAATCGTTAGAAAGCTCGGAGTCGTAGATTATTTAATGTTAAGTAGTATTTAGTTAAGTAACACCATGGAGGATGGACGGGTCTTTACCCACTGTATGCCTGATCCACAGCCCGTAGGTGGCGATTTGTGTAAGACTATAAATACTCTCTACCTCCCAAGGTAGAGAGTTGGAGCTCATAATAATACTTTTACTTTCTCTCACTAAGTTCCCAAACCTCTAACTCTTTCTCTCTCTAAAACATCATCTTAAACACCTACTTGTGTTTATGGTTTGATGTGTTTGTGAAATTCAATAGTTAACAATTGGTATCAAGAGCCATGGTTTGATCATCTCTCTTACATATCCTTGGATTTCTAGTGGTTTTTAGATGGTTTTTGAGTTTGAAAAAGTTTAGTGGTTTTTCCATCATTTGGATCATTTCTAGTGTTAAAGTTTGAATTTTGGGTGTACTTTTGTGTTTAGAATCATTGTAAGTGCTTGGGTTTTGATTTGGTAAGCTTGAATCACTATGGTTGAGCTTGTTTTGGATTGAAAAGTGTGTTTTTGAAGTTTTTCTTGCTAGCGACTTGGTTCTCGTAGTCTTTTTCATCGTAGCGACTTGCTTCAGTAAAAGGTAGCGAGTTGTAGTGTTAAGTGTTAGCGATTTGGTCCTAGCGACTTGTCTATTGAGACAAGCCGACAAACAGTACAACTTAGTGGATTCTCCACTACGGCTAGCGACTTGTGTCCAGCGACTTGGGTCTTAGCGACTTGGGTCTTAGCGACTTGGTCTTAATGACTTGGTTCACAGGAAATTGAGATCTTAGCAAGTTACTACTTAGCGACTTGGTGCTTAGCGACTTGGTTCAAGAATTCTTAGCGACGTGGTTGATTTTTTGTTTACGGTTTTTCTCTTGATTTAGTAAAATCCCGTGAAAGAATCTATTTCCCGGTTTAATCATAGAGTTATAAAATCCCGTGTAATCTGTTAACATGCTACCAACGTACCTACAATTATCTCCACTGTTGCTGAGGATGTTCAAGCAGCTGGTTCAGATACTCGTCCACCTATGCTTGACATAACTGACTACGACTCTTGGGCTCAACGAATCAGATTGTACTGTCTTGGAAAGGAAAATGGAGTCAACATTCTCAAATCCATTGATGAAGGACCTTATCAGATTGAGACTACAAGAGACTTAATTGATACAGCTGCAGATGGAACAATGATCTATGGAATAGACAGACCAAAGACGTATGATGAGCTCAATGATAAGGAGAAAAAGAGATTCAATGCTAATATCAGGGCTTCTAACATTATACTTCAGGGTCTTCCAAAAGATATCTACAAGCTTATCAATCACAACACTGAAGCCAAGGCAGTTTGGGATAATGTCAAGATGCTTCTGTCAGGTTCTGAATTAACCAAGGAAGACAGAGAATCACAACTGTATGATGAGTTTGAGCACTTCAAGATGAAACCAGATGAGAGTGTCTATGAGTACTACGTGAGATTCCATAAGCTTGTGAATGACATGAGGAACATCAAAATGACCATGCCAAACATTCAGCTGAACTCAAAGTTTGTGAACAACATGAATCCCGAATGGCACAAGTTTGTCACCTCTGTGAAGCTAACCAAAGGATTGAAGAATACAAACTATGAGCAGCTGTATACCTTCCTTCTTCAGAATGAGAGACATGCCATGTTTGAAAAAAGGATTCTTGACCAGTTCAAAACCAACCAGGGAGAAACAAGCTCATCAAATGATTCAACAGCTTTTTACACCAATGTTGGAATTACCACCAAAGCTTCTCAAGTCATACCCATGGGTGATGGTAATTACAAGCTCATCCCTGATCCAGCATATAAGCCTCCCGACTCAAACACACTCATGGAAAACTTCATCAATCAACTTTCTCTCATGGTTAGTCAAAACATGAACTCTCTCCCACACACCAACAATAACCTCAGAACAGCATCCAATCCACACAATCAAGCTACGGTCAGAGATGGGAAGGTTATGGTGCAACCGGTTCAAGAAAGGCAGTATGAACAGGGAAGAGGTGGAGTTGGTAGAGGTTATGGTGTAAATCAGAATCGGGGAAGGATTGGAAATCAAGGTCAAGCAAAGCCAATTAAGTGCTACAACTGTGGTGGTGAGGGACATATTGCTAGGAATTGCACATCTACAAAACGTCCACAGAATGCAGAATACTTCAGAGACAAGATGTTGCTTGTGCAAGCTCAGGATAATGGAGCCGCTTTGGATGAAGAGGAGTTGTTGTTTCTTGCTGAGGGAAATGCCCGAACCTATGATGCTGATGTTGATGAACAGCCAATTCAGGAGATAGGTCATAATCATCAAAATGCCTTTCAAGTAGCTGACTGTGATGCATTTGACTCTGACGTCGATGATGAACCTACTGCCTAAACAATCTTCATGGCTAGCATCTCACCTATGGTCTCTCCAAAGGTCTCTCCATCACAACAAGCTGGTCCATCCAAAGACAAAATCATTTCAGAGGTATTAAAACTATATGATGATGTTGATGAGCAAAAGATGCATAATAAAGTACAATCTCTTGAAACTTATGAATCAGATATTGATGCTGAGGGTAATAGCAATATTGTTCCATATGATCAATATGTGAAGCAAAGTGAAAGTGAGATTGTACCAAGTAATGCATCTTCCGCAGTCAATGATGACTATGTTTTTGATGAATACACTGCATGTGCCCCTGATGATTCTGTTATCTCTGAACTGAATGCCTATAAAGAACAAGTTGCTATTTATGAACAACGTGCTAAGTTTGAGTTAACCACCCGTGAGCAGGAAATGGATGACTAAATGCGTACAATTATTAGAAAAAGTAATTTTAGAGAAGAAGTATTAAAACAAGAGTTAAACTCCTTACAAGAAAAGCTTTCTAAAACTGCTAAGCAAAAACAAGAACTTCAAGAAAATGTTAAAATGCTTAAGCAAGAATTCAATGCTAAGGAATCAAAACTTTTGAATGATTTTTCCAATCTAAAAACTTTGAAAAACAAGCTTGAAAATAAGTTGTACATACAAGGGAATACCATTCAGACTGCTCACTTGATCACTAAGCATAGAGTCTTAAGCGATAAGCACAGCATTCCCCTTGTTGAGGAACCTAATCCTGAGGTAGTTAAAAAGGCTAGAGCTGCTCATAAGGTACTTTATTGATAATGAAATCCTTAAGCCTAGGCAGAAACCTAGTTGCACTGAGGAAGATAAGAAATCAGATGAAGTCACTAGGGAGAAAATGAATAAGAAGCTAGAAGATCCTGAGTGTAAAAAGAATAATATAACGATCAAACCCCATGATTACACTAAGGAAAATTGGATATCCTTAAACATGTTTAAGCCTCATAATCTATTAACCCCTGAACAAGTGTTCTGGAAAAAGGATATGGATATGCAAAAAGCTGAAAATCTTGTTGCAAAAAACACTCCCCTTAGGAAAATGCCTGCAGCTACTGTGTATCCTCCAAATAAACCAATGCATCTAGTTCCTAGATCGATTGCCACTAATAGCAAAACCTTAATCAGCCTGTATGTTGTCTATCAGCTGTTTGTTGATTTTGAGAAAACTTGTAAGAAGAGAATCAAACCTACAGGGATAACTGAGGGGGAAAGGGGTTTTGAGCAAACTAAAGAATGTTATTTAACTGAGGTCATACCTTTCTTTAAACAATTAAAAGGTCAATTTGAGAGTCTTTAAAAAGGGATAAATTCAGATATTAAAGAAACGGAAAAGGAATTTGATGCAATGATAGTTGAAGTCAATGATTATGAACAGGAACTCAAATATAATGAAGTTGAAAGTAAGAACTTGCATATTTTAAATGAGAATTTGATTTCGAGTTGTGTTGCTCAAGATGTGTTTTATACTGTTACTAAGCACTCTATTACTGCTTCTCGATTTCATGAATTATCTATTGCATTGAAAGTTTCCCATGATCGTGTCATTGAGCTTGAAAACAAAAACTCAGAACTAAATGAGAAAATTGATCAGGATGATCACGATAATTTGGTAAAACATCTTTCTAAACTAGAAGTTAAACATTTTGATTTACAACTAAAATATCAACATCTTAAAGAAAATATCAAAACCTCAAATATCAAGACATCCTCTGATGTTCCAGAGTTTGATGCAGTTTCTCAGATAAACAAACGTGACGAACAGATTCAAGCTCATTGTAACACGATTAGAAATTTGAAAGCCCAAATCTTTTAATTAAAGGGTGAAAAGAACAATGTGACTGGCTCCCAAATGCCTCCTCCTTTAGATTCTCAGTATTCTCAAACTTTTCATCTTCAAAACTTAGTTAATGCTTTACAAAAAGAAAATGAGAGTTTTTTAGAAGAAAATGAAAAAGTTAAACGACACTTTAAAGAGTTATATGATTCAATGAAAGTCACTCGTGACAAAAACAATGAAAAAATAACGTCTTTACAAAAGGAAATTGAGAATCTGAGGAGTCGGGAAAAAGGGAAACTGCCACTTGTTTTTAATGAGAATGTTGCATCAAAGTCATCCTCAGATTGCAAATATACTGTGACTGTTAAATACATTCCTCCTCATCTTAGGAATAATGAACCTATGTTTCATAACTATTGTGCTCACCTTAAGGATAGTCTAGAATGTCTCCGTGAGATTGTGGGAAAGGATTTCATAAATAAGCCTCTTGATAGAGAAATTAGGTTTGCTTGCATTCAGGCCAAACGATCTCAGGAGCTGCTAGAATGTTTAATTGCAACATGTCCTAAATCCTTAGGTGCGAAAGGTAAAGCTGTGATGCCTTGTTCTATGCCTAGTGCCAAGCATACAAACCATTCTATGCCCAGTATTAAGAAAGTGAACACTAATGTGCCTTCAAATAGTTCAGATCCCTGCACGTCTAGTTCATGAATGCAAAAAGTAGATCAACCAACTAATGTTCCCATAATTCCCTCTACAGGAGTAATCAGTGACATAAAAGCTAGCGGGTCAAAGCCTCCAGGCGATACCAAGCAAGATAGGACCTCGCAAGCTAAGAGTGTGCATTGGAAGAGAGTAGAAGATCACCCTAGGAATATTAAGTTTGAGTTGAATAAAATGAATCGTGTTGATTCTAGTATTAGCTATAAGCGTACTGTAATTAATTTGAATTCTGCTACTATTCGCAAACCATGTAATAACGATTGCTTGAATTCTGTTATTAATCATGAATGTGGTGTGAATGTTTTGTCTAATGCTGTCAAATGCCCAGTTAAAATTGTTAATGTTATAAATCAAGCTAAAAAGGCTAAAAGGCAAAGGCGAAAGAAAGTTAGAAAACAGTGGAAACTGTTAGCCTCATTTTTTATAAAGACAACGTCACTCACGTGAATTGGACTAGATGCGTAGTATACTTTGCCCTTAGGGACTAGTATCGTGTAAGTGGCAAAGTTAGGGCCTATATATACCCCTCATGACTCTCCATGAGGGGTGAGGTGAATCATTTGGCTAGTTGTATTGTTTTGTTCTTATCAATAAACTTTGTGTTTTCTCCTCCCTCTCTCTACTTTCTCTCACTAAAAAGGATGAAGTTCTTCTTCTTTTTCCACCAACCAAGACCTCCCGAACCACATAAATCATATAGTAATCGGTCCTGACAATTGGTATCAGAGCCAGGTTATCGATGATTTTTGGACTGAAATCATGGACTGGACTTTGATATATTGATGTATTCGTTTTATTGAAATGGTTATACGGCAGTAAAATTGTTATCCATAATGTTGGATACAATTTTTATAAAATTTTTGGTATGGTATATTTTCACGAGAGGGATACAATATTCACGGCTTGAACGAAGATGTGCAAAATGACTACGGAGTTTTTGTACGGTATTATTGACGAGGAATAGAAGTGACGTTTCACGGGTGGACTTATTTATCTTTGAGATAAGTCGATGGTCTCAAGATAACTTGTTGGAGCACATTATGAAATTTGAAAATCTGGTTATAACTGGTAAGGAGTTATGTTGTAGTGCTCACAGTGTGTAACCATCACTTTAAGGAGTTACGTTGTTGTGCTCAGTGTCACACGTAGTTGTGGATTGTTCAAAAATTTAGAACAAGCAGTAAGTCACAAGTTGGGATGTTTACTTCCTTTTCAAGTTAGTCGTATCAGGTTATCTCCATATGTGGTCATTACTATTAGCCGGTGAATTCAAAGGAGGTTCGATAAAAGGTTGGTTTGAGAAAATTATTGAGAGTATTTTTGCGACATATTCTCACAGAATTTTGATCAAGCTATGATGTTAAGATTGCATCAAGAAGGTAATACGGCATGTACGCAACATTATGATGATTCCGATAGCTCGCAACCATCAGTAGGGAGAAGTTGGTATTTCATCTTCCGTGATTGGATTACGAAGGGATTTTTGCTTAAGACCGAAGAAGGAGAAGTAGTGTGTGTACATCGGGGCTTTTTACTAATTTGGATGCAATACTAAGTGAGTTATGTTGTTAAGATGTTCCCAGAACGACAACCATTGTGCTTCAAGAGTTTACTTTCTCCGCTGCGTGTCTGAAGATTAAAGACGTGTTGGAAGAGTGTTGTCGGTTCAGGAGGGAGCATAGAAAGGAAAAAAGGCTCACTAGTTAGGAGGGAGTAATAACCTAACTAGACCGTTAAAGTTGAAGTTCAGAGCTACAAGAAGATCATTTGCCGAGGTCATCGGAAAGGAGAACTTCAAGTTTGCCTCAGTATCTAGACTACAGAGACTCTGCACTTCAAGAAAGTCAACATTGTTCTTTACTATTGTAATTTACTTTGTTTTGTATTTATAGGTCTCATTGTAACCATTCACGTGTGACGCTATCTTGGAGGGAGATTGTTAGCCTCGTTTTTTATAAAGATAACGTCACTCACGTGAATTGGACTAGATGCGTAGTATACTTTGCCCTTAGGGACTAGTATCGTGTAAGTGGCAAAGTTAGGGCCTATATATACCCCTCATGACTCTCCATGAGGGGTGAGGTGAATCATTTGGCTAGTTGTATTGTTTTGTTCTTATCAATAAACTTTGTGTTTTCTCCTCCCTCTCTCTACTTTCTCTCACTAAAAAGGATGAAGTTCTTCATCTTTTTCCACCAACCAAGACCTCCCGAACCACATAAATCATATAGTAATCGGTCCTGACAGAAACCCACAGGAAGAATATTTAGTAAAATAGGTTATCAATGGATACCTTCTGGCCGTAAGGTTAATGAGTTCTGCCCTCAATTTGCTAAAACAATGCCCACTAGAAAATGGATGCCTACTGGTAGAACTATTTCCTTAAGAAGTGAACATACTTTGAATAGGTCGAATACGTACATTAGCACTGCATCTATTTCTGATGATTCCATTGTTTCTACTTCTGATGTGGGTGTTCCAATCACTGTTACTAACCAAGTGGAACCCATTTTTGCATGGGGTTCCCAATTATTCAGTTATCCATTCTTGTCTGTGTTCAACTGCAGATCGTTCAAATCGTTCTATGGTACCTGGACTCAGGCTGTTCCAAGCATATGACTGGAGATCGCTCGCGGCTCATGAACTTCGTGAGTAAATTCATCGGGACTGTTAGATTTGGGAACGACCATTTTGGAGCAATTATGGGTTATGGAGACTATGTGGTTGGTAAAAGTGTAATTTCCAGGGTATATTATGTGGAAGGTCTTGGTCATAACTTGTTTTCTGTTGGTCAATTCTGTGATTCCGATCTAGAAGTGGCCTTTAGAAAACATACATGTTTCGTTAGAAAACTTGATGGTGTGGAATTATTAAGAGGTACTCGTGGTTCTAACCTATACACTTGAATTTTGGCACCATTAATAACCTTTCCAGAAAGGATCTTGTCAGAGGCTTACCCAAATTAAAATATGAAAAAGATCATCTTTGTTCAGCTTGCCAATTGGGAAAAAGCACGAAATATGCCTACAAACCAAAACCCACAAACTCAGTAATGGAAGTTCTTCATACCCTTCACATGGATTTGTGCGGACCAATGAGAGTGCAAATGATAAATGGGAAGAAATACATTCCAGTCATTGTTGATGACTACTCTCGATTTACTTGGGTAAAGTTTTTGAGGACAAAGGATGAAACTCCAGATGTCATCATCAAACTTATCAAACAACTTCAGGTTCGACTCAACAAAACAGTTAGAATTGTTCAAACAGATAATGGCACAGAGTTTGTTAACAAAGACTTAATTCAGTTTTATGAAAGTGTTGGAATCAGTCATCAAAGAAGTGTTCCACGAATTCCTCAACAGAACGGTGTAGTTGAAAGACGAAATCGAACTCTTGTGGAAGCCACAAGAACAATGCTAATTTATTCAAAGGTTCCAATGTTTCTATGGGCTGAAGCCATTGCCACTGCTTGCTACACCCAAAATCGTTCCCTTATACACACCTCTCATGGAAAAACTCCATATGAACTTGTCCATAAACAAAAGCCTGATCTATCCTACCTTCGTGTGTTTGGTGCTTTATGCTATCCAACAAATGACGGTCAATATTTAGGTAAATTAAGAGCTAAAGCAGACATTGGAGTTTTTGTTGGTTATGCATCAAACAAGAAGGGTTACCGAATCTACAACAAAAGAAATCGAGATATCATGGAAACTATTCACGTCACGTTCGATGAGCTGTCCGGGCAAATGGCTCCAGGACAATCCAGTTCTGGACCCGCATCTCAACCTTCATCAAGTAGTCCTATCAGTTCTACTCTTGTTTCTAATCCCTCACCAGCAACTCCTTATGTACCTACATCAGAAGATGATTTAAAGAAATTGTTTGATCCAATGTTTGATGAACACTATGAGCCAAATGCTAATGATATGTCAATTCCATCAACAGAGGCTGCTCCTATCCCTGTCAATGAAGTCAACCCTTCAGTTTTAATATCATTAAGTCAGGAAGCGCCTGCTGCTGATCACTTTGTCTCATCAACAAATCATCAATCATCAAGTGTACATCATGGAATTGTTCCTGGTATCCATGATAAAGTTAATCCCTTTGCTACTCTTGAGGATGCTCCATTTGAAAACATATTTGCTCCTGAATCATCATCAGAACCATCTTCATCAGGAGATATCGACTCTGCTACTTCAGTTCCTCAACAAAAACAACCACATGAACACCTTAGAAAATGGACACATGATCATCCATTAGACAAAATCATTGGAAACCCTTCTCGTCCAGTATCTACATGAAAACAACTTGCAACCGATGCCTTATGGTGCTTCTTCAACTCCGTACTCTCTAAGGTCGAACCAAAATATGTTAAAACTGCCATGAATGAAGACAGCTGGTTCAATGCCATGCAAGAAAAAAATCATGAGTTTGATCGACTTGATGTATGGGAATTAGTACCTGCTCCAGATTGTGCTATGATCATTGCTCTAAAGTGGATCTTCAAAGTGAAACTTGATGAGCATGGTGATGTATTAAAGAACAAGGCTCGATTGGTTGCAAAAGGATACCGTCAAGAGGAGGGTATTGACTTTGAAGAATCATTCGCTCCAGTTGCTCGTATCGAGGAAATCAGAATTTTCTTGGCTAATGCTGCAAGTAAGAACATGGTAGTTTATCAGATGGATGTAAAGACGGCGTTTCTTAACGGAGATCTTAAAGAAGTCGTATACGTCAGCCAACCTGAAGGCTTTGTGAATCCAGAACATCCTACTCACATCTATCATTTGAAGAAGTCTCTTTATGGTTTAAAGCAAGCTCCAAGGGCATGGTATGATACGCTATCAAAGTTTCTTCTATCTACTGGATTCAGCAAAGGAGCAGTTGATCCGACATTGTTCACCAGAAAGTCAGGAAAACATTTAATTCACGTTCAAATATATGTTGATGATATTATTTTTGCCTCGACTGATCCCAATGAATGTGATCATTTTTCAAATGAAATGGGTTCCAAATTTCAAATGTCAATGATGGGACAAATGTCATTTTTCTTGGGATTACAAATTTCACAAAGTCCCGGATGCATTTTTATAAATCAATCTAAATATGCAAATGAGATTTTAAAGAAATTTGGATTTGATTCTAGTGACCCTGTTGACACTCCCATGATAGAGCGTACTAAACTGGATGAGGATCACTAAGGGATCATGGTAGACCAAACGAAATATCGTAGTATGATTGGATCCCTGATGTACCTCACAGCCAGTAGACCAGACATTCTGTTCGCTGTTTGCATGTGTGCTAGATATCAGGCTAAGCCTACCAAAAAGCACCTTGAAGCGGTTAAACGGGTCTTTCGGTATCTCCAAGGAACCATCAATATGGGACTTTGGTACCCGAAAGACACTGGTATGTCACTAACAGCCTATGTAGATGATGATCATGCAGGATGTCAAGATACACGTCGTAGTACGTTTGGAGGTGCTCAGTTTTTGGGTGATAAGCTTGTGAGCTGGTCTTCAAAGAAGCAAATGAGTACTTCTATTTCCTCTACAGAGGCTGAATACATAGCCATGTCATCTTGTTATGCTCAAATCCTATGGATGAGATCCCAATTATCTGACTATGGCTTTGAATTCAACAAAATCCCTCTATATTGTGATAATAAAAGTGCTATTGCTCTCTCATGCAACAACGTACAACACTCAAGAGCAAAGCACATCGACATTCGACATCATTTCATCAGGGAGCAAGTAGAAAACGGTGTGGTGGAACTTTATTTTGTGAGGACTGAATACCAGTTAGCAGACATCTTCACCAAAGCTCTTCCTAGAGAACGTTTTGAGTTTATCCTCCCACGACTTGGTCTAAAGAGTCTTCAACTGGAAACACTCAAACGTCTTCAAGAGGAAGACGAGGAGTAAAGGTCTTTCTTCATCCATCTCTTGTAAATATTTTTTCGAAAAGAAAAATACAAAATTACAAAACCTTCAAAAAGCAAATAGAAAAATATAAAACTTTCAAAAATCCATATAAATTTGAAAATCTTGAAAAAATTCCAAAAAATATTGTCGTTTTGTCATGTTTTTCTCGATTCGATAAATATCTACGATCTTTGTGCTGTCATTCAAAGAATGACATGGGACTTTAGATGTTGTTGGAATATTCATATAAAAAAAAATAAAAAAATGAGAGAAAGTAAAAATTTCATTTCAGGCATTAACCCGTTTTTCAAAGAAAGAACAAAGCCATGCCTTATCTTGTTTTTCAAAACAAATACTTATTATCTAATTAAAACTAATTGCTTTGTAGAATAACTCGGACTCTATTTTTGAAAATCATTTGGACTTAACGTTTGTCAAAAATATCTACTACTCAATCAACAACTTATGTCATTGATTGAGGGGGAGAATGATTTCAATTAAATCAAAAGGTTATTTGTCATACAATTGTTTTCAAAAGATAATCATGCATGTTTAATCAATGGAGTGTAAAGTCTTAAAATCCGATCCTTATCAGTTAAAACGTTTTTCATAATCAAGTCACAATTCTCCTCAAAAGCTTTCAAAATCAATTTAAATCTACATAGATCACAAATCTCAAATGATTCGATAAATGGTTTCACATGTGTTTTGCAAGCTTTCCTCCCCACATGTGCCAAACGATTTCAAATTTTCCATGCACATGTTGAGGGGGAGCATCCTTTTAAAACCACAAAGAATTGAAACATGATTGATTTGTCTCTAAGTGCAGTTTCCTTCTATTATGTGCAAAACTCTTTGAAACCTCGAGGCACATATTAAGGGGGAGCAAACTTATGAAAACCTCATCCTTCCTCAATATGCTTTATCTACTTGATTTGATCAGGGAAGTGATGTTGATATCTTTTAGAAAATGGTAATCTAAGAAGTTAATTCTTCCTCTTGCCTCCGTGTGCTAAAACGATTTCTAATACATGATGCACATGTTGAGGGGGAGTTCTTTTTCTAAAAATATCAAAAACAATTCAGGTACAAAATGCTTTGATAATATATCACAAGTATCTGGATTGATTTTCAAATGGTTTTCAATTGGTTCCAACGGAAGATGAACAATACCAAATAGACCGACCAAATTTACTTTATGTATGGTGATATAAGGATGGTTAGGTTAGGTATTCGTTCCCACAATCCGCCAGAACCGAAGGGATTTACCCAGGGACAATCCACTAGATAGTGTAGAGTCCTTAGGTATGATGAAAAAAAGGAGAAAAATGAGATATGGGAAGAGTGCGGACTGAGATAGAGCTAGAACTGGAATAAACCCAACAAGGTTCTAGTTATGAAATCTCGGTAAGCATTGAAGAGGTTGAAGAATGAAAAAGAATTGAATATGAAAAGGAGTGAAAAGAAATAGCCCTCCAATAATTCAACCTTAAGGCAGTAACCGGGTTCAATACATATGCTACTGGTGGTTACTAAGGTAACACTGGTATTGAAGACAAGACGTCATGGACCCAGTGACGCACTGCACTACAACTTCCCAAGCTACTCAAGTCTCTCTTAAAAGGGCTTGTTTCATTCTCACGGGGAACCGACATAATCTATCAACTTTCTCTTAGAGATTGTTGATATTGAAGAAGGAGACCCTCTCCCTAGTATCCGACATAGGAACCAAATATGCAATATTGAGTCTAGAGCCATGAGATCATCAAATAAATCTCATTAGGACACTCTCAATGAAGACTCTCTGTTTCACACAATGTGGAAAGAGAGATTATATCTTATGAGTCCTACGCATTATCCTTGTGGTATTTCCAGAACATCTTAGTGATATGCAAACATATTGACAATGAAGATGGAAATCCTTCTGGAGCCAACATCAAACAAGCTCCTGGTGGGTGGCATGTGAGATCTATCCAATAGATCAACCATGTGACAACTGAACAGAAACAATGGGGCGATTCAATCTTTTGAATCAATCCTGGTTCAGGTAATGGATTGACGGATACCTTTGAAAAACCGGTCGTTGTGCTTAAAAACTCTTTTCTTTAGCACATCGACTGTGAACTAATATTTTAAAATAAAAGGTGTTTATGATTGATAATTGATTTTCATTAAAACCTTCGTTGTATTGCAAAAACAATTTCTATTGTGCGGTACACGATTGTTTTTCAAATCTCTTTTCATCTATCAGTGAATCTCAAATCGCAGGTTCACTCACTCCGTGTTGTCTTCTTTGAGACGTTCCGGTTTGAGAACAGCTAGAACAGCTGCGAAACGCTGTCAAGGAAATTCTTCGGAATTATACCTGATCACATGCAGTACTTGTACTGATCAACGGGGAACCGTGGGCCGTGTACCTCAATTCAACGAAAGTGATCAAAAACACTTTCGTGCGCTTTATTGCTAACTGTTGTATGCAGGTACGCCCGACGTTTGCAGCTGATCAGAATGAAGCGGTCAATCCATAGCCGCATGCTCACACTAAACATTCATCTCTAAAGAAATCATGAAAAGTGCATCAACGACTCTGATATTTTCACTCCATGCTTCTGCTATGCTGCTGCCAATATCATGAATCAACGTAAGCTTCCGCTACTCTGATATGAAGAAATCATGATCCAGAATGTGAGCATGTCGGTCCAAATGTCACAACATCACAGAATACCAACACCACAATGGAAGAGTCAGAGATTTATGATTAGCTGATGATCTCAATGCTGGCTCAAAACTCATCATCACGTGGATCAGTTAAAGACCTCCACATTGATTATCCAAACATGCAATAATGAAGAATCAATGACTACGAGCTTCAGAGCAAAGAAAATTAACAAAAATCCAAGAACAATCTAATTGTAATATGTGTTTGTATTCAATGTATTTTTGAGGTGACCTCCCTTAGGGGGAGATTGTTAGGATTTAGTAAATCCAGTTATTAAAGAGTCGGTCACCTCAAGTATATGTAATCGTTAGAAAGCTCGGAGTCATAGATTATTTAATGTTAAGTAGTATTTAGTTAAGTAACACCGTGGAGGACGGACAGGTCTTTACCCACTGTAGTAACAAAAGCACTTTTACTTTCTCTCACTAAGTTCCCAAACCTCTAACTCTTTCTCTCTCTAAAACATCATCTTAAATGGCTACTTGTGTTTATGGTTTGATGTGTTTGTGAAATTTAATAGGTAACAAGTTTACACTTCTTCTCCCCCTCAATAATTGCATACGGAGTTGCCATTCTTGATTAAGCAAGTGAATATCTTTAAGATGTATGTTAATACAAATAAACCGTAAAAACGTTTATTAATATTTTGCGATCTCTTTGTGTTTTGTTGATAACATATATAATGTTGTCTTATGTATAATTATAAGGATACATGTTATTTTTGTAAAGCATTTACATATAATCTTTTAAATACAAAAATGTAGTAACAAAAGCATTTGTTGTAATAGTTAATTAGGATGGGTAAAAATCACAACCCATGGATCTTAACCCATACCCAAAGAGACATGATACAATGTATACTTAGATACATTGAATCTAGATATAACCCATGGACCAACCCATGACCCATAACCAAAAAACCCATGGGCAAAGAGGAGCGTTCCACGGATCCCTAGCTTTGTGCTAGTCGGATCCCAAGTGGAAGGGATCCGTGGGATCCGTGTGAACAGTGAGGAAATTTGCCTATAAATAGAGAGACATTTCTTCATTCTAACTCACCCCTCTTCTTACTAAATCTCTCATACACTCTCATTCTCTTCTAACATATAGATCACTTGATCTAGAGAGTTGTTCTTCTTTTCTTTCTATTTGTGATTCTCATATAGGTCCTTCTCTAAGGCGAGATCACGAGCATTCTACAAGTCATCCAAGCAAGGGGTCCTTGATTGATTTGTCACTCCGCAAGATTTCTGTAGCGAAGATCTTGTATTTGATATTTCACATATTTGTTGTGTAATAGTTGTGTTGGTTTGGTCCACCGTGCTACGGACTCGGTATCTAGCTTTGTACCGGATAAAGTGTAAGCAACGTTGTGAAGGCTTCTCCGCCAAGTGAAGGAGTTTGTTGACATAGTGCTTGAACTCTCGAGTAGGTGACTCGGGGAGTGGAGTAGGGCAAGGAAGGTGTCCTTGTAGCCGAACCACTATAAATCGGTTGTGTCATTTCTATCCCTTATCTTCGTTTATTTACTTACATTATCATTAGATCTATACGTTCTCAACATCCATACGAGTTCACATAATATCGAATCTAAAGTTTTTGAAATCAACTTAAAATCGGCAAAACTATTCAACCCCCCCTTCTAGTTTTCCACAATTGGTATCAGAGCGCTAAGTTTATAAAAGTTTTAAAATAAAATTGTATTTTAAAAACTTTTCGATCACTATGGGTTCTGAAAATTATAAGGAAGGGCAATCTATGCAACGACCACCACTATTTGAAACTAATGGTTTTATATATTGGAAAAATAGATTCGAAACATATGTGAAGTCTAAAGATATTGATCTTTGGTACATTATTGTTGAAGGTGATTTTGAGGCTACCTCAAATGATGATAAAAGAAATTTAGTTCACATACCTCATGATAAACTAAATGATGAAATGAAGAAAAAGCTTTCTAAAAATAGTGAAGCAAAAATGGTTTAATATAATGCTTTACCGAAAAAGGAATTCGAAAGAATTTCTATGCTTAAAACCTCTAAAGAAATTTGGAATTCTTTAGTTGTAACTCATCAAGGCAACCAACAAGTTAAAAATAATAAAATTGATCTATTTGTTCAACAATATGAACAATTTTCAATATCGGATGAGGAAACTATAGATCATTCATTTGCTAACTTTAATACTATTATTACATCTTTACAAGCACTTGATGAATCCTTTTCTAGCCGTAACCATGTTAGGAGATATCTAAGGGCACTTCCATCGAAGTGGAGATCCAAGGTGACGGCAATCGAAGAGTCAAAAGATTTGACAATCCTCACCCTCGATGAACTCATAGGCAACCTAAAAGTCTACGAGCTTGTCCTTGCTAAAGATTTCGAAGCCTCAAAGGTGAAAGAGAAACACAAATCTCTTGCCCTTAAAGCCAAAAAGATTTCGAGCGATGAGGAGAGCTCATCTTCGAGTAGTGACGACGAAGAGTACGCTATGGCGGTAAGGGACTTTAAAAAGTTCTTTAGAAGAAAGGGTAGATACGTCAAACAACCGTATGACGATAAGAAAGGCTTTCGGAAAAACAAAGAGGACGAAAAACCAAAAGATGATCGTACTTGCTTTAAATGTGGGGACCCAAACCACTTTATTAGTAAGTGTCCCAAACGGGATGATCAAAAGGCATTCGTGAGCGGCACGTGGGGAATGAGCGAAGAGGAGGACGAAGAAGTTTGTCTCATGGCAAATGACGAGGTATGTCACGAATACTATAGTAGTTCATCACTTGATGACGACTCATTGCATAATGAATATGATAAACTATGCAATATTAGCTTAAAACTAATTAACAAAAACAAGCTTTTAAAGAGTCAAAACCAACGTTTAGATAAAGAAGTCATAGAATTAAAAGCAAAACTAAAACGTTTGGAAAAGGGTAAAATAGCAAGTGGTGAATGTGAACTTTGTGTTCAACTTCAAACACTAGTTGATCATTTAGATTCTAAAATTGCTAGAATGAGTACAAACACCTTAGATACAATACTTGATGGTGTTAAAACCGGCAACAACCAAAAAGGTCTAGGCATACAACAACTTGATCCATCAACTAGTGAAAGTAAAGAAACAAAATTTGTTAAAGAATTAGAAAAACCAGCCACTGTTGTGGCGGATCCCACGGATCCCCTAAAAAGGGAACCGGCTAGTGTACAAATTGGGATCCGTGGATCTGCTGTGACAACTAGTGGTAATAACATAGCTTCATCATCTAGAAATGAGTTCGTTATCGTAAATAGGAAGAAACCAACTCATGTCACCACTAGACATCCACCTCCAAAAATTAATCCTACTTTTGCAAGAAACAAAGCACCATCTTTTCAAAAACATAATGCATCTAGGAGACCTAATAACATTTATCCAAGAAGTAACCATCAAATGGGATGGAACCCTAATATGCAAAACGGTTTCTCTTTTCAAAACTTTGCTCCATGGAATGCATACTCATCTTATCCATACATGTCTAACATGAATGGAATGTTTAACACTAATGGACCCATGAATAAATGGGGACCAAACTTTTGAGTTTATTATTGTTTTAGGTGTGCTTAAAGGTCGACCTAGACCCCGATGAATGGGTCAAGGATAGCGGGTGCACGAGGCACATGACCGGCAATAGGGATCTATTCTCCACATATGAATCCGTTAATGGAGGTAATGTGGTGTTTGGAAATAGCAAAAGTAGAATCATCGGTAAAGGTACGGTTTCTAACAAATCTCTAACCATTAACGATGTGTGTCACGTAGAAAACCTAAACTTTAATCTCTTAAGTATAGGACAAATATGTGATAAAAAGTGCAATGTACTTTTTACCGAAACCGGTAGTAAGATACTTAAAAATGGCATAACCATAGGAAGAGGAATTAGGAAACATGGAGTCTATGTCATTAAAATCGGTAATGAACCTAAAGACAAACTATGTCTTACCTCTATGGATGATACTTCGACCTTATGGCATCGAAGATTGGGTCATGCCAATATGCGACTTCTTCAATCGCTATCATCCAAAGATCTAGTAAGAGATCTACCTAAGTTAAAATATGAACATCATTTTTGTGATGCTTGTAATATAGGAAAACAAGCTCACTCGAGTCATAAAGCTAAAAACATGGTGTCCACAACTAGGTGTCTAGAATTACTACATATGGATTTATTTGGTCCATCCGCTATCCAAAGTTATGGAGGCAACTACTATACTTTGGTAATAGTGGATGACTACTCTAGGTATACTTGGACAAAATTTTTAAAGAACAAAACGTAAACCTTTAACTATTTTGAAATATTAAGCAAAAAGATCCAAAGACAACTAGGAAAACCCATAGTGTCTATTAGGACGGATCATGGTAGGGAATTCGATAATGAAGTGCAATTCGGAGCTTTTTGTGACGCTAATGGTATTACTCACAACTTCTCGGCTCCACGCACTCCACAATCGAATGGGGTAGTAGAAAGAAAGAATAGAACCCTTCAAGAAATGAGTAGAACCATGCTTAACGAATAATCCATACCTCAAAAATTTTGGTGTAATGCTGTTGATACCTCAACATACATACTCAATAGAGTCTTAATTAGACCAATCTTAGGTAAAACTCCATATGAGTTACTCCGAGGCAAAAAGCCTACTTTAAATCATTTTAGAGACTTTGGAAGCAAATGCTTCATTCTTAACACTAAAGATTACCTTACAAAATTTGATCCTAAATCAACCGAAGGTATCTTTTTAGGTTACTCGCCTAATAGCAAAGCCTACGTCATATTAAACAAAGAAACAATGAAGGTAGAAGAGTCATTAAACATAAAATTTGATGAAAGTCCACCCAAACCCTTTCCACCTCTTGTCGATGACGAGATCATAGAAAGTGAAGCTATTGTAATTAAGAAAAAGATTAACGAAGAAGATGAACCTTCAATTAGTGAAATCACAAACATTAAAGAGTCCAAAGATCACCCCGTAGATAAGGTCATAGGAAAGCTAAACGAACGAACATTAAGGTCTCAAGTTCAAAACCTAAGTAGCTTATTTTGTTTTGTTTCAACTATAGAACCTAAGAACACACAAGAAGCCATAAAAGATGAAAGTTGGGTAATGGCTATGCAAGAAGAATTAAATCAATTTGTTTATAATGATGTTTGGAGACTTGTCCCTCCACCTAGTAATCAAACCGTAATAGGAACAAAATGGGTGTATAAAAACAAATTAGATGCAAACGGAGTAGTATCTAGGAACAAAGCTAGACTCGTTGCCCAAGGGTATAACCAACAAGAAGGAATAGACTTTAATGAGACCTATGCCCCCGTGGCTAGATTAGAGTCTATAAGAATACTTCTTGCGTATGCTTGTGCTAATGATCTAAAGCTTTATCAAATGGATGTCAAAAGCGCTTTTCTAAATGGTCTTATTAATGAAGAAGTATATGTAGCTCAACCTCCGGGCTTCATCGATTTTGAAAAACCCAAACACGTTTATAAATTAAAGAAAGCCCTTTATGGTCTTAAACAAGCTCCAAAAGCTTGGTATGATAGACTTAAGTCCTTTTTAATTAAACATAACTATACCATGGGGTTAGTTGACAACACACTCTTTACTAAGAAAAAAGAGTCACACATAATCATAGTACAAATATACGTAGATGATATTATATTTGGATCCACTTGTCAAGACATGTGTGATGATTTCTCTAAAATCATGCATGACGAGTTCGAGATGAGTATGATGGGAGAACTTAGCTTCTTTCTTGGTCTACAAATTAAACAAGTAGAAGATGGTATCTTCTTCAATCAATCTAAATACATCAAGGAGATGTTAAAGAAATTTGGTCTAGAAGAGTCGAAACCAATTAGGACACCCATGTCATCCGAAACCAAACTAACAAAAGATGAAGACGGAGAATCCGTAGATAATACTAAATATCGTGGCATGATAGGTAGTCTCCTCTACCTCACGGCAAGTAGGCCGGATATCATGTTTAGTGTCTGCTTATGTGCTAGGTTTCAAGAAAACCCCAAAACTTCACACCTAGAAGCCGTCAAAAGAATTTTTAGATACATTAAGGGTACAACACAATTAGGATTATGGTATCCTAAGGGCACGGGTGTAGAAACAATTGTATATGCAGATTCTGACCATGCAGGGGATTACGTTGATAGAAAAAGTACAAGTGGGGTGTGTACTTTCATGGGATGTTGTTTAACATCGTGGTTTTCTAAGAAACAAACGGCTCTAGCAATATCAACAACCGAAGCCGAGTACGTCTCCGCTGGCAAAGCATGCCAACAAGCACTATGGATGAAACAAGCGTTAGTAGACTACGACATTCATCTAAGCGACATAGCCATTCTATGTGATAACAAAGGTGCCATCGACTTAAGCAAGAATCCGGTATTGCATTCTCGCACCAAGCATATAGAGATTCGTCATCACTTCTTAAGAGACAATGTTCAAAAGGGGAATATTTCTATTGAGAAGGTAGCATCCGAAGATAACATAGCCGACGTCCTCACCAAACCGTTGAAGCGGGAACAATTCAACCTACTTCGTCTTGGTCTTGGTTTAATGGAACACACGTCGTAATTTATTTTGACTCTACAAGGTATGTAAACACTAGCCTTCTTCCTTCTGAGTCCAGGATCTCTATTTCACGCACAACTCACAAACAATACGGGAATTTTCAAAACCCAAAGATAAGTTTTTTTTTTTTTTTTTTTTTTTTACTTATAGCTCTCCTACTTTTTATATACACATTTTCAAAGAAAACCTACTTTCACAATGTTTTCTAAAAGAATGATACCTTCCCGTATCAATTTCACAAAAGCAATTTCTCACGTCTAGGACAAATCGCTTTTTCATTATTAATACAAAGTAAAAACCCGTTTTCATTGCATCTCATGTCTTTTGAATGCTAAAGGGGACACATAACTAATATGTGTTTTCGGGTACATTCATTTAAGCTACAATGAATTAGGAGCATTGACAACACAAGATTACGTACTTATGTACTAAATATGTGTTTTCGGGTTATCTCAATAGGATACTTTTTATACTTCTAGTTTAGTTTTTATTTCGTTTTAGGGGTCGAGATAACCGCAACTCCAAATAGTTTGCATATAGGCACACAATAGGCAAAAATATTTCCAAAAGGAGAATTTTGTATTGCCTGAAACACCAGACCCACGGATCCCAGCCTTCATGCTGGATGGATCCCTCATGGGAAGGATCCGTGGGATCCGTGTGTACAGAAGCTGTTTTCAACTTCTATTTTTGTCATTTTGGATGAAATATCCACATTTGTCTTATTTTTGGGAGTATGCTCTTTAATGCTTGTGTTCTCATGATCACATGCCTTGAATTCATATCTAATCATTAGATTTTAATCCACATTTTGGGTCAAGCATTCATTACAACCTTGGCTCCCTATCTTGTTTCTCGACAACCTTGGCTCCCTATCTTGTTTCTCGACAACCATAAGATCAATTAAGCATGTTACTAACTTTTTTTTTTGTAGATTTTTTCTTCTCTTGACGCCCCAAACTAGGGGGAGCTACCGTCAAGGGGGAGTAAGTAGACTACTTTTTCCTCCAAGGGTTAACTTTTTGTTTCGACAAAAAAGGGGAGAAGAAGTAAAACTTAGGAGCTTTCAAAACTTACATCTATTCTTAAGTTTTACTCATCATAACATTATATTTTGTCATCAACAAAAAGGGGGAGATAAAAGAAGTAAAACTTAGGAGCTTTCAAAACTTACATCTATTCTTAAGTTTTACTCATCATAACATTATATTTTGTCATCAACAAAAAGGGGGAGATTGTTAATACAAATAAACCGTAAAAACGTTTATTAATATTTTGCGATCTCTTTGTGTTTTGTTGATAACATATATAATGTTGTCTTAAGTATAATTATAAGGATACATGTTATTTTTGTAAAGCATTTACATATAATCTTTTAAATACAAAAATGTAGTAACAAAAGCATTTGTTGTAATAGTTAATTAGGATGGGTAAAAATCACAACCCATGGATCTTAACCCATACCCAAAGAGACTTGATACAATGTATACTTAGATACATTGAATCTAGATATAACCCATGGACCAACCCATGACCCATAATCAAAAAACCCATGGGCAAAGAGGAGCGTTCCACGGATCCCTAGCTTTGTGCTAGCCGGATCCCAAGTGGAAGGGATCCGTGGGATCCGTGGGATCCGTGTGAACAGTGAGGAAATTTTCCTATAAATAGAGAGCCATTTCTTCATTCTAACTCACCCCTCTTCTTACTAAATCTCTCATACACTCTCATTCTCTTCTAACATATAGATCACTTGATCTAGAGAGTTGTTCTTCTTTTCTTTCTATTTGTGATTCTCATATAGGTCCTTCTCTAAGGCGAGATCACGAGCATTCTACAAGTCATCCAAGCAAGGGGTCCTTGATTGATTTGTCACTCCGCAAGATTTCTGTAGCGAAGATCTTGTATTTGATATTTCACATATTTGTTGTGTAATAGTTGTGTTGGTTTGGTCCACCGTGCTACGGACTCGGTATCTAGCTTTGTACCGGATAAAGTGTAAGCAACGTTGTGAAGGCTTCTCCGCCAAGTGAAGGAGTTTGTTGACATAGTGCTTGAACTCTCGAGTAGGTGACTCGGGGAGTGGAGTAGGGCAAGGAAGGTGTCCTTGTAGCCGAACCACTATAAATCGGTTGTGTCATTTCTATCCCTTATCTTCGTTTATTTACTTACATTATCATTAGATCTATACGTTCTCAACATCCATACGAGTTCACATAATATCGAATCTAAAGTTTTTGAAATCAACTTAAAATCGGCAAAACTATTCAACCCCCCCTTCTAGTTTTCCACAATGTAGTCTCTTCACACTTCTCCCCCTCAAAGGTTGCACATGATGTCGCCATCGTCATTTTAATAAAGCAAGTGGAATAAGAGAACAATCAACAGTAGTCCGGTTCACTTGATAACTGAAAGTGCTTGGAAAAAGTATGAAGCATGTTGATGAGAATGGTCATAATTAAGAAGATTTCTCTTCTTCAGAAGATATAGCGCACTGAAGAGTACACTTTTCTTTTCTTTAGGGAACGAGGCTTGAACTGTTGTGTTCAAACGTCATAAGAAGATTTCTCTTCTTTCGAAGATAATGCGCACTGAAACGTACACATTTATTTCCTTTAGAGTACGAGGCTTGAACTGTTGTGTTCAAATGCCATAATCTCTCTCTTTTCATCATCTCTTGGCAAAACTTGTAATCACTCCATTATCATTCAGTAGGCTCTTTGTCGTGACAGCTGATGGAGAAAACTCAATATGATAAATTTGACCCTGAAGTAAACTAACCCGAACTCGTGACTTAAACTTGCACATATGTAACAAAGAGCGGTGCCGAGACTTCATAAACCATTGAATCTCTAAGTACTCTATACTCATCCAACCAACCATCAAGTATTAGACGTACATCACCTCTTGAAACTCCACAATTGAATGTGACACTGAGCACTACAACGTAACTCCTTAAAGTGATAGTTATTTTGAGGTGATAAGAGCCCAATTCCCCCAAATGGTAAAAGAAAAGGAAAAAGTCACCCAACAATAACTAGATTTCCATGTCTTTGTTTTTGATAATAAGTTCGAACAAGGATCTTGAAAAATCTTCATCCAACCATCCCCGATACCTTCAGATACAAAGTACACTCGCCCGTGATATTTCACTTCAGCCTCAAATAAATAATAATGAATTAATGCCGTTGTCACATTTTCTTGTTAAAAACTCAAATCTAGCCTCCTTTGACGTTTTAAGTGAACTATGATAATGGTTTTCATCCCGACCATGGTTAAAAGCACATAACCCCGTAAAACCATGTAATTACCAAACTGCCATGACGAATATCCAAACACACATCCAATTCATGAAGTACACCCTTTTATCTCTTCTTCGAAACAGAAACCGTAGCACCAGCATCAAATAAGATCCTGAAATACGCTTTACTTTCTCCAGGATGGTTCCATCATTACGGGATTTTACAACTCTATGGTTTAAACTGAGAAATAGTTTCTTTCGCAAGATTTTACAAAACCAAGAATAAACCGTAAGATAGATCCGGAAATGCACTTTACAATTACCAGGATGTTTCCATTGTCACGGGATTTTACATGTCTATGATTTAAACCGAGAAATAGATTCTTTCGCAGGATTTTACAAAATCAAGACAAAACCGTAAACAATGTCAGCTTGAATGTGTTATGACAACTTTCGGTGAATATATGTTTTTAGGGGAACATGCAGCGGTTCATCAGCGGTTCATTATCCAACATCAACAACATCATCAACAGTTCTCTCATTTAATCTAAGTCTCATAAAATCCAAGTCTAACACAATCTCAAATTATCAAATTACAACACGTAGCCCATAGATTACCACACCATATAAATCCAAATTTACTAGCATGTAGCAATATCCAACGAAGGTTTGGACCATAAAAAAATATTCAATATCACATATCATCACTTAAAAGCGACCTGATTCAATTAGCACAAAATGACTCGGTCCACCTCGAGCCCAACATCAAGCTTCAATTTACTCGAACCTATTCCATTTGTTTAAACCCATGAGACCCGATCCAAATTTATTTCACACCATATCAGATCCAACTAAAAGTCATGCACTCACACCGGATCCACCTTAATCCATATCCGGTACTAACTCAATCCAAGTCCAGGCCACATATATGAGTCCATCATAATACAAAATGGAAATTTGGCTTAACCAAAATGCTTCTTAGCTCACAAAAACATCCAAACCGCATAAAATTCAAATTCATGTATATTGGCTCACGTGATCTGCTCCTGGCCCATATGAGACTAATTTACTCGGTCCAATACTCAAAACATATGCTGGATCATACATGTTGGGAATAATCCGTTACCACGGATAGTTGTGGTTTACACTGCTCGGATTAACACTAGCAGTGGAAACGTATTACCACTGCTATTAGATAATGTTTAGATGAACGTGTCTAGATAAGTATAGAATAGATTTCGTGTATATTCTATAATGTTAGCTTTATACTTATCTTGTAAAGGACTCCTTGTTGTATAAAAGGAGGTCCTAGGTCATTGTCTTAGGTATGTGTCTAATTACCTACGTATTACTCACAAAGGCTTCAAGGTGTAACCCTAGTGATAATTAAGATCACTCGTATTATTCATTAATAATATTGGAGCTTAAGTTTTGTGTTTAATCTGTGTTTACATACAATACATCATACAATCCATCTTCTAAGTATTACTAATTAAATTTCGCGTGCTTAATAATATCATACAAAATATCATTGACACAAGGTGTGTGTTTAGATCCATAAAGTGGTATCAGAGCGAAGGTTCTGATATTTTGTTTTAGAAGATCCAAGGAATAAGCTTAACCTACTCACTCAATTCAATGGAGATGGAAAACAACCAGTCAAACTCTTCTACACCAATGAGTTTGAGATGTGGAAGATACTGATTGAGCAATACTTTCTCATTCAGGACTATGCTCTTTGGGAGATCATTCAAACTGGTGCTTTCAAGCCTGTGACTAGTACTGTGAAGGTTGGTGACACAGATGTTGTGAAAGTTTCTGTGCCTGAATCTAGTATTGAAAAATCTCTTAGGAAGAATGATCTTAATGCTAGAAGTTTGTGGTTGATGACTCTTCCTAGAGATCAGATCATTGCATTTAGCAAGTACATGACTGCTAAAGAACTGTTTGAAGAGATTTGCTCAGTGTTTGGTGGTAATGATGCTACAAAGAAGACACAAAAGACATTGTTGAAGCAAAGTTATGAAAACTTCTCTGCTTCAAGCAATGACTCACTTGATAGCATCTTCACCAAACTCCAGAAGATTGTTACACAACTGACTGTGTTTGGCATTGAAGTAGAAAATGAAGACCTCAATTTGAAGTTTCTAAGAAGTTTGCCTTCAGAGTTTCAAACTAATGTTACTGTCTGGGAAAACAAATCAGACATAGAAACAATGAAGCTCAATGACCTTTACAACAACTTCAAACTAATTGAGCAAAGGTTGAAGAAGGCAGGGAAACTTGCTACAAGCTCTAGTAGCTTGGCATTACTGTCAACCTCTGTTGACAGTGATGATTCTGATGATGACAGTGATGATGATGTTGCCATTGCTGGTTCTAAAGTTTCCACTGGTACTGTTAATGTTACAACTGCAGGTTCAAAGAAGAAGGTTGCTAGTATTGGAGATCCTACCTTTTATGCTTTCATCTCTACTCAAGTAGATGGCTCTGTCTTAACTCATGAAGAAATAGAGCAAATTGATGAAGATGACTTGGAGGAGATGGATATAAAATGGCAGATAGCTCTTCTTAGCATGAGGGCTAGGAAATTCTACAAGAAGACTGGCAAGCCTATTCACATCAATGGTAGTGAAACTGCAGACTTTGATAAGAAGAAAGTGGAGTGCTTTAACTGCCACAAGTTTGGACATTTTGCTAGAGAATGTAGAAGAACAAAGACCAAGGACAACAGATCAACTTGGTACAAGCAAAAGAAGGAACCAACTGTGGAAGAACCAAAGGCAATGTTGGCTATTGATGGTGTGAGCTATGATTGGAGTTTCATGGCTGATGAACAAGAAGAAGAACATTCAGATGCTGCTCTTGTTGCTACTGAATTTGCTCTCATGGCTTTCTCTGACTCTGAGGTACAAAACTTTGAAAGTTGTTCTAAAACATGTAGGGCTGCTAAAGAAGTTGAAAGGCTTAATGATTTATATTCTAATGAAAGACAAGAGTTATATACTGCTAATTATACTGTGTCTAACCTTAGGAGAGCTATAGCAGTATTAGAGAAACAAATGGATCACTATAGAGAAAATGAGACAAAATATAATGATGATATGATTCTTCTTAGAAGAGAGGTAGAACATACAACAACTGTGAATGAAGCATACCAAAAGGAGTTGGAAAAACTTCAAAAGAAAAATGAAAATGTCAATTTAACATTAGACACATGCTATCATCAGTCTAAGTCAATTGATAAAATTTGGAAGGCTCAAGTACATAGTAAAATCAAGTCTGGTATGGGTTATAATACCGTGCCTCCATATCTAAGGGGTGTTCATTCACCTCCAGGTATAGATTTAGCTCATACAGGCTTAGAATAGTTTCAGGACCTTGAACGTGAATATGGTCCTTTAAAGGACACAATGGTGAAAAGTGAGGAAGAGATTAAGCAGGATAATGATGTTTTTGAGAGTGATAGTGACTCATCTATTGTTGATGAGAATGTTAAAAAGAACGTAGAGGCTTCTATCCCAAAAGTTGTTAATACTCTTACAAAGAAACCTAGGAAACCAGTTAATAAACCTAGATCAACTGTAAGGTATGCTGAGATGTATAGGAACAAGCCTACAGATCCTAGGGGTAACCAGAGGAGTTAGAATCATGTTAAATCTCAACAACTAGGTAGTGATTTTGTGATGTACAATAAGGCATGCTATATCTGTGGTAGTTTTGATCATTTACATGCTTATTGTGACTATCATAATAGGAGAAAGGAAGTCCATGGGAATAAAAGGGTGAATTCTAACATATTTCAAAATAATGTACACCCTAATTCACATTGCAAAATGGTCCCAAGAGCAGTTCAACTAAGAAGTGGCCTCAAAACTTTTGCCACTGCAAAAACTGTTAACACTGCTCACCCTAAGTCACCTGTTAAAAGTGTCCAAAACAATTTTTGCAAAATCTGCACAAACAGGAAAAGGAACTTTTCAGAATAATAAAGTTCATTATAACCAACAGTGGGTACCTAAAAACAAACCAGCAGTTTCCACTGCTCATTCAAAAGTTACCACTGCAAGGGTTGTAAACACGAAAAGGGGGGACATGGGCAATGCTGTGAAGGCCTCAGCACGTTGGGAATGGAAACCTAAAGGAAATACCTCTAAAACCAATCCCAATGGTGTATCAATGACCTTTGATAGATTTAAATATATTGATACACGAGGCAGATCCAAGTCAATCATGGCTTGGGTCCCCAAAAGAAAATAACTCTTTACTCTTATGTGCAGGAACATCCAAGGACAAAAAGATCAGATCAAGGATATACAGATAGTGGGTGTTCAAGGCACATGACTGGCAACAAGTCCTATCTTTCAGATTTTGAACATTATGATGGACAATATGTCAGTTTTGGAGGTGGAGTTAATTGTAATGCAAAATGATAACAACACAAATGATGCAAGAAAGTCAAAGAAAAACATGGATCATTATTATTATTTCACAAAACTGCACACTGAGTGCAGTAGATACATCCATGGAATACAGACTACAAGCATCATCACATACAACTGAAAACAACTAACAACATCCTACTTCAACAAAAGCTTCACAACCTTACTACATCTGACAACCATACACCACCTATGGCTTCTTTGGTAAGGCCCAAGTTGGCATCACTTTAGGAGCCCCTCGCATATCAATCCATGAATACACCTTAGGGATTGCTAATCCCATCACCACTATTTGTAACACCCCGCCTTATCTGACCACAATATTGTCCGCTTTGCCCGTAGGCTCACGGCTTTGTTTTTGTGGCCTCATTTGAAGACTTCCCGGCAGGTCACCCAAGCCAGTACTACTCTCACATGAGCACGCTTAACTGCCAGTTCCTAAGAACTCCACCCGCAGTAGACCACAAAACGCGTTGTGTCATTGTAAGGCGAATGTTATCTTATGAGCCCAGCATCTCTCCAGGCCACAGCCGATGTGGGATTTGCCTAGGGTGTTACAACTATTCTAGTAGGTGGTGAGGATGATGAAGGACCTGCTGATGGTGGTGCTGATAGCAATGGTAGAGAAGGTGATGGTTGGAGCTCTTCAGGAGGAGCTATTGCTGCAAGAGGGGGAACACTCAGGACTCTTCCAGAGGTCTCATCATCTGTATCTTCATATGGCGATACATAGGAGCTGATCTCTGAGCTATCTTCCTTGATAAATGCATCCTGAGGCACTGGCTGTAGTTGTGAAGGACCAGCAGGAAAAGGATTTGAGAGAACAATTGAATGCTTTCTCTTCCTGGAAACAACCTTCTCATACTCTTCTTTCTCAACTCTCCCAGGGTTCTTCAAAACAAAGTCATCCCAAGAACTATCAGATGAATGCTAGAAGAAAGATTGATTGTACTAGAATGACTCATGGTGTTGTTGGAGAAATGTTAATCTTTGAGAGTGAAATTTTTGGAGTATGTGATTTGGGTGGTCTGTGTGTTAAAAGGTTTGTTAAATATATGTTAAGTTGGATTCAGTAAGTTAATGAGGGGAAGGTGTAAGTGGTTGAGAAGTAAATGAAGTCTCTTGACCTTGGTAAATGAATCAGTGACTAGGAGTTGACTTAATTAACTTAGAGTTTTGCCACTGCTAAGCTTATGGAACCACTGATACCTCACAAATTCTTTCAGTGTATGATTTATGTTTATGACAAGCAGATTTGAAGGATTCTTTGTTTACATTGAATATTGTTGCTGTTGTGTGCTAGTATCTTTTGTTGTCCACTGCATCTAATGATGAAATTATGCCTAACAGTGGTAACTACAATGAAATCAGTGGCAACATGTACTCTTACAAATAAATCAGTAAAACAAAGGAATTTTATTCATGTCATCATGATGATTCATTACAACCAAAGAGAAAGTACTTCTAATCATCAAAACACAAAAGACTGCAACCTAGCACATCCTAACTTCAGCTACTCCATTGGCTTCTTGCCCTTGCCCACATAGTCATGCCTGTTCTTCTGGGCTCTCTTCCTTTTATTCTCAAAGGTTGACTGCATCCTTGGACAAGGAAGTCCAAGCACTTGTGGAGGAGGCCTTGGGAGTCTTGCAGGCTTCTCTGGTATAGTTATCTGCTTCATGTTTGAGATAGCTGTCTTCAATGTTGTTGTGAGAGCCTTTGGCAAATCTTTGGCCAAAGAATAGGTCTCATCCTCATTCTCATCATCATCTAATGAAGTGGTGTAAAACTCAAGAGATGGTGCAGGTTTTGAATCAGGTATACGCTTGGCAGTCTCCTTTGTATACTTCTTGGATGATGTGCTTCCAGCCCATGCTGGGAAGTATCCAGCCCATCCTGATGCCTCTGAGGAAGTCTCTGACTCGATCACATATTCTTCTTCTGAATCAGAGGAGATGTCAATGGTGTTGGAAGGATTGCTCATGATTATTTTAAGGGATATTGTGTGTTTGAATGTGCTTTGATGAAGATTACAATCAACCAAGCCTCCTTATATAGACAAAGTCGGTTGAAAGGGTTAATTAATGAGTATATTTACTTTTCCCTATTTTGGTAGGTTAAGGAGTAAATATAGATATTATCGGGTTGACTTTGGGAGATATTTTTCTTGGGTAATGGATTGGTTAAAAGTAATCTTGGTAAATAACAAGTTGGTTATTCCTATCTCATACAGATACATAACCAAGCTTTGATGGGAGTTGATTTTAAAAGGTGTATAACTGAGATACACAACAAATGGTTATTGATTCACCATGTCTAATCCACATAAGAATCAACTAGTCCAGAGCAAACGGCTACTGGTAAAGACTTGTCAAATCCGTTTATGGTTGATAGTTTACCAAAAACTATATGGTTATCAACTCACCATATTCTTTATGATTAAGAGTTGGCTAGTCCATAGCAAACGGCTCATGGTAAAGACATATCAAATCCATTGATAGCTGGTACTTTGCTAAAAACTATGATAAGAGCAGTCTTGTTTTTATATGATTGTATTTACCACTACTCTTTGAAATTTTTGTGAAAAATTACCACTGCTAGTTCACAGTTTCCACTGACAATGTTATTTTACCACTGTTGTTCTAGCCGTTACAACTGATTGTGTCAGTAACTTATTTTTTACTAGCCATTGAAAGTAACCACTGATTTCCATATATATATATATATAGGGTTTAAATTTTAAGGAAATTATCTTCTTTCCATATTGTGATAAATACTTTCTAAAGATAATTTTTCTTGCGCAATAATTCTAAACCCTAACCCTATATATATTTCTTTCTCAATTGGCTAGTTATACTTTCAATTCTTACTGACATAATATCGTTTTTCATCAAAAGTTTCTATGGCACCTTTAAAATTTGCAGATGAGCACAACCTAGTGGCCTACCTACAAAAGTCTAACGAGAAGAGTGGCCCTGTTTTTCATCAGATTGTGGACTTTCTCAATACCACTCATATAAGGTATGCTTTGCTTTTAAAACCCACAATCTATATCTCTCAAATCAAACAGTTTTGGACTTCTGCTAAGTCCATAACACTTGAGAATGGAGATACACATGAAACAGTGGATGCTCTAAGAGCCACTGTGGATAGGGTAACTATTGATGTTACTGAGGCATCCTTGAGGAGAGTACTCCAATTGGGTGATCTCAATGATCTCATCACATTACCTATGCCCGAAATTCATGATACTTTATCATCCATGGGGTATGATACCACTGACAAAAAGGCTACTTTCAAAAAGAGTGGTTTTTGTCCCCAATGGAGATTTTTGATTCATACTTTGTTACATTGTCTCAGTCCAAAGAAAACATCTTATGAGCAATTTAGTTCAACCATGGCTTAGCCTTTGGTTTGTCTAGTCACTGATAAGATTTTTAACTGGTCAAATTATATTTTTACAAGTATGCAAGGAAATGTACAAAGTAAAACAAAAATTTTAATGTATCCAAGGTTTGTGCAAGCAGTGCTAAATGAGTTTCAACTGCAACCCCATACTAATGTTTATAAAATCAGTTGTCTAAAGCCTAAAGTTTTTCAAAATTTGAACAAAGATGGCAATATGATTTTTACACCTCTCCTTCCTCAAATGCTTGCAAAGATTATAACTGAACAAAACACACCCATAATCTCTGTTCCAAACATTGATTATACTCCACCTGTTTCTCAAACCTATGAGAGGAGGAGCAAACAGCCACCTTCTTTCATGACAACACAGCAAGTTTCTGAACCTTTTGGTCTAGGAATAAGCAGTGGTGGTTCTAGACTTCAACCTAGTCCAACTAGGGAGGAATCTGAGCCAATGCCCCATGATTCACCTCTCCCAACAGGTAACACAGTTGGAAGTGATGAGGGCAGTGAGCAACAATTGGAATTGATGGTTTTGTGTACAAAGTTAGCCAAGCAGGTTGAATCTCTATAGAAGGATTTGGCACATGTCAAGAAGCAGCATGCCAAGGATATTACTCATTTACAAGAAGAGATTCAGACCTTGAAGGAAGAGTTGCAGGGGTTGAAAAAGCATAAGAAAATTGCAAAGTTGGTGATTTCATCTTCATCCTCACCTACTGATGGTGATTCAGCTGGTTTTGATCATGATTTGGGAAATTCTCCCAAACAGGGGAGGAAAACAGGTACTGACACTAAGGGGAGGAAAACTGTGTTAACACAAATAAGCCGTAAAAACGTTTATTTATATTTTACGATCTTCTAATGTTTTGTCGATAACAAACGTAAAATCATATTAACGAAACAAATAAAATACGTAAATGGTTTGAACTAATAGTTTCTAAGATATTCACATTTTCACATAAAACACTAAAACAAGTATAAGTGATTTTATGATTTAAGTAATACATATGTACAACAACTAGTGTTTACATATTTGGATAAAATATACACATAACTAGTATGTAGTATATTGTGTAATATAAATGGGTAGAAACTTAAGTATCATAACCCATTGGGAAAATACATTGAATGTAGGTGGGTACAACTGTAGGACCGTAAATACTAAGTGATTCATGTGGTTCGGGGAAGCTCAAAGAATGAATAAGACATGGTATTATTTAGATTGAAGAAAAGGGAAGATGTGTGTGTTTCTAGAGAGAAGAAGAAGAAACCACACACACTTCTTTACAAAATATGAACTTCCTACCCTCCTAGTTGGGACTAGGAGGTGTATTTATACTAGGACAAGCCTAACTTAGCACAAATGACTAAACTAGTCCTTGTGAATGAGTAAAGAAAGAAACTAATGCAATTCCCGTAATGACTTCACTTTAGCGAGGCTAACAATCTCTCCCCAAGTGATGTCATACGGGAGTTGCTTACAATGTTCCCTACAAGCAAAATCAAATACAAAACATAAGCGCAGCAGCTCCAAGAGTGTCTTCATAGTCTTCAAACTTCATGAATATTCTCAGCTGCCATCTCTTTACTTGCAGAAGAACAATATGAGCATATCTAATTAGGGATTAAATCTGACCTTTTTGCTCTCCCCTAATTAGTGCTCTCCCCCAAACTGACAACCTTTCTGATGAATTTCCTGAATTCGAAGAAGTCTTTTGATAATTAAATTAGAAACGTCTTTAGTCTTCTAACACGCAGCGGAAAATGTAGAAAAGACTGTCGACTCGACCTTCTTCAATATTGTCTATTCGGGGGAATAAAATATCAACATCTTCATCTCACCAAATGCATTCCAGTTATCTTTCATATATCAAATCAGCCCATAATGTACACATTTCTCTCCCTTGATGGTTACGATTTATCGGAATCAGCATACAATTGTGTACATGAAGCATTAACTGGAAGCATTCTATCATAAATCATATCAGCCCGTGAGAAGATGTCGATGAACAATACCATTTGAAATTTTCTAACTCATTTCAACCCCCTGTATCAAAATTCAACGGTTGTATGTAGTAACCACATGTGAAGATAACCCAATATGACGAACTTGAGAATGAAGCCAAATCTCCTGGACTGATTACTTAAGCTTGTACTATCCTTGTGAAAAAGAACGGTGTACCCAATGTACAAAAACTCTTGGCGTATCCTCAACTACGTGAGACACCGAAGTGATAGCTACTTTGTGGGTTAAGAGAGAAAGAATCACAAAAGTAACTAGATAGCAAGTCTTCATCACACTCAACATATTTGCCCAGACAAGTCATCTTCGCGTAAGGGAAGAAAGAAAGAAGACGAAATAAGTAAACTCGCCCGTCAAACGTCACTTCACACCCAAATAAATAATAAAGAGTCATCTCCGTGGTCACACTTCAAATTCATCGAAACCTTTAGCCGTGAACGTGTATCTTCGTGAAATTAGTCGAGAACCAAAATACCACTCTTTATCTTAGCAAAATTTTGTATCCAATAATTTTTCGTTGGATAACAAATTCCTTTTAACAATATAGCGTCAGTCCACCATTATAGTCCAAAACGAAATTAAGAAAATATCCCAGCACATACAAACCACACGGGCCCAATCCAAGACTGAAAATAACCCACGATCCATATTCAAATTTATGTTCGGTTAGATAAAGCCCAAAATCAATCAAGTTAAATAACCTGATAAAGCTTATAACTTAGTGGTACAAGACCTAACCCTAAACACAATCTGCTTATAGTGTACGCCTACCCCAAACTTTTTCTCTCAACACAGATCTGGGAAAGAAAAAAAAAAGAAGCGTATCTCAACATATTTCCTCATCATAAATCATATCTCATCTCACTCTCATCATCTATCACAGCCCTTAAACAACACTCAAACCCACAGAAGTCTTTCTTGCTCGATCTTACACGTTGTAGCTTCAAGGGAATCAACTTCTGATCATTATAAAATGGTCTCGGGTAGGTTTGAATTAAGATGTGTGTCGTTTTTATTTTTCAATCGAAACATATAGTTGATTGAAACCTAATGGTTTTGGTCAACCTATATAATTCGAATATTATCATGAAGTTTTTGGTCAATGATGATAATAGTTTCAAGAAAAAATCTGAAAAAGATGAAATCTTGAAGCGTTTCTGAGATAGTTTTTAAGATAATTCGAGTTATTTTGTTGAATGAATGAGAGATGAAGAGTGATTGTAAGGGTCCTTTGGGGTGAGTCTAGTTAGGTTTGGGTTAGGTTTGAGATGAAGAGTGATTGTAAGAACAAAAGAATACAATGACCAAATGCTTCACCTCACCCCTCATGGAGAGTCATGAGGGGTATATATAGGCCCTAACTTTGCCACATAAACGATACTAGTCCCTAAGGGCAAAGTATACTACGCATCTAGTCCAATTCACGTAAATGACGTTATCTTTAGAAAAAGCGAGGCTAACAATAACCCAAAGCCCATAACCCATGGATCTTGACCCATAACCCCATTGCATAACATCATGCTTATATCATACATGGATGATATCCATAACCCATGGATCAACCCATACCCAAGTGACCAAGTGCATTGCACTCAAAGATACATTGTATCTAGCCAAAGATCCATGGTTCAACCCATGACCCATGACCCATAACCAAAATACCCATGGGTAAAAGGGAGCGTCCCACGGATCCCTAGCTTAACGCTAGATGGATCCCTTGTAGAAGGGATCCGTGGGATCCAGGGAACAGTAGGATTTTTCCTCTATAAATAGTGAGCCATTTCTTCATTATTTCTTACCCCTTTCAAACATACTTTCTCCCCTGAGTTAAATCTCACTAACCTTAGATCCAAGAGATCTATGTTTATAGTTTTGTTTTTGTGTGATCTTTTAGGTTCCTCTTAAAGGCAAGATCACCACCTTTGAAGTCGAGCAAGCTCAAGTCCATGAGTTGCCAAGCTTCCCCATCATCAAGGCTACTGAAGTCCTCTTGTTGATGATTCCTTTATTTCTTCAAAGAAGTGTAGTGTTGAAGACATTAGTAAAAGGTGTCTCAAGTGTCAAGACGAAGATATTAGTGAAGAGTATCTATTGTCTATAGCATAAGCACTTGTGGTAGGTGCTTAGAAGTCAAGACAAGAAGCATTAGTGAAAGGTGCTTAGAAGTCAAGACTTGAAGCATTAGTGAAAGGTGCTTTGAAGTGAAGACACAAGACATTAGTGAAAGGTGTCTTGTAGATCTAGTCAAAGGCATTAACGAAAGGTGCCTTAGATGTACATTCGATATGGTGTGTTTCGATGTACTAGATAGACTAGCATTAGTTCCAAGGATATTGATGTCCTTGATGATGTTGTAAAGGAGTAGATCTCCTTTGGGATTAGTCGTTGGTGTAGTGTGGTAGTAGTTCCTCCATTGCAATGGAACTAGGTGCTTAGCCTAGTACCTAATAAAGGGTAGGCGACGTTTTAAAGGTGTAGTTCACCTTGGTGTGAAAGAACTAGGTACTTAGCCTAGTACCTTATAAAGGGTAGGCGACGTTTTGTAGGTTTGGTTCACCTTGGAGTGAAAGAACCCGGTGGTTAGCCTAGCACCAGAAAAAGGGTAGGCGACGTTGTGAAGGCTTCTCCGCCTTAAGGAGATTGGTGTAGTGTTTACGAACTCTCGAGTAGGTGACTCGGGGAGTGGAGTAGGGCAAGGAAGGTGTCCTTGTAGCCGAACCACTATAAATACTCGCGTTGTGGTTTTGTGCTTCTTACTCTTATCTTTTCATTACATATCTTTATATGCTTGTTTATCAACATCCAACACACACAACCAAATAGATTGACATAAGTCGATCTAAATAGATTAAAAGCAACCCCCCTTCTAGTTTTCCACAATTGGCATAAGAGATTCGTTACCAAGTTTCTTGAAGTATATTGTACTTTAAAAACTTAATACGATCTATGGCTAATTGAAAACTACAAAGAAGGTTTTTCTTAAAAACAAACACCATGTCTTTTAAAACTATATGTTTGGATGTTGATTCGATAACAACATTTTTTTTATATATTTTTTTTGTTTGTTTGCACTAATCTTCCTTGTCATGTTGATTAGTCCAAGATCATATCCACCAAGCTTTAGGAGTCGCTTGGTAACAAGAATACCTTCCTTAAGAAGGTATCTTAAACGCAAAGGAGCAGGAATAGTCTAAGTGACATTTGTTGTGTCATTTGTAAAGACATTCCTAAGTGCGCTAAAGGTATGATTCTCTTTTTACTTTGCTTGATAATTAAGTATACCTATTTAGGTATTTATATGATTATCTTTTGTGCAAATTACATGTTTTACATGAAGCTTCATTAGGAAGCCTTTTTTTTTCTTACATACGTGTCTTAATTCTCGTCTAAAGTCGTGGTATATAAAACTTATGGTTTGTTTTTCTTTTAATTCAATAATAAAACAAAAACACGAATTTCAAAAATTCCTCCTTCCCTATAAAAACTCCCACCGTCGACCTATCTATCAAATCCTCACTTTTTCAAATATTCTAATTTCAAAAATTTCCTCTCACTCAAAAACTTCATCTTCCTCCTCATTCCATCTCAACCGAAACCAAGAAGATCCGTCATCAATATGGTTTACATAGCACTTGTGCTCATCGCGTTAACACTCATCACACTTGTGTTCCCTATGATGAAGTTCACATACGGAGACATTTACTTTGTGTTGTTAATCTATATTGGGGTTATATACCCAATCCTTTGTATCATCTTAAGTATTGAAATGCAATATTATTAATAATCTAGTTTATCTAGGTTATTTTTATCATAATGTGTTTGTCACTTATTTTGATTTATATGTTTTGTATTCTTTCGTGATACATTAGAAGTCATGTATGCATGCTAAATGAAAATGTAGGATAAAACATATTTCATGGTATAAAAACTGTAAAACCTATGTTTTTATCAAAACTGTTTCTGCTACTACAGATCCACGGATCCCGGAAGATATACTAGCCGGATCCATTTTGTAAAAGAACCGTGGGATCCGTCCTACTGGAAAACAGTCCTCATGCAAGATTAAAAACCAATATCTTTCTAAATATAATAATTCACTAGAAAGTCAAAACCTTGAGTAAGCTAAAGTGTTAAATACCATTGTTAATAAAAATCTAGTAAAAACATTAGATTATCATACGTTGACCACAAACATCTCCTTTTATTAACTTATCATTTCTATAGGTTCAACAATGACGCATGAATATGAGTTTGATTTTTCACTCACTAGCGTTTACACTCCTAACATCTCTCTTGAGCCCAACACACCTGGCAATCATGTCCGTGGGTTCAACAATCTCGAAACTCGTCACTTCCATGAAGGACGTATTGTAGACACCTCTCTAAAATTTGAAGAAGGTATCAATACCTCCTTCCGAGCCATAGGACTAGAATGTCTTCTTGAAATCAACGAGAAGATATGTCCAAGGTTTATAATGGAATTCTTTCGTCAAGTCGAACTCGTTCGTAACGAGGATCGCTCTCTATCTCTTTAGTTTTATATCAAAAACCAAAAGTTCACTCTAACCCTTGGGCATTTTGCTCACATCCTCCGGATTCCAAATCATGGACAATGTGCCTTCACCGAAGATTGGTCTCTTGATTCTCTCTTCAACTTTCGTGAAGAAAATAGTCCATATTGTTCACACATACCCTCTCTAGAAGATTTAAATCGCATAATATGCAAACCTCGACCATTTTACTCCGATCCAAACATTATCTTTACAAGGGATATCCGAGAAGAGTACAAGCCTCTTGCACTCATCCTACGTGAAAATGTTTGGAGTCTTAGGGGAAATCAAGAAATCCCGCTTGTTGTGCTCACATGTTGTACTGTTTGCTAACACAACAACCATACAATCTCGCCTACTTCTTCGCAAGGCGAATCGCAAATCTTCAAGGCTCTAAGAATAAAATCATCCCTTATGGAATGTTCTTGACACGCCTCTATCATAATGTTATGCACTTCCATCCCCAATTTCAAAGTCCATTGTACGTACTTGTGAACAAGATGATGGAACCGCTAAACATATCCCTCATGAAGACTTTCTTCATTCTTGATTCCACCAACACTCATCAATCACATAATGATCCTCCTAGCGAAAACACTCAAGGAAACTAATAGTATTCCAAAATAGGATCAAATCTCTTGTACTCGTGCTTTATCAATGTAATCCAATTTCTTTCATGAAATAAAACATCTTACATTTGATATCTTAGTATTAGAACTCCTTTTAGACTATCCTTGAGATATAATTCATTGTCAAGATCATTGCATACCTTTAGTAAAGGTCCTGCTGAGCAGATAGGCGGATCCCAAAGATTGTGCTAGACGGATCCCTACACTTAGGGAACCGTGGGATCCGGCAAACATAAAATGCAATAGCAAGCATTATATTTCAACCATATTTTTAGAATATCTCACACTAAACTAAACATAGTGTCTTAAGGCAAAATTAAGTCCTTATCAAGATAGGTTGATCTTTTACATAAATCACCTAGATCACACTCTAAGAAGCTTGTAGATATACCGTTTCGTTTTTAATCCATTACTCTTCCGCTCTTAAACTCACACTTCATTTTTTACCTAATCCCTCACATCTAGTTTTAGAAATATTTCGATTATGACAAAATTGATCATAAATCATCCTCATCTCAAAATTGATCAAAGTTGATCAAAATCTAGTTTTTCCATCTCAAAGCTTCTAGGATATTTTCCAAAACACTATCCTAAGACACAACCTGATCTCTAGGATCATTTAGCTTCAATTGACACTCTACATTATTAGTGTCATCCTTGCCCATCTATTGGTACTCTTGAAAGTTCCAAATCCTTCCATAAGTAACAATCATTAGCTACATCATTCATTACCTTCAAGTACTCAAGCACCTCTTCATTTAAAACACTTAGGAGGACTGAAACACTCAAGATGATATAGGTCTTAGATCTTAGAAACATCATTTTCACTTTTTCATAACTGCTGAAAGCCGGTTCCCTAGGATTAGCCCAGACGGATCCCTCTGAGGAAGGAACCGTGGGATCCGGATGACAGTTTATGTCAAATCTCGCTTAATCAATCATTTCAACTCATCTTCCTAACTCAAACACTCCATCTCATCTTAAATGAATTCCTAGATCAGTACAACCTCTGAAGTTGACTCTTGTGCATGATAATCATCACATTCCAATGAATCCTAGTGGCTTAAGGCTTAAATGCACTTGCCAAATCTCTTGGTTTATAAACCACTTTGCTAGAACCTCCATAGTCATCACTCTCATCCTAACTTTTAGCTATTGCAACCTCTTGAAATCATCTCATCATGAGGAAAACTCCAAGTAGTAACTTATCCACCAAAGAACCACCCATGAAAAAGACTCGTGTTATACACAACCGAATCATCTCCGGTCAAGCCAAAAAATGATAGGACTCTTCCTCATCCAATTAAACCAATTCCTAAAAGGATAGTACCCACAAAACTACCAATGCCAAACACCACCATACCTCCTAGGCCAAACAATATTATCTCCACTAAACCATCACCATTGGTTCCTAGAGCTATTTCATTTACATCCCCACTATCATCACCACACCTCTACAATTTAGAGGACTTGCCCCTAGGCCGTCTCATCCGCTTCCGCCGACAACATTCTCCTCATTAGGAGGAATAATGGTTCAAAATCAAGGTGTTAAGTCAACACTTGCTCCGGCTTCCTTTTCACCGTTTCCATCATATAATCCCATTTGGATTATGAGAAATCATCAAAGTCAACCACCCGATCATATGGAAGTTGACACTTCTCTACCACCACCATCATTCTTGGTTGAGTCATTCTCAAATGTACCTCTACCAATCCCTCCATCGTTTGAAGCTCCACAAGCCGCTTCACTTGATCCTTCACATCAAGCTATTTTATTTCCTCCACCACCACTACCTAGCCATGACAAAGATTGCTATCATTGTCAACATGTTGAAAGTTTGATACATGAAGTACGAGAAGACCAACGTTTCATGTTCTATCATCTCCTCGAACGTTTCGACGAGTTTAAACCTAAACAAAACTTGAGCTAGAAGATTTTAGTGGTGTCCTAGCATCAAGCGTTAGTTGGTCTAGAAATTCCTAGTCATGTATTGTCTATTTTCTTAGTTTTTAGAGTCATGTATATCATAACTCTAGTTTTATTAAATGGAATTACATGCTACTTGTTATTTTTCTGAGCATATGATTACCTTGTATTCATATCTCATTCTTGTGATAACATTACTTGTTATATCACCATTGCTGAAATTAATCAGCTACTACGGATCCCTCAGTATTGCCTAGACGGATCCCTAGTAGGAGGGAACCGTGGGATCCGTGAGACAGAAAGTTTTCTTTCTACTAACTTGAATCACATTTGCAGGAAATTGTGAATTATACTTGCTTTCTAATCTTTGTTTTGTAGTTATTCAATTTACACATGAAGACTTTGACATCCTAAAGCTAGGGGGAGCTTTATGTCAAAGCAATACATTGCAAATTACTTGCAATACTAGGTTTACATTTCGTGACATCCCCGTGCATAATTGCAATCATCAAGGGGGAGCACATTCGCCACTTAGACGAAATCTTTTGCAAACTTACTTGCAAACAAACTAGATTAGTATCACTTTCTTGACGCCCTTACATAGGGATAGGGGGAGTAAAGATGAGATCCATTCCCGTTATTTGCTCTCTATTTTTTTTCTTTCTTTTCTCTTTCACATGTGTTGCTTTCCTTCAAACACTTTTTGTTTCGACAAAAAGGGGGAGAAGAAAGTAAAAACTACAAATTCAAACTTTTACGAATTTTAGCTTTTCCTTAAAATAATTTTATGTTTTGTCATCAACAAAAAGGGGGAGATTGTTAATACAAATAAGCCGTAAAAACGTTTATTTATATTTTACGATCTTCTAATGTTTTGTCGATAACAAACGTAAAATCATATTAACGAAACAAATAAAATACGTAAATGGTTTGAACTAACAGTTTCTAACATATTCACATTTTCACATAAAACACTAAAACAAGTATAAGCGATTTTATGATTTAAGTAATACATATGTACAACAACTAGTGTTTACATATTTGGATAAATTATACACATAACTAGTATGTAGTATATTGGGTAATATAAATGGGTAGAAACTTAAGTATCACAACCCATTGGGCAAATACATTGAATGTAGGTGGGTACAACCCAAAGCCCATAACCCATGGATCTTGACCCATAACCCATTGCATGACATCATGCTTATATCATACATGGATGATATCCATAACCCATGGATCAACCCATACCCAAGTGACCAAGTGCATTACACTCAAAGATACATTGTATCTAGCCAAAGATCCATGGTTCAACCCATGACCCATAACCAAAATACCCAAGGGTAAAAGGGAGACGGATCCCTTGTGGAAGGGATCCGTGGGATCCGGGGAACAGTAGGATTTTTCCTCTATAAATAGTGAGCCATTTCTTCATTATTTCTTACCCCTTTCAAACATACTTTCTCCCCTGAGTTAAATCTCACTAACCTTAGATCCAAGAGATCTATGTTTGTAGTTTTGTTTTTGTGTGATATTTTAGGTTCCTCTTAAAGGCAAGATCACCACCTTTGAAGTGGAGCAAGCTCAAGTCCATGAGTTGCCAAGCTTCCCCATCATCAAAGCTACTGAAGTCCTCTTGTTGATGATTCCTTTATTTCTTCAAAGAAGTGTAGTGTTGAAGACATTAGTAAAAGGTGTCTCAAGTGTCAAGACGAAGATATTAGTGAAGAGTATCTATTGTCTATAGCATAAGCACTTGTGGTAGGTGCTTAGAAGTCAAGACAAGAAGCATTAGTGAAAGGTGCTTAGAAGTCAAGACTTGAAGCATTAGTGAAAGGTGCTTTGAAGTGAAGACACAAGACATTAGTGAAAGGTGTCTTGTAGATCTAGTCAAAGGCATTAACGAAAGGTGCCTTAGATGTACATTCGATATGGTGTGTTTCGATGTACTAGATAGACTAGCATTAGTTCCAAGGATATTGATGTCCTTGATGATGTTGTAAAGGAGTAGATCTCCTTTGGGATTAGTCGTTGGTGTAGTGTGGTAGTAGTTCCTCCATTGCAATGGAACTAGGTGCTTAGCCTAGTACCTAATAAAGGGTAGGCGACGTTTTAAAGGTGTAGTTCACCTTGGTGTGAAAGAACTAGGTACTTAGCCTAGTACCTTATAAAGGGTAGGCGATGTTGTGTAGGTTTCGTTCACCTTGGAGTGAAAGAACCCGGTGGTTAGCCTAGCACCAGAAAAAGGGTAGGCGACGTTGTGAAGGCTTCTCCGCCTTAAGGAGATTGGTGTAGTGTTTACGAACTCTCGAGTAGGTGACTCGGGGAGTGGAGTAGGGCAAGGAAGGTGTCCTTGTAGCCGAACCACTATAAATACTCGCGTTGTGGTTTTGTGCTTCTTACTCTTATCTTTTCATTACATATCTTTATATGCTTGTTTATCAACATCCAACACACACAACCAAATAGATTGACATAAGTCGATCTAAATAGATTAAAAGGAAGTTTTAATTGGTAAAACTATTCAACCCCCCTTCTAGTTTTCCACAAATTGATTTTGAAGATGAAGGAGATTCTAGTAAAGGAGCAAAGGAAGCTAATACTCAAGGAGAGCAGCTGGATGATCAAGACATTTTCTGTACTGCAACTGATTTTACCACTGATTCAATTTCCACTGCAGAGCTAAATATTGCCACTGCAAGTGAAGAATTTGATAAACTGAAGAAAGACAAAGGTAAAGCAGTTATGGAAAGTCAAGAGCAACCTGGAAGAAAGATTTCAAAGAAAGAGCAAATTCAGATTGCTCATGATAAAGAAGTTGCTGAAAAGATCTCTGAAGATCAAATTGCTGAAAAGAAAAAGCTTGAAGAAATGGAAGTTGCAAGCTTTTTGGAGACTAAAAGATTGGATAGAATGGAAGAAGATCCACTTTCCACTGTTCAACCTACAATTCTTAGAGAGAAAACTCCAGAGTTTAGCTATGTTCCTACTGACGAAGATATTGAGTTCTTGATTGCTAATAATCCAATAATCAAGAAAAAGGCAATTGACCTTGTAGCTGATGCATCCGTAACTGAAGAACAAAGAACTGCTCAGTTGATGGATTTCATTCAAATGAAGAACAAGCAAGCACTTGAAGATGTGATCAATTCAGTCAAAAAGGGTCAAAAGAAACCAAGACAACCAACCAAGGCATAAATTCTCTCATATATGAATACTTACTGTTGTCATGTTGGTGGTTGGAAGAAGCATCAATTCAAAGGAATGTCTGATGATCAAGTTGAAAGAGCTTACTACAGAGTTCAAAAACATGATAAAGATTTTATTGCAATGGGCTCTGAAGAAGCAAGAAGGTTTCCTGGATTGAAGAGAAAGGCCAAAGAAAGTGATTCTCAAACTGTTAAGAAGACTAAGGTTGCTGAAGAACAAGAAATTCCTACTGAGAAATTCACTGAAGAACAACTGACTGGAATGATTGTGGTTGTAGAAGAAGATTTTTATCCAGAACCACTGCAAGTTCGACATCCTATCATTGATTGGGAAGTTTACACTGCTAGCAATTTTGCTCCAACATGGAAGATTATAAGGCTAGGTGGTGAAACTTCATCATTCATTCAATTTGAAGATCTTATAAAAGCTTTTGACAGAGATGACCTTGATACACTATGGAGGTTAGTTCAAGAAAGGTTTAATGCTCAAGATCTCAAAGACATGAAGGAGATGCAGTTATGGGTTAATCTTAGAAGGCTCTATGAACCAAATGTTAATGATGATTTATGGAAATTCTCATGCACATGTCCTGGTACTAAATGGTTTTACTATGATTCATGTGAAGTTCATCATGTCTCTACAGCAAATGGAGAAGATGCATTCATGCTTGCTGAGAAAGAATATCCACTCAGAGCTGGAACTCTCACTGTGATGTTATGTACAACAATAAGAGTTCATGAAGACAATGAGAAGGTCAGAGCATTGTTACATAGGCTTCAAGATCAATGTTCCAGAGCTATTCAGAAGTTAAGGAAGAAGTAAAAGTGTTTGGTTGAATTCCCCAAATCCTTGAAGATAATGCATATTGAAGAAACTTATTGATTTGCAGAGAAATCATAAGTTTAGGGGAGGATTGTTGGGAATAATCCGTTACCACGGATAGTTGTGGTTTACACTGCTCGGATTAACACTAGCAGTGGAAACGTATTACCACTGCTATTAGATAATGTTTAGATGAACGCGTCTAGATAAGTATAGAATAGATTTCGTGTATATTCTATAATGTTAGTTTTATACTTATCTTGTAAAGGACTCATTGTTGTATAAAAGGAGGTCCTAGGTCATTGTCTTAGGTACGTGTCTAATTACCTACGTATTACTCACAAAGGCTTCAAGGTGTAACCCTAGTGATAATTAAGATCACTCGTATTATTCATTAATAATATTAGAGCTTAAGTTTTGTGTTTAATTTGTGTTTACATACAATACATCATACAATCCATCTTCTAAGTATAACTAAGTAAATTCCGCGTGCTTAATAATATCATATAAAATATCATTGACACAAGGTGTGTGTTTAGATCCATCAATACACTTGGCCCATTAAAATTCTTGAAGCCCATTGTACCATCCGATCCAACACTAAAGCACAACAAACCCTAAGTATCCGGTGTATAAAACACTACAACCTCACACATAATCCTAAACTTTCTCACACCTCAAAAACCTAAAAATACTCTCAAATATCCGCCCCCTTTACTGCTTCAAACCCTAATCTCATTCAAAAAAATCCGCCTCTGTCTCCTTTCTTCCAAGACAGACGAACCAACACAGTAATAGATCAATGTCTTGTCGACACCTTTCACCAATTTAGTCTCGCCACAGGGTTGGTTATGAGACAAGTAATAGGCCATAGGGATGGTATTTTGATTCATCGTATCATCTTCATGATCAAATGACAAGGTAGGTTTTACTACTGTTGTTCATTCATGTTATAGAACCATAAATGAACCAAGGAAAGTGATATAACATAATTGTTATACTCCTTTCTTTAAATCGTAAATTGTCTTAGTGGATTAATGATGAAAATTTTCGTGAAAGGACCTTCAAGGTCAGATTTATCAATGAATATTCACGAAATAGATCTGAGATCTTTATAGTAGTTATGTTTCATTTTTGAGATTTGTAATTCGTTGTGTCATTTAATCGAACAGAAGGATGGAATGAAACGAATTGTTTAGTTCCACTTTGAGAGGTTCGGAAAACATCATATCTGTGATGAATTTTATTTCATGAGTTAAGGCGCTTGATTCTTGATAAATCATCGATAGTCACGAAATAAAAAGCTGAGATCACTTAGAAATAAACAAGTTTCAAAACTTGTTGTAGTAATAGATGCTGATGTTTCCTAATGATGTATATGATGTTAGTTGGTTGATTGTGGTAGAGATGTTTGACTGGTTTATTAGGATCATTCAATGGTCAACAAGTTGCTTTTGATTTTTCTTTCCAAACCTCTTCTTGTATACACAAATCGCTTTCTCAAACCCATGACAAATCGCTTCATCTTTAAACATCACAAGTCACTTAGAAGAAAAACACGTCAAAACGCATTTTCATTTCATTAAATCGCATGAATCTGTTCTTCAATCTGCACCTTTTAATTTTCATAGACAAGTTGCTTCTTTTCCAACACAAATCGCTTTAAAAAGTTATAGACAAGTCGCTTCTTGAATAGTATGTCAAATCGCTTGACCATTTAAAAATGACAAATCGCTTTTGACATTCAAAAATGACAAATCGAAAAGTTCTTATAGCACACAAATCGCTTAGATGAACACAAACCGCCTCTGAGTCAATACTCATCGGGTACAATGAATCTGGACACTGTTCAAACTGCAGCCAAGAAATTTCGAAAACCGCATATTAGACTATGCTCAGGACAGTTTCAAAGACTGCTTAAAAACTATTTAAAACCTAGTTTTGACAATCAAACATAAAATCTGCTTACACAGTTTAATAAGGATTAAAAAACTGGTTAACAAAAAATAGTTTAACAATACTTAAAAACTTGCTTAAACAGAATCGATCATAGTGCCATCCAACATCCAACAGATTCAATATACAACCTAAAAAAGCATCAATACACATCAAGCAACTCAAAATCTCAACAAACCGCAACAACACCCAAACACGAGCCAAACCACACAAAGAACCGCCTCAAACTGCATAAAAAACCGTATTAAAACCATACGAATTATCAAAACAACATAACCTAGGCTCTGATGCCAATTGTTAGGATCGAATATTTATGTTGTTTGATGATTCGGGTGGTCTTGGATGATGGAAATACATGTTAGCCATTTAGAGAGAGAAAGATAAGAGATGGGTGTTTTCTAGAGAGAGAAATAAAAAGGAAAATGAAATGTTAGATTGAAAAGCACCACCCATTCCAAGGATGGAAGGGGTATTTATAGTTACAAATACTACGTCCTCCTATCGGACTGTGGATCATGCATACAGTGGGTAAAGACCCGTCCTTCCTCTACGGTGTTACACTACGCTAAACTAGGCTAATAACTAACTAATAAAACAGTAAATAACGATATGTTTATGAGCTAACATATGCTAGAATATAGATGGGGTGACCGACACTTCATTATGGAATTTCCAATTCCTAACACCAACCGTCTTAAAAACAAGCCTGTCCTCTAGATTGTGCGGCAGATGCAGGAAACTTTTCAAACAATGTTGCTAATGGTTCCCAAGTAGCATCTTCTACTGTGCCATTAGCTCATTGCACTAAACCATACACCGCGGCTACATTCTTCTTTTCAAGCATTTTCATGTCCAAAATGGCTATTGGTTGCGCCTCAATCAAACGATCTTTGTCACAACTTGGCAGCTCTGTTACTTGTGAAGAACGTAGAACACCCTTGCAGATTTTGAACTGTGAGACATGAAACACATTATGGATCTGGGCATATGCAGGCAATTCTAGTTTATAAGCCACTAGTCCAACTCTTTCAATCACTTTAAAAGGTCCAAAACTCTTAGGAGAGAACTTGTTTTGCTTTCCTTGTCAGATAGAGACTTTCTTATGAGGCTACAACTTTAGGAAGACCCAGTCACCCACTGCAAGCACTCTTTCAATCCTCTTTTTATCTGCTTGTTGCTTCATCCTATTTTGAGACCTTGTCGAATGAAATTTCAACATTTGGATTGCTTGTTCTCTTGCCATAAGTGTCCTATCCACTGCATCTACCTTACTTAGACTACCTAAATATGGAACATGAACTGGTGGAATCTGCCCATAGACTGCCTCAAATGGTGTTGTAAGAGTGGAAGTATGAAAATTTGAGTTGTATCACAACTCAACTAGTTATAAACACTTGGATCACTCCTTAGGTCTCTCCCAAGTCATACATCTAAGGTAGCCTTCCAAACATCTATTCAGCACTTTAGTTTACCCATCTGTTTGAGGGTGATAGGATGTAAACTTGATCAACTTGACTTGCAAAAACTTGAACAACTCCTTCAAGAAATTAGTTAAGAAGATCTTGTCCCTATCTGAGATAATAGTGAGTGGCAGACCATGTAGCTTGTATCTGTATCCAAGAACAACTGTTTGACTAGCTGAGAAAGGGTGAGTCAAGGGCATGAAGTAAGCATATTTAGTGAGTCTATCAACCACCACAAATATGACATTGTAACCTTGAGACTTTGGAATACCTTCAATTAAGTCCATAGAGATACTTTCCCATATTTTATTAGGAATAGGTAGTGGTTGTAGAAGACCAGGATAGGCTGCTAAGTCAGGTTTGCATATCTGGAAAGTGTTACATTCTATCACATACTTCTTAATATCCTTCCTCAATCTGTTCCAAAAAAGGACAAAGGTCATCTTATGAGTGGTAACCTTTACTCCTAAATGACCACCAATGGAACTGTCATGAAAGTGAGCCAATAAATCCAATCTTAGTTGAACATCATTGCCCACCACCAACTTGTTTTTCCCTAGTTAACCATTAGACCATGTATAGTGCTTCTTGTTGCAATTTCCAGCAACTCTATCAAAACTTGTTTCAAAGTTACATCTTGTTCCCAACTTGCTGTTATTCTTGCAGTCAAATCAGTTGGCATAGTTGCCACCATTAGGGATGCAATCGAGTCAAGCCGAGCTCGAGCTTGACAAGGCTTGAGCTCGGCTCGAATAGAAAATAGTAGGCTCGAGATCGGCTTGAAAGCTCGTCAAGCTTCATTACCCAGGCTTGAGCTTGGCACGATTAGAATTCAACAAAGCTTGAGCTTGGCTTGAAAAGCTTGAATGTATACAAAAACCTTTGATTTCAACAGTAACAAAACCAACAATAACATCCTCGTACTCAAACTTAAAATTTGTTGAATATATGTCTAGAGTAAAATAAACTAAAACCATATTGAAACCCAAAATTAGATTGATTCAATAGTAACAAAACCGAAAATAACATTCGTACCCAATTTCAACATTTGAATGAAACATAAGCCAAAGTACTAATTAAGGTTCAGATTTATAAATAATTGTAACAAAATATATCTCGTGAGGCTTCGTAAGGTTCATAGATCTTGAATTCTTGAGCAAAATGACTTTCATGCTGCACTCTAGATACACTTTCTTTAACAGAATTTCATGTTGCACTCTAGACAAGGCATCAGCAGTTGCATTATCCACCTCTTTCTTGTACTTGACATCATAATCAAATCCAATTAAGTTTGGCAACCATTTCATCTGGGTAGGTGTGGTTATCCTGTGCTTCAATAGGTACTTCAAACTATAGTGGTCAGTTTTGATAATAAAATGCCTATCTATTAAGTACCCTTTCCACTTTTCCAATGCCATCATCACAGCCAAGAACTCTTTCTCATATGTGGAGAGTGATTGATGCTTTGGTGCTAAGGCTTTACTCAAATAAGCAACGGGATGGCCATTTTGTTGTAAGACTGCCCCAATACCCATTTCTGATGCATATGTCTCTACCTCAAATGGTATACTAAAGTCTGGTAAGGTTAGAACAGGTGCCTTAACCATAGCTTCCTTCAAGACTTCAAAAGAACTTTGTGCTTCATCTGACTACTTGAAAGCATTTTTCTTCAAAAGTTGTGTCAATGGCCTACTTAAACTGGCAAAGTCTTTGATTAATTTCCTGTATTAGCCAGTAAGACCAAGAAATCCTCTGAGATGCTTGATATTTGTGGGCACAGGCCATTTTTGCATAGCAACTATCTTTTTCGGGTCAGTGGATACTCCTTGTGCAAAAGAGATAACATGCCCCAAATACTCCACATGACTTGTTCCAAACACACACTTACTCTTCTTTGCATAAAGCTGATGTTGTCTCATTGTTTCCAATATTACAGTTAGATGGCCAATGTGATCTGAAAAACTCTTTAAATAGATCAAAATATCATTAAAGGACACCAATGTAAACCTTCTCAAATAAGCCTTGAAGACATCATTCATAAGAGCCTGGAAAGTAGAAAGTGTATTGGTTAAACCAAATGGAATAACCAAGAACTCATAGTGCCCCTCATGAGTTTTGAATGCAGTTTTAGCTATGTCATCTTCAAACATTCGAATCTGATGATAGCCTGACCTTAAATTTATCTTGGAAAACACCATAGCCCCATGTAACTCATCAATAAGCTCATCTATGATTGGAATGGAAAACTTGTCTCTGACAATGTTTTTGCTGAGTTTCCTATAATTAATGCATATCCTCCAGCAGTTGACTTTCTTTTCTACCATTACAATGGGTGAGGTAAAAGGACTTTGGCTTGCCTTTATAACTCCTGAGTCCAAAAGCTCTTTAATCATGGTTTCAATAGCATCTTTCCGTATAAGAGGGTGTCTATATGGTTTGATGTTGACTGGTTGGGTTCCCTCAATCAGTGGAGTCCTATGATCATGGATCCTTTTTGGTGGAAATTCCTTAGGCACTTCAAACACATCTCCAAATTGTTCAACAACTTGCTCCAATTCAAGCATGTCTTCTTCTGTATTCCCATGTTCCTCCATTGTCATTAAACTTAAACCAGTGTTTGGATAAACATAAAACATGAACATTTTAGCCTGAGGTGTACCATTTGTAGGATCGTGTATTTTATGTTGTTTAGATGATTCGGGTGGTCTAGGTAGATGATTAAACAAGAATGCCATCTTAGAGAGAGAAAGAGTAGAGAGTGTGATTTTTTAGATAGAGAAAGATAATTAAAAATGAAAGGTTAGATTAAAGAAGCACCACCCTTCCCTTAGAGGGAAGGGTATTTATAGTTACAAACTAAACGACCTCCTCACGGCCTGTGGATCAGGTATACAGTGGGTAAAGACCCGTCCTTCCTCCATGGTGTTACACTAAACTAAACTACGCTATAAACTAACTAATTAACTACTAAATAACGTAAATAACGACACGTCTATGAGCTAACATATGCTAGACCATAATTGGGGTGACCGACACTTTAACATGGAATTTCCAATTCCTAACAATCTCCCTCTAAGGGAGGTCACCCCATGAAATACATTTTGCATCCTAGCATTCTATCTTTGTCATTAGTTATGAGCTCGTAGACTTTTATTCTTCAAGTTCCGCAATCTTTTGTGCTTTAGTAGCGATTCTTCAAAGTCCGCGTAGTTTTGTACATTTAGTGGAGGCCTTAAACTGATCCACATCATGATGATCTTCGAGCTTTCTTTAAGATCATCAGCCACAGTAAATCTCTGGATCACCCTTTATTGTGTTGCCATCATGTGAAGTTGTGACTTATGGACCGACATGCTCACACTTTTGAATCATGACATCTTTCCATCAGAGTAGCGGAAGCTTTACTGGTTCATGATATTTGCAGCAGCGTAGCAGAAGCATAGTATCAAATATCAGAGCCATGTTATGTAGATATGCACAAGTCATGATTTCTTCAATTAAGTGTGGATGATGTGAGCATGCGGCTTTGGATTGACTTCTCAATTCTGATCAGCTGCAACCGTCCAAATGTACCTGCAAACAACAGTTAGCAATAAAACTCACGAAAGTGTCTTTGATCACTTTCGTTGAATTGAGGTACAGGGCCCACGGTTCCCCGTTGATCAGTACAAGTACTGCCTATGATCAGGTATAATTCCGAAGAATCTCCTTGACAGGGTTTCGCAGCTGTTCTAGCTGTTCTCAAACCGGAACGTCTCAAAGAAGACAACACGGAGTGAGTGAACCAGCGAATTGAGATTCACTGATTGATGAAAAACTGATTTGAAAACAATCGCGTATTGCTTGAGGAAAGAGTTTTGCAATATGACGAAGGTTTTATGAGAAAGATCAATTTTCAATCAAAAATACTTTTTGTATTTGAAAATGAATACACATTCGATGTGCTAGAAAAGAAGAGATTTGCACATCGAACGCTTTTTCCAAAAGTATTTTTTCAATCAGAGATACTTTTTGTGTTTAAAAATGAATATACATTCGATGTGCTAGAAAAAAGAAGAGATTTGCACATCGAACGGTTTTTCCAAAAGTATTCGTCAATTCATTTCCTGGACCAAGGTTGATTCACGAGTGAATCGCCCCATCGTTTCTATCCAGTTGTCACAAGCTTGATCTTTTGAAAAAAATCTCACATGTCACCCACCAAGAGCTTGTTTTATGTTGGCTTTAGAAGGATTTCCATTTTCATCGTGAATATTTAACATATCACTCTGATATTCTGGCAATACCACAAGAATAATGCGTAGGACTCTCAATATATACTTACTTTCCACATTGTGTGAAACAGCAAGTCTTCATTAATTTAGTGTCCTAATGAGATATTGTGGATGATCTCTTGGCTCTAGACTCAATTGTGCACTTTGGTTTCCTATTTGGAGACTAGGGAGAGGGTATCCTTCTTCAATATCAACAATCTCTAAGAGAAAGTCGATAGATTATGTAGGTTCCCCGTGAGAATGAAACAAGCCCTTTTAAGAGGAACTTGAGTAGCTTGGGAAGTTGTAGTGCAGTGCGTCACTAGGTCCATGACGTCTTGTCTTCAATACCAGTGTTACCTTGGTAACCACCAGTAGCATATGAATTGAACCCGGTTTCTGCCCTAAGGTTGAATTATTGGAGGGCTATTTCTTTTCACCCTTTTTCACATTCAAATCTTTTTCATTCTTCAACCCCTTCAGTTCTTACCGAGACTTCATAACTAGAACCTTGTTGGGTTTATTCCAGTACTAGCTCAGTCTCAGTCTGCACTCTTCCCATTTCTCATTTTTCTCCTTTTTTTTCATCATACCTAAGGACTCTACACTATCTAGTGGATTATCCCTAGGTAGATCCCTCCGGTTCTGGCGGATCATGGGAACTAATACCTAACCTCACCATCCTTATAACTCCATGCATAAAGTAAAATGGTCGGTTTTTTTGGTACAGTTCATTCTTTCTTGAAACCAATTGAAAAATCATTTGGAAAAATCAATCAAGGTACTTGTGATATAAAATCAAAGCATTTTGTACCTTAATTGTTTTGATCATTTAGAAATGCTCCCCCTCAACATGTGCATATGATATTGAAATTGTTTAGCACATGGAGGCAAGAGTTCTTTGAATTTATTCTTGATCACAATTTCCGTGGAAAAAGCCATTTGATTTTCTTTGATAAATTCCCCCCCTCAATATGTGCATAGGATATTTGAAATCATTTTATCACATAGAGGAAAGAGTTCATTTGAAGTACATCCATGATCACAAAATTCATTAAGAAACCATTTATAAAATCAATCAAGGTACTTTATGTTAAAACATAGAAATCATTGTACCTTGAAAGTTTATTTTCTTATTGAAATGCTCCCCCTTAATATGTGATTCGAGAATACGGGAAAGAGTTTAGCACATATGGGAGAGCAATATGCACTTTTGAATCAAATCGATCATCATTTATCAGATTTCATAGTTAAATCACAAATTCTCCCCCGATCAAAAATATCAAACCCTTTGAGATTTTGGATCCCAAGTGATTTAATAAGGTTTAGAAAACATGGGAGAATATGTGCCTAATTTAAAAAGCTCTTCTGGTTTATGGTTAAATGCTCCTCCACAATCATGTGCATTATGTATTTCAAAATCGTTTGGCACATGAAGGAAGGAGTGCTTTAGAAACAATCACCCTTTTTAAAACCGATTTGAGATTTAAATCACGATCTCTCCCCCGATCAAAAATTTCAAACCAATTGAGATGTTGGATCCCGATTGATTTAAATCATTTGGTAAATTTTTGAGAAAGACATGGCTTGATTTAATTTTTTGAAATTTACTGATGAGGAAAACCATCTGCTGATGCAGTGAGACCTCTTACGTTGCTTTTTTCATGCCAACTCTCCATAGAAGTCAAATTAAGCTTCGTTTCTTCATTTGTCAACCCAAGATATAGTTACCCTTTCCTTTCGGCATCCAATCATCTTCAATTGTGAGATCCGGATCAGGAACATTCTTATAACCATCTTATCTGCATACGTTAGTCAACATAAACAGATATATGGTGGTCGACAACACCCAAACAGCAATCGACTAATAAAAGTCAATTCAACATATCAATCAGATCATGTAAAGACATGGGAATAATGTGTTCATCAAACTCTAATCATCTAATCCTAACAATCATATCCTAGGCACCTAGTCCTTCAACATAGGTTAACATCATTTTCAGTTAAGCATATAGGATAATTAGATAAGCTCGATATATGATATAAATTTGAAAACATTCTCCCCTTCAATCAATGACTCATTTTTTGAAAAGTATTAAAAGCGCTGAAGTCATTGATTGAGTTTGCAAATTTATAAAAAATCTGATTCTGATTGATTTTCAAGCAACTCGTTTACCACCATTTTTGTTAAAACAAATATTTTTCTGAAGAATTTTAGAAGGAAAAATATTTGAGTAGGAACAGCAGTCTTTATGATGACATGCTTTCCTTGTTTATGTGTTTTTAGGATAAGTGCATGAAATATTTGAAAATTGGTTTAGCGCAACACTTTCCTTCCTTTGAAGAGCGGGTTGCTATCTGAAATAATAGCAAACCATGGTTTAAGCACGAGTTACAGTCTGAAGTAACTGTAAGCCATTTGATTTGTGACAAGTTTTGAAAAGAAATATTTACACCTTCTGCTCGAACTTCATCTATGGTCCCGTGCCATTGTTGAATGACATTTCTAAGACCGCAGATGTTATTAATACCAGAAGACATGTCTTGAGAAAACATATTTTTGGTATTTTTAATTTTTTTAAATTTTTATGGGTTTTTGTTGGTTTTATAATTTTCTATTTTGATTTTGTTGGTTTTATATTTTTGTATTTTGCTTTTTGAAAAAAATATATACACAGATAAATTAGATGATATAGTTTAAGAAGATGATGATACGAGTACCGAGATAAGGATATCGAGCAGCCCCGTTGTGGAAGATAGAAGTCATCATCCCTAAAACTTTCACCACCAAAGCTTCCGAGGCTCTTGCATTGAAGAAAGAAATTGAACCATCTGAAAGTGAGACTTTGGCAGCTTCCCCCCAAACCGAAAATCCTTTAGTTGAGCAGACTCGAAGCTCTATTTCAAGCTTGCCTTAGCCAGGTGCACAGAGAAGCACACCACTATCATAAATACCGCTGCTCATTTTAAGAACGATAATCGAGATTCTCCGTTCGGGGTTATATCATCAACAAGAATAGCACCGTATCATCACACTCTTTAAATTTCTTCTCATATTTCATTACCACTAAAGTCTGAAGCGATGCATCCCCAAAAGGTGTCAAGAGACCACTTCCCCCAAGTAGATGAATTGATGCAGTCAGTCTTTTAGACTAGAGCTCATGAACCCGAATACACATATACCCGAAGACAGAGAAACTTATACCATCGAAGTAGCAGATTAAGTCCGATATCCAAAGAATAACCCCGATGTATGTTTTTCTCTCCCCTGATGATAGTGTATGAAGCTCGAGAACCCGAAGTACCCGAATGCCCAAAGAGAGAATAACCGATAACATTGAAGAAGCAGGCCAAATCACTGATTATCTCTGCCGATGACTGTCTCTGCGGATGTCAACTCCGGAATAAGTGATTATATCTTTGAACCACTGATTAAGCACTCAAGTGAAACAGCTGAGCATCCCCAATGTACACAATTCTCTCTCCCCTGATGATTGCGATAACATCGAAATCATCACACACTTGTGCACCTCTTTTTATCTTCAGAAACTTTCTATTACATCACTTCCTCCACGTAGTTGGAATGATAACACTAAAAGCCTTGATGAGTAAAACCTTGAGTTTCTCTACGGTCATGACATATGTCTTCCCGGGATATCTTCAATCACTTATAAGAATTAAGTTCATCAAGTTTACTCGCTTTGTGTTTAGATATGAGTCTCCTTCCCCCTTGCTGGTTTTGACACTTCATAATCAGCAACACATTCAAAGCCCGTATACAAGAAATCTGTTGAGAAGAACACTTGAACTCTTGTGAGAATCAACTTGCTGAAGAATATGAGCAAGTCTAATTGGGGATTAACTTTGGCTTTTCACTCTCCCCCAATTAGTGCTCTCCCCTAAACCGACAATCTTTATGATGAATGCTTGAATTAAGAAGAAGTCTTTAGATCGATAAATGTAACTCGTCTTTAGTCTTCTAACATGTACCAGAAAATGTAGAACCGACTGTAGACTCGACCTTCTTCTAGATTGTCCAATTGGGGAATATAAAGTCAACATCTTCAACTCACTAAATGCATTCCCGTTAACATACAAATAGCAAATCCCCTTAATTCAAATCCCTCCCAATACAACAAGAACAGAAAGATTTTATTAAGGAAATCAGCTTCGCAACTGGAAGCACTTTGTCATTAATCAAATCAGCCCGTGTGAAGATGTTAACCAACGGCTTTTAGAAGAAAACTCCATGTGAAGATAACCCGATAAGAAGAAGCTCGGTTCTTACATGAGTTTGGAGCCGTTTGACCATTTATTCTCATAAATCAATCAACCATGCAGTAAATTCACACTTCTTCTCCCCCTCAAGAATTGCATGCGGAGTTGCCATTCTTGATTGAATAAGTGAATATCTTCAACAAATGTAGTCTCATCACACTTCTCCCCTTCAAAGGTAGCATATGATGTCGCCATCGTCATTATGATTGAGCAAGTGGAATAAGAAGACAATCAACAGTAGTTCGGTTCACTTGATGACTGAAGCGCTTGGAAAAAGCATGAAGCATGTTGATGAGAATGGTCATAAATAAGAAGATTTCTCTTCTTCCGAAGATAAAGCGCACTGAGACGTACACTTTTCTTTTCTTTAGAGAACGAGGCTTGAACTGTTGTGTTCAAACGTCATAATCTCTCTCTTTTCAATCTCTCTTGGCAAACTTGTAATCAACCCCATTATGATTCAGTAGGCTCTTTGTTGTGACAGCTGATGGAGAAAACCCAATATGATGAATTTGACCCTGAAGTAAACTAACCTGAACTCGTGACTTAAACTTGCACATATGTAACAAAGAGCGGTGCCGAGACTTCATCCTCCATTGAATCTCTAAGTACTCTATACTCTTCTTCCAACCAACCATCAAGTATAAGACGTACTTCACCTCTTGAAAATCCACAATTGAATGTGACACTGAGCACAACAACGTAACTCCTTAAAGTGATAGTTATTTTGTGGTGGTACGAGCCCAATTCCCCCAAGTGGTAAAAGAAAAGGAAAAAGTCACCCAACAATAACTAGATTTCCAAGTCTTCATTTTTGATAATAAGCTCGAACAAGAATCTTCATCCAACCATCCCCGATACCTTCAGATACTGAGTGCACTCGCCCGTGATATTTTACTTCAACCTCAAATAAATAATAGTGAATTAACCCCATTGTCACATCTTCTGGTTGAAAGCTCACATCTAGCCTCTTTTGACGTTTTAAGTGAACTATGATAATGGTTTTCATCCCGACCATGGTTAAAAGCACATAACCCCGTAAAACTTTGAAATAACCAAACAGCCATGAAGAGTATCCAAACAATCACCCAACTCATGAAGTACACCCTTTTATCCCTTCTTCGAAATAGAAACCGTAGCACCAGCATTAGATAGATCCTGAAATACACTTTCCTTTCTCCAGGATGGTTCCATCATCACGGGATTTTACAATTCTATAGTTTAACCGAGAAATAGTTTCTTTCGCGGGGATTTTACAAAACCAAGAATAAACCGAGAGATAGAGCCAGAAATGTACTTTACTTACACCGGGATGATTCCATTGTCACGGGATTTTACAAATCTATGATTTAAACCGAGAAATAGTTTCTTTCGAGGTATTTTACAAAATCAAGACTAAACCGTAAACAGTGTCAGCTTGAATGTGTTATGACAACTTTGGTTTCGATGAATATCTGTTTTAGGGGAACATGCAGCGGTTCATTATCCAACATCAACAATATCATCAACCATCCAATAAACACTTTGGTAAACACATCATTTACGCATTCTGTCGGCTATTGCAGTGACAACATGTAAGATATTGGATTTCACATACACATCATAACATTAACACAATGAGCACATAGATGGTTTTAGAGAGAGAAAGAGTGGGACATTCTAGTGAGAGAAACTTGTGGAATATTAGATTACCAAAGAACATCCAACCCTCTACCTTGGGAGGTAGAGGGTAATTATAGGTTACAAACTAAACGACCTCCTGACGGCCTGTGGATCAGGGATACAGTGGGTAAAGACCCGTCCTTCCTCCACGGTGTTGCACTAGACTATTTTACGCTACTGACTAACTACAAAACAACATAAATAAGTAACTAACGATTAGTCTACGAGCTAACTTAAGCTAGATGATAGTTGGGGTGACCGACTCTTCAATATAGGAATTTTCTAATTCCTAACAATCTCCCCCTAAGGGAGGTCATCCCATGTTTTACATTACAAATCCTAGCATTCTATTCTTGACTTTGTTCTTGAGCTCGTAGACAAAACAACTTCAACATCGCAATCTTTGTGCCTAAGTAGTGCAACTCCAAAGTCTGCACAGATTTGTACTTTAAGTGGAGGACATTAATGATCCATGAGAGAATAATAAGGAGCCATCTTTTGAGATCATCAGCAATCATCAATCTCTAAGGCATCCTTTGTGGTGTTGTGACTTTAGGACCGACATGCTCACATTCTGGATCATGAATTCTTCTCATCAGAGTAGCGGAAGCTTTTGTTGAATCATGATATTAGCAGCAACGTAGCAGAAGCATGGAGTGAAAATATCAGAGTCATTGATGCACTAATCATGATTTCTTTTGAGATGAATGTATTAAATGAGCATGCGGCTATGGATTGACCGCTTCATTCTGATCAGCTGCAAACGTCGGGTGTACCTGCATACAACAGTTAGCACTAAGTCGCACGAAAGTGTCTTTGATCACTTTCGTTGAATTGAGGTACACGGCCCACGGTTCCCCGTTGATCAGTACAAGTACTGCCTGTGATCAGGTAGGATTCCTAAGAATCTCCTTGACAGGGTTTCGCAGCTGTTCTAGCTGTTCTCAAACCGGAACATCTCAAAGAAGACAACACGGAGTGAGTGAACCAGCGAATTTTAAGTCCACTGATTGATGAAAAGAGATTTGAAAAAACAATCGTGTATTGCTCAATAGAAATTGTTTTTGCAATACAACGAAGGTTTTATTGAAAATCAATTATCAATCATAAAAATACCTTTTGGTTTGAAAAATGGGTACACGGTCGATGTGCTAAAGAAAAGAGTTTTTAAGCACAAAGACCGGTTTTTCAAAGGCATCCGTCAATCCATAACCTGAACCAGGATTGATTCAAGAGATTGAATCGCCCCATTGTTTCTGTTCAGTTGTCACATGGTTGATCTATATAATAGATCTCACATGCCACCTACCAGGAGCTTGTTTGATGTTGGCTCCAGAAGGCTTTCCATCTTCATTGTGAATATGTAAACACATCACTCAGATGTTCTGGCAATACCACAAGGATAATGCGTAGGACTCAAGATATAATCTCTCTTTCCACATTGTGTGAAACAGAGAGTCTTCATTGAAAGTGTCCTAATGAGATTTATTGATGATCTCGTGGCTCTAGACTCAATTTGTGCATATTTGGATCCTATAACGGAGACTAGGGAGAGCGTCTCCTTCTTCAATATCAACCATCTCTAAGAGAAAGTCGATAGATAATGTAGGTTCCCCGTGAGAATGAAACAAGCCCTTTTAAGAGGAACTTGAGTGGTTTGGAGAGTTGAAGTGCATTGCGTCACTGGGTCCATGACGTCTTGTCTTCAATACAGATGTTACCATCAGTAGCATATTAATTGAACCCGGTATCTGCCCTAAGGTTGAATAAATGGAGGGCTATTTGTTTTCACCCTTTTCTCATTCAATTCTTTTTAATTCTTCAACCCCTTCAGTGCTTACCGAGACTTCATAGCTATTACCTTGTTTGGTTTATTCCAGTACTAGCTCAGTCTTAGTCCGCACTCTTCCCATATCTCAATTTTTTTTCTCCTTTTATCATCATACCTAAGGACTTCTACACTAACTAGTGGATTGTCCCTGGGTAGATCCCTCCGGTTCTGGCGGATCATGGGAACCAATACCTAACCTTATCATCCTTATATCACCGTACATAAAGTAAAGTTGGTCGGTCTATTTGGTATTGTTCATCTGCCATTTGATCCAACTGAAAACCATTTGAAAATCAATTCAGATACTTGTGATATATTATCAAAGCATTTTGTACCTGAATTGTTTTTGATATTTTTTTAGAACGAGAACTCCCCCTCAACATGTGCATCAAGTATTTGAAAATGTTTTGCACACGGAGGCAAGAGAAAGAATTAACTTCTTTGATTACCATTTTCCAAAAGATATCAACATCACTTCCCACATTAAATCAAGTAGAAATAGCATTTCCGGGAAGGATGAGGTTTCCATAAATTTGCTCCCCCTCAATATGTGCCTCGAGGTTTGAAAAGAGTTTTGCACATACTAGAGGGAACCCTTTATCATCAAAGGATTAGAAGCCATATGATCAAGGTACCTTAAAAACATTTAAAGTTGAATTTTGCAAAGATTTAAGTGTTGGGTACCCTGATGACTTGAATTTGCAAAGAGAGTTCTCCCCCTTAAAATATGCTTCGAGATTCGAAAATTGTTTAGCACATATAAGAGAGAAGTTTGCACAAAAATTGGTCATCTTATCTTTTAACATCTTTCATATTTATATCACATTTTCTCCCCCGATCAAAAATCTTAAATCCTTTGAGATTTTGGATCTCAAGTGATTTAAATATGTATGAGGTAAAATATTTGTAGGAGAAAAATGTGTCCGATTTTATATGATAAAAAAATGGACAACACAGATGTTTCCCCCTTTTTACAAGGGGAAACCATAGTACAAATCCTAGCACTATTACATGTATTACAGTTGTTTATATTTGTTACACCACATATTACACATAGTTAAAAACACACCATAAATAATATCCCGACGAAGTCTTCATTCAGTCCTCTGAAGAAGTTTGTAGTGACCATCACGGAGCCTTCCACCAACAAAACTTTCAAGGCTGCGGAAGATCCTTCGTGTCTTGAGTCTTCGTTTGATTGCAGCAATGAAGTGTTCACATCTCTTCACGTCATCATCAGTCCAAAACATAGTTTTAACCCAAGATTTCATATCAAGTTTGGCTTCTTTCACTATGGTGTCAAGTTCTTCTTCGACCAATTTGAGCGTACCATCACTAAACTTGTAGAGTTCACATAGACGCATAAGCATACGAGATCCATATCTGTCGGTGAAGATGACGGCTCTAGGGGTGTCAAGGACTTTGTATTCTCGATGAAATTCATGCCCAGTTGCATTCCATTGAGGATTTGTAAGATTGATCCTGGTTTGGTAGCTTTTAATGCCAAGTTGGAAGTCCTCAACTCGTTTTCGAATGACTAAGCCCCTGATCCAAAGAGTGACAGCTGCAGAGAGGGCCTTTTTCTCACGTACAGGTAAGTGCTCAAGGTGTCCTTGAAGATTTAAGAGATAGACATCTTCGAAATCATTTGGCAGAAGATGTTTGAAGTCGTTCTCTTCAATAGTATACACTTTGAAGTCAGCTCTTTTAAGGACAATCTTCTTCAAGTACTCATATCCATAGATAGGGAAGATCTCTACACTAACAACACTTAAGATTTGCAGCTTTGATCTGACATCATTGCATCTTTTATCAGCACCATGTCTTTCGATGTAAAACTTCTTCTTTTTGAACCACCAGTGAGAAATACCATAAGAAGCTGCAATATCATACTTTTGTTCTTCATTTGCCCAGAATTGATCAGGAACCATCTGTTCAAGCCCCTGATCAGAGTAGGTTGCAGCTTTCATTTTTGATATTGATAGAGCAGGCCTTCTTTCAGCAGAGCGAGCACACAGATAGTCCAAGTCGTGATTGAAGAAGAATTCAGCCTGAATGGTTATCTGACCAGGCTCACCACCAAGAGGAAGAGATTTGTTGACATTGAAGCGACTGATTTGCTCACTGACTTGGTCATTCAGCATCTTATGGCATTCTTCCATCTGATATTGAAGATGATTTGCATCAGAATGGAAGACTTTGACAATTTCGTAAGCTTGTCCTTCAAGATCTCTTGGAGTTATGGATGAGATACTCTTCCGCTCACAAAACCATTTAATAAAACTTCCCATATCACCAGTGTAGTGCAGAAGAGAGTCTTCAGCTGGAACTTCATAATTATTCGTGATAACTGATGCCCAATTGTTGTCAGGAATCATAGAGTCAGACTCTGGGATGGTCCATGTGGGTTCTGGAGAAGGAGGTCTATCTTCCATAATGCAGCTTTGAATAGTGTCTCTTGAAGGTGCTACTCTGGATGTGCTAGTGCGATTCCCAGCCATGTAAGAATCAAACCAGTCTTCTGAGGGCTTGGGAATATGCTTTGTCGACGCATCATCTTCATCTGGTTCTGAGTCAGCCATGACCTGAGATTCTTCGTTAACCATTTGGTCATCAGGAATGAAGGTGGACGTGGATGTGAACCTTGAATCAACCGTCGTCCAGGCAGCAGATTTTTTCTGAGTACTCTGCTCTTTTGTCGGATCTGATTGACTGGAAGATTTCGGAGGTGATGATGGTGGTTGTGATGGAGGTGTGTTGGTTGTTGTAGAAGGATTACCAGATCCAGAAGTTCCAGCTCCTCCCGTTGGTGGTGGGGGAGGAGGTGGATCTTTGCGATCCTTTATCAATGTTTCCATTACAATTGTTCTCCTTTTCTTTTTAGCTTCCTTTTCTCCGACTTCAATCTTAAACTGCTCATAATTGTCGAACTTGATGGATTCTTCAAGTGCCTCATAGAGTTTACTGTGAACCTCATGCTTGTCCTCTTCAGCCTCATACATCCTTTCACACAGAGCTGCTCTCATATCGGAGATGGGGAGGTCCTTGAATCATCTAAGAAGTGGAGCCTCCATTGCCCATTCCACAGCATCCTTGACTTCTCCTTCAATAGCGTCAGTAACTGCTTCATTGAAGTTGAGGTGCTCCAATCTATAGACACGATCCACCAGAGAATCTACAGATTTAGGAAGTTGCCTTTCCAGAGCTTCTATCCTTTTAATAGCTTTATCCAGTAGTTGATCAGAGGTGAGAATCTGTGGAGGGGAAGCTGGTGGAGCCACTTCATCTGCAATTGTAATGACGGGTTCTGGGTTTGGTGACATTGTTGGTAGTGTTTGTACAGTAGATTGAGTAGGTAAAGGAGGTGGAAGTGCAGTTGATAGTGAAGATGCAGTCATTGGAGGAATGGTTGACGTATCTTGCTGAATGCTGACATTATACATGGATTGTGCAGAGTCTAAGGTTTTGTCATTAATGAATTGATCACCAAAAGAGAAATCTTCATCAAGATTCTTGAGTGAGGATAGAGAGTTAGTAGACAGATTTGGTTCATCCATCTTCAAGGTCTCATCAGATCTTGTCTCAAGGTTCTCCTGTGAGCCCTTATGTAACAGAGTGTCAACATTCAAGTCAGATTGAGTCTCACCAAGTGTAAGAGATTCCTTAAACGTTTCAGGCACCTTGACCACTCCAGATTGTTCTTTTTCATGAGATGAATCTGTTCTTCTCTTCAGCTCATATGGATTTGTGGTGCTTGATGGAGATGATGAGATAGTTAACAGCATGTGAGCAGCTTGTTCAGTTTCAACACTTGCAACTCCTTTACCCTTGTCAAGTGTAATTGGGTTTGTTTGTTGAGGTAGTTGAGCGGGTTCTCTTAACACAATTCCACCTACTGGAGCTTTCACATTCTGACTTTCAAGGCTTTGCTGAATTCCAAGTTGCAGATCTGCATCATCTTCATCAGTTAACCTGGTAGCATCCCTTGGTGTCTCAGTGTTCTTACCAGTTTCCTTCTCCACTTTCTTCCTTTTATCATTTTGCTTCTTGGATGTGGTGTCTGACTGTTGTGACCTTTCACGTCTCTTTTTAGGAAGAGAGGCATAGGATGTATGTGAGGCTGACTTGGTCATGGGAGCGTTTTGTTGTAGAGGAGAGGGTGTGACATCAGCAGAGAGTTTGGTTGCTCTTTTCTTGTATTGCTTGAAGTAGTCCGTCTTCTTGATATCTTCTGTGAGAAGACAGTCAGGAATTGGCAAACCAAATATTTCATTGACCACACCTCTAGGAACATATTTTAGGTTTCCCAAGACATATTCTTCTTCAGCCTTATGTAGAGTTGATTCACTCCTAGGATTGAATTTGTGAGTTTGTTGTAAGTACTGGATGACAAGCTTAGAGAATCTGATGCTGGGAATTACAAGCTTGTTTTGTTTCTTTCGGCCTTGAGCTTTGTTCTGGAAATTGATTCTGTCAGATATGAATGTGTTCATTGATAACGAAAATTCTTCCCAAATACGATCTGATACATTCACATCAACCCTATTAACGATTCCCCATAGGATTTGCAAGATGGGGATCCTCACTTTATCGAACCCTGATGTTTTGCCAGATAGGCACAAGTTAAGAATTGTTGTAATGGCTCTCCATGGTTGATACATGTGTCCAGTGATGATGTCAGACGCTCTTGAAATACTGTTCTGATAACCCAATCCAATTAGAAAGACAATCAAATCGTCAGCACCAGGTGGAGATTCAGAACGAAAGTCAGGGTTACATGGTGTGATTCCAAGAGCCTTGCTCAGAATATCAGAATCAATTGTGAACTCCATATCATCCAGCATGCAAGAGTATCGAGCTGTGATTTTGTCCCATTGAATGGTGTTCCAGAACTGTTGAATGTAAATGGAGGGAATTGAGCATTGCTTGGTAATAGCTCCAAAGAAGTTTGTGTTTTTGAGGATGTCAATAGAAACTTTGAGTATCGGATTATGTTGAAGCTTTTGTAAGTCCACATAACAATTGCTTTTTCCGATATCAGCCCATTGACTCCTGGGAAGGATTTCTTCGTCTGAAAGAACTTTGGATGATGCCGAAGGTGTAGCGCTCTTTTCTGGGATTGAACTTGCCATTGATGTTTTGAGTAATCATACAATTAACAGTAATGAATGGGAACAGGTTAGATGGTAAGTAAGTCAACATTGAGAGCACCCTTAAGACATAGAAGTAGTAACTCAGACTGATTCCCCAAAACATATACTGAGAAAGATTGAGTGGCATAGATTTCAAATGTATGACAATTTTTTAAATAAGATATATCAATGAAGTACATTCATATAAATAAATGATTACATGACGAGCTTATAAGGGATTTAAAGGGCAAAAGAGTGCATTTCAAAGTGATCATGACATGAACCAAGATACACATGTAAAAGTGATATAACACATATGTATGAGGCAAAAAGTAACATTTGGCAGTCGTGAGAGAACCCAAGTACCTTTTGCCTAAACAGAGATGTCATAACAGTTTACATAGAGTAAGTTGATTCAACAAGTCAAATTAGGAGATCCTAAGTGTAGTGAGAGTGAAATCATCTTTAGCACAAAAAAACTTTGAACATGTTAATAATCCTTGACCCTAAGACTAATTCTCAACATGAAAGTGAACACTGTTGCAGACTTGTAAAAACAAGTCGTCATCTAGAGCCACAGACAAGTCGCTAAAGGATTAGCACTCTAAGTCGCCAAGCTAATTCGCTAGCATGTAAGACCAAGTTGCCATGAACAGTACCTAAACCAAGTCGCTACAAAGCAGTCAACTAAGTCGCTAGGTAACAATTTCGCTAACTTGTAAATACAAGTCGCTATCTGCTAACTCGCTAACCAAGTCGCTAGAATAATTCGCTAGCTAGTAAAGTCAAGTCGCCATACAAAGTAGTTAACTAAGTCGCTAGGTTATTAATTCGCTAACTTGTAAATACAAGTCGCTAACTACTAACTCGCTAACCAAGTCGCTGGAATTTAGTGAACTAATTCGCTACGGAGACGTAGTCGCTAAGTAGAACACTAACTCGCCATGAAGAACATTCATACTAAGTCGCTACCAAGAACAATTTAACTCGCCACCGAGAACACATCTAACACCAACCCATCAGTCCAATCCACTTAATCATACATCAATGTATTCCAACCAATATAATCCAAACAACATATTCCAAACAATTTAAACTCGTTCAATCATTTTATAAGTAACACACACACGATTACATAAAAATCCGAACCTAAGCGAGAGAGTCAACTAATCACACCTCACGAGCACGAAAGGATCTGGATATAAAGATAAGTTAGAAACTGGACACTAAAGCATAAGATAGTAACGATAAGAGGGAATCGAAGCAAACCTTATGCTAAGTCGCTAGTAAGAATAAAATGACGAAGAGAAGAAGAAAAAAAAAAGGAACGAGAGAGAGAAGAAGAAAAAAACTTGTTGGGTAAAATGGTAACTCGCTAATGGGTAACTCGCTAGGGGTATACAAACTAACTTAGGCAATATGACACAATTGGTCCTTGTGGTTATAAACTGAGGTGAGGTAATTCGCTAATGCAACATAACTTACACTATATGACAAATTTGGTCCCTATGGTATTAACGAATGAGTGGTAATAATATGCTAACACGGATAAGACAACGTCTCTAGCATTGATTATTACACTGATCATCATGAATCAATTCAACATTTCAACACATAGGCAGTTACAACGAAGGCACACACTGAAAATCTCATGAGCAAGATACAACCAGATATTTCAAAAGTATAACCAGTTAGTCACACAAGCAGGAAACCACCACATCATACAAATAAACAAGCATCATAACCAGCACAGAAGCCAATGGTATATAAAACTAATCTCCCCCTCAATCAATGTCATCAAAGATCATTGATTGATATTAACCAATCCCATTATACCACCAAGAATATATCATTTGTTCGAACTTCATCTATGATCCCGTGCCATTATTGAATGACATTTCTAGGATCGTAGATGTTATCGATAACAAGGAGTATATTCATTATTAGATTGAGAAAAAAAATGATAAAATTTTGAAAGGAGAATATATATAAAAGATTTTTTTTTTTTTTTTTTTTTTTTTTAAATTGATTTATACAAAGACATGGAAGGACGAGTCCTGATTCAAGATGAATAGGAGTCAAAGTAAGAAGTACATCAACTCTTGCAAGCTATAGCTCCTGAATGAGCTATGTTCATATCTGAGGGGAACCAAGTCATGAAGTTCCTGATTGAGTTGAGCATTGTACCTGAAAAAGACTGCGAGCACATTGTACTTGAAGCACATGTAGACTTGAACATAGAAGGGTTAGTGACATGTTTAGTCTCACATTTGGATGCAACACAGTATAATCCAGACGTATCATTAATGGGGATTCTATTAGGTTCTACATTCTTGAAAAGTTTACCAGTGGGAATCCACTTGAGGCATGATTTAGGAATGTAAGTTCGTTTAAGTCCTGTATACTTAAGTAATCTGCCAGTGGGAATCCATTTGAAACTATAGTTAGTTGAACTAAATGAGTGCACAGCCTTGAATTGACTAATTGTCCTTTTGTGATCAGAGAATTTCTTAGGGGATTGATCTGTCAGATGATTTTTTGCCTGAGACCTAGTTAAACTTATTGCATTTCTGATCTGTGAGTGATGACCATTAGTCCTATGCTTGGGATTCATCATATCTGAACTAGGCAATGAAGAGACTGGTTTTGACAAAACAAACTGATTATCAACTAGGGATGTAGGCTTAGATTTTAATGGTTTAGCTCTTTCAGACCTATAGGCATTAGGTTGTTTAATAACTGTTCGTTTCAGGTTGTTCTGAACATTTGACTTTCCCAAAGTTGAAGGTTTTGTAAACTTAGTGTTCATCCTATTTCCAACATGCTTCCTGGGCTCATTTTTTAGTGCAACAATATTGAAGCTCTTATCCTGAATTTGTGCTTTGAGGTCATCAATATCTTTCATCAAGAGATTAGATTGATTGACTAATTTAGAGTTTGTTTCCTCAAGGTTCTTTCTTAAATGCTCATTTTCTCTTAGAAGGTTGGACACACATAGAGCTAGTTCAGAATTCCTAGATTCTAGTGTATCACTTATCTCATGACAGTCATATTTCTGGGCTTCTGAAAGAAGAGATTTCAGATTTCTTATTGTCGAATCTTTGTCCTGAATCTGGGATTTTAACTGATTAATTTCAAAAAATTCTCTAAATTCTGGAAGTTCCAGATTACTACACTGTTTTTTTCATAAAACATTTCATTCATATGTTGTATTTCAATTTGCAAAGAGATACAGTGTTTTTCAAGAATTGAAAATTTGTTTGAAAGCTCATCATATACCCTTTTTTCAATCATGTTACTTGCATTAGATTCAGACAAAACAAAGATTGATTCCACCTTGTTATGTTCAGGATAAGAGTCATGTACCTTTTTGTGAGAATTTGTGTGATCAGATAAGTGTACCTTTTCTGACTCTGTGAATTTGAGATCAGTGATGTTTTCTTCATCCTTTTCCATCACAACTGAGATTCTGCAATCAGTGTCTTCTGCTAGTTCAACTGGACTGAAGCATGACACGTCATCATTGTTCCATGGACATTCTTGACACTCATTCAATTCCTTCAGCTTGTTATTCTCTTTTGCAGTTTCCTCGATGTATGTTTCCATATTACTCATAAGTTGAATAAATGAGTTTCTGAACTCATGAATTTCCATTCCCGTGTGCTTCTTGAAAGACATTCCAGTCATGATGTTATCAAAATCTGAGGAGTATTCTTCCCGGGTAAGTGGCTGAAATTGGTTGAAGATGGTTTGGAGAGCAGCATGAGAATCATCAGTTGAGAGCTTTTCTTTGGTAATTTGAAACCTCAGTCGTTCTAGGTTAAGCAAAACAGTTCTTGTTAAAGTGGGAAAGTCCTGACGAAGGATGGCACAACTTGTTCGATCCATGGTTGTGGATAAGAGTAATTTGAGAAGCTGACTGAGATGTTGAAACGGCTCACAGGTGCATTCCACATTCTTAGTATCATCTGAAGATATTAAGAGTGACTTTTTTGAGTTGTTCTGATTGATTGATACTGAGTCATTAAGTGTGTGGCCTTCAGATAAGCATTCTGTTTCACTATTCTGTGCTGTGTCACAGAGAGCAAGTACTTTGGTGATTAAAGAATCCGTGATGACAGACATTGTGTTATTATGAATTACTCCCCAAGTCTCTAGAAGATACCACACCAAGTCGCCAACACTAATTCGCCACCACGCTAAGTCGCTAGCTTTCCAAGTCGCTAGGCAGATGTAAGTCGCTAAGTGGTAACTCGCTAACACTCAAGTCGCTAGCAAAAATTCGGCAGCAATTCGCTACTCAAGTCGCCAACGATGCAAGTCGCTAAAGAGCAACTCGCTACAGACCAAGTCGCTACGACAAGTCGCTACCCGTAGTGGAGAGTCCACTACTTGTACTTTAACTCGCTAGATCTAACTCGCTAGTTCCAACACTGTAAGTCGCTACAAAAATGTGAAGCAAGTCGCTACCAAGAAAATATTCCGTGAGCTAAGTCGCTAGCTTGAAAAACCATATAAACATCACTTTTCAATCCAAAAACAACCCAACCAAGATGATTCAAGCTTACCAAATGAAAACCTAAACACTTTTGATGATTCTAAACATAAAAGTACCAACAAAATTCAAACTTTAACACAAGAAATCAACCAAATGATGCAAAGACCACTAAACTTTTTCAAACTCAAAAAACCACCTAAAAACCACTATAAATCCAAAGATGTGCAAGATATGATCTAACCTGGCTCTGATACCAATTGTAAGATATTGGCTTTCACATACACATCATAACATTAACACAATGAGCACATAGATGGTTTTAGAGAGAGAAAGAGTGGGACATTCTAGTGAGAGAAACTTGTGGAATATTAGATTACCAAAGAACATCCAACCCTCTACCTTGGGAGGTAGAGGGTATTTATAGGTTACAAACTAAACGACCTCCTGACGGCCTGTGGATCAGGGATACAGTGGGTAAAGACTCGTCCTTCCTCCACGGTGTTGCACTAGACTATTTTACGCTACTGACTAACTACAAAACAACATAAATAAGTAACTAACGATTAGTCTACGAGCTAACTTAAGCTAGATGATAGTTGGGGTGACCGACTCTTCAATATAGGAATTTTCTAATTCCTAACACAACATGGTGAAGTAAACCCGATATGCCAAACTTGATCATGAAGTGAAATTCCCCAGATTTGATACTTAAACTTGTACTAATCCTTGTGAAGAAGAAACGGTGTACCCAATGTACAGAACCTCTTGACGTATCCTCAATCTATAAAGGCCCAAACAAGTCATCTTTGCGGAAGGGTAGAAAGAAAGAAGACGAAATAAGCAAACACGCCCGGAAAACCTCACTTCAATTCCAAATAAGAAATACCAAATATAGGCAACCCCGAAGTCAACTTTGTGCAACCATTAATTCAAGTCGCAACACAATATCCTTGGTGAAAATATAGAAACCAAAGTATCAAGCCTCATCACAACAAGTCTCATCATCACACCAAATATCAACAGCAAAAATCAATAACAAATCTCATTATCAGATATCAATTCAAACCCATATCCGATCTTAGTCTTAGTCACGTCCTTCAGCCCAATTATAATGTCCAAGAAAATCAGCCGATGATCGAACATTAATACCCGGTCCAGTCCATTAAAAAATCCCACTTTATTTTATCACAAATACATCACACTTGATCCATTTAACATCTCATCGTCATACAAAACTTATACCGTATCTATCTCAAGCCCATATCCAAATTTATCACTTAATTTTCATTCCAAAACAAATATTGGATTCCAAGACGCACAAACTGGATACCGAATCTATACAAAACGCACGAGGCCCATTCATATCAAAACAATTTTAGCCCATACAAAGTACATACTACCCGATCCAAACCATCATACCCTAAAATAACTCAAGCCCGAGTGAGAAATAAAGAGTCATCTCCGTAGTCACATTTGTAATATTTGATAAGTGTTGCAAAGTCAAGCCGTGAAATATGTCCTTGTGAAAATATTGTAACCGAAATACTACTCAATATAACACCTTAAAATCAATGGTTATCAAAAAAGTGTATAGAAAATACAAGTTTTGATATATCACTTTGTAACTCCATATAAGCGAATCAAGTATATGATCGAATTACTGGTTAGTCCAAAGTACAAATACTTAAGTCCAACTGATTTGAAAAAAAGGCCCAGGTTTAGTTCTGCCTTCACACAAGGTCCAATCATTGTAGTCTTACCAAGCCCATAATCCAAACCGAATAAACTCAAGAAGTGCCCTAATATTTTGGGTATTTAAATCATATATCACACACTCTACTACACATTTTACCCACACAACCCTAAAAATCTGGAAACTACTCTAACCCTAATCCCCTTATCATCCGCCACTTATCTCCTAACTTTTCTCACCTAAAATTTTCTTGAAAAAAATCCATCCAATCTTATTCTCAGATATCTGAACAAAACAACCTCTACACATCACATCTTCTTATTCTAAACGAGTCATATCATCCTGAAATCATATGCACCTTTCACTCACCGCAGGGATGGTTTGAGTGTCATCATTTAAGCCATAGGGATGGTTTGGATCTTGAGGGTTCTTTTGAGATGGCTTCAAAAACATGATATAGAACACGGGTAAGACATAATCTGTATGTTTTTCGTTTATGTTTTGAGTTTAAAATGAACCAAAGTCTTGATTTAACAAGTTTGTTAACATCAATTCTTTAAGTTCGAATATAAACAAAATGAAGCTTTTCCCTTTTTTTTCAGATATCAACAACAAAGAAAAAAAAAATTTAGATCCATGAGGCACTAGGTCTTTTATGTATAGATCCTAAAGGATCTAAGAGTTTGATGAACCACACACAATAGACACAAGCTGAGATCAAAACCATCAATGATTATTCGTATTTCCTTATTATTATTATTTTTTTTTTGATAAGTGATGAGTTTGAAGAGGATAGTATAACAATATTGTTATAGATATATTCTTTTCTATATTCGGATAGTTTAAGAAAAATAGTCATGAGAATAGATCTATGATGATGTGATGTTGTGAGGATCTTAAATGGTTCTAAGATGAGGTATGAGAATCACGACATAAATCTGAGGTCATAAATGATTTGGCATTGTGAGTTAACAAAAGATCAGATTGATGATGTTACCCCTTTTTTCATTCGATAAATTGACCAAAGAGGTCATGAAATCATATTGATTATAATGAATGGAAAAAGAATGTTGAGATCTAGATACTTTGTCTAGAAATAAAAGTTGTCTAATATGTTGATGTTTGTGAAAAATATTGCGAATCTTTGTTGATATTGGATCTGTGATGAATGTGAATGATATTGGATATGTGATGAATGTGAGTGAGTAGATTCATTATTAGTTGTTTTGGTAAGGTTAGGCAATTCAATTTGATTCATCTTGTACACACTCTTAATCAAATGCATTGAATCTGTTAATCTTACAAAAGCTGCTTAATCAAAACTGTTTTCATCTCAAACCTCTTCCCATATTATCACATACTTATGACAAATCGCTTCATCACTTAACAACTCGCATCCAAATTATGAACATGACAATTTGCTTGCCTATTTTAAGACAAAACGCTCAAAAGCATTTTGACACAAATCGCTTACAGAAAATAAGGACAAGTCGTTTTTGACTCAAAAGTCAAATCGCATGTGTATGAGAGTGACAAGTCGCTTTTGACTTTTGACCATTCAATGAATCTGGACCACATTAAAAGGACAAGTCGCTTTTTACTTAAAAAATTGTATCTAGACAAGACACAAATCGCTTTGTAGAGAGAAAACGAATCTGGACATTAAATGACACAAACCTCTATGAGAAACATCTTAACAACAGCAGCAGATTTAAAAACACATAATCATCTTAAAACCAGTATTCAAGAACCATAAGGAAAACATCAAACCGCATGTATGAACCAACAAACCGCATAAAAATCACTTAACAAACCGCAAAAACCATACGAAACATCAAAACAAAAAAACCTAGGCTCTGGTACCATTTGTAGGATCGTGTATTTTATGTTGTTAAGATGATTCGGGTGGTCTAGGTAGATGATTAAACAAGAATTCCATCTTAGAGAGAGAAAGAGTAGAGAGGGTGATCTTTTAGAGAGAGAAAGATAATTAAAAATGAAAGGTTAGATTAAAGAAGCACCACCCTTCCCTTAGAGGGAAGGGTATTTATAGTTACAAACTAAACGACCTCCTGACGGCCTGTGGATCAGGTATACAGTGGGTAAAGACCCGTCCTTCCTCCACGGTGTTACACTAAACTAAACTACACTACAAACTAACTAATTAACTACTAAATAACGTAAATAATGACACGTCTACGAGCTAACATATGCTAGACCATAATTGGGGTGACCGACACTTTAACATGGAATTTCCAATTCCTAACACCATTCATCACTTGTAGCTGCTTCTTACCCTCCATCCACTGTACTACAGACTTAGGTGTACCCATCAATGCCACTTTCTTACCACTGTACATAAATTCCATCCTCAATTCTTTGAAACTACAATTGATGTCTCCTAAGGTCGAAAGCAATTGAATTCCTAATACCATGTCACTACCCCCAAGGGAAATTACACCACATCAGTCACAAATGTCTCACTCTTTAACAGTCAAGCAAATCCCTTACATTCACTGACACTCAGCAATTGTCTACCACTAGCCACTGATACTGACAAGGGTCAAGTATTTCTGATTTTACATCCCAATTTCTTAGCCATATTAATGTCCAAAAAATTGCGAGTAGACCCAAAATCAACCGAAATATGCAATTCATGCTTGTTAGTATTTAGTAAAGCTAACATAGGCTTAGCAACATTACTATTAGTAACACCAAATCTATCATGTCCAGTACTAAACTGCAACTTATTCTTCTTCTTGATAGCATTCAAAGGAGCTTCTTGTAGATTAGTTAAAGGATATGCATCTGCTAAGGATTTTGGTTTAAACATCCTAACTCACATTTCTAATTCAATGGGCAATCCTTCAAGATAGAAACTAATTGTATGCTCTTCACTTATATCCACCTACTCAACAAAGTATCAAACACATCTTAATATTCTTTGGCATTACTTTCATATTTTACATTTTTAAGTTCAGACATTGATCATCAAACATAGTTCCAAATCTTTGAATATAGCATCTCTATAAACAATCCAAGCTACCAATTCACCATGCAATCTAATGGATTGTCTATGCCATAAAAGTACATTATCAAACAATTGAACAGAGATGAGTCTAACCTTCTGATCACCTGGAATACTGTCAATGGCAAAAAAGTGTTCACATCTAAACATCTACCCTATAAAGTCATCTCCAGATAATTTTGGGAACTCCACCTTTGTCATCCTACTGAACTGATTTTGTCCCTGAGTTTGTGCTCTACCAACCACAACAGTACTCACTTGAGTTTGCAAGAATTGACTCATCATGTGCTCCATAGTTTGTTTGAATCCAACCAATGATTGATCAATTTACCTCCTAGTGTTATCATCCACATTATCACCATTGTTATTGGTACCAGTGGTAGTTCATGTATCTGGTGCCATAATTACAACACTTGTATGCTATATCTTGAATTAGTTAGGAATCTTGTTGGTAGTTATCACTCCTTCTTCTTCTATTGAGTAACAACTAACAACTAACCATTTCTTGGCCAAATCAAGTCAATCAAAACTGACCATTCATCCGAAAATAGAGGATTTAAACACTTATGTGTTGTTCTCGTCATCATGATGATTACAAGACAATTGGTCGTATTTCTGAACGGATAGCATACATTTGATCCAAGTACCAGTGTAGTACTTTGTGTGAAAAACTAGAAGGGGGGGTTGAATAGTTTTACCAATTAAAACTTGTTTTAAACTATTTAGATCGACTTATGTCAATCTATTCGGATGTGTGTTGGATGTTGATAAACAAACATATAGAAATATAAATATGTAATGAAAAGATAAAGAGTAAGAAGCACAAAACCACAACGCGAGTATTTATAGTGGTTCGGCTACAAGGACACTGATAAGGTTTTAAAAGGTACCTTTTTGAGGGGTCATTTAAGCCCTTATTCGATCACTTTTGTATCCGTTATTGCTTAATATCGTTCCTTTTCACTTTTTAGGTCTCTTGAAGGCAAAATGCTGGAATGATGCTTATTTGGATGAAAAGGCGCGAATATACAAAGAAAATGGCCAAAGTCAGAATCGAGACACTCAAAGCTGCTGAAACATAAGGCGACGGCATCACTGCATATCTGCGACGCCGTCGGGAAGGAATTTTGCGACGGGTCAGAGGCGAAATTGCATGTTTTCAAGGGACGACGTCAGGTTCTAAAGGAGTAGGCCGTCGCTACTCAGACGGCCTAGATGCAGCCACGACGGCGTCAGAGCTGAAGGGGACGGCGTCACAGTCATAAGGTGACGCCGTCGAAAGGTTTACGTGGCCAAGACGAAACCCTAATGACGGCGACACGACGGCGTCACGAAACATAAGGTGACGCCGTCGCAGATGTAATCTTATATATAGAATCCGAATTTTTCAGTTTTTGTGTGTAGTCTTTTGGAGTAAAAACCTAAAACCGAACCAAGGCTTTCTTGTGCAGTATTTTAGGGTTCTAAACCCTATTATACATCAAGATAAGTATTTAATTCATTAATTTAATTATGTCTTTGATTATTTGTGTGTATGCTTGCATGTTCTCCATGTCCGGCTAATTTATTTGTGTGTTTGCTTAGGGAATATGAAACTTAATTATTGAATATTGATTGGTTGATACTTATCTTAGTTGACTAATGATCTAGAGTGCGCTAGATTATTCGTTGTGTACTTAATGCTTGAAATTTCTTTGTGAACTTTAGAATATAATTATCTAGGTAATTGTAGGATAAAGTATTCAAGGACAACCGTAGAGTAGGCGTCTATAAATCACTAGAGGATTTGTAAACAAGACCCTTTGGTAATTTCAAAGAGTTAGGGAAATAAGCACGCCCTATAGCCTTAGAATCACAACGCAACTAGGAATAAGGACGTGACAAATCAACCATCAATAGGAGATAATTAAGGAGTAGTAAAACCTAAGTAAACACATCTTTAAACTATCATACGAGTACACATCAATTAGACATAGACTATCACAACCTTAGCTTAGATAATTAGATAATAGTAGAGTAATCGGTAGCAATACCAACCCCCCAAATCCAATACCCGAGATTCGTACCTTTTCATTTTCTAAAAAACATAAAAAGATAAAAAATAATCTTCCTCAACCTCAACCTTAGCGTAGTAACTTCTCACTAGCATTCCTATTCCCCTAGAGAACGATATCAATACCCGTGGCTTACCCTAATTACTACACTACAACGATTAGGTTCACTGCCTAGGGTGTTATAAAACTTGCTCGAAGAAAAGGAAGTTTCCTTGACCCCGAACGACGCGTGTAGCGTTATCAGACACCTTCCTTGCCCTACTCCACTCCCCGAGTCACCTACTCGAGAGTTCGTAATCACTACACAACACTGACTCCTTATGGTGGAGAAACCTTCACAACGTTGCCTACACTTTATCCGATACAAGGCTAGATATCGGGTCCTTTTCAACATGGAGAACCAATCCTATCACAATGTCGCCTACCCTTTATCTGGTACTAGGCTAGATACCGAGTTCCATTACAATAGAGGAACTACTACCCAACACTACACCAATCACCTAACCCCAAAGGAGATCTACTCTTTATAATGTCAACAAGGATAACAATATCCTTTGATCCAATACTAATCTATCTTGTACATCGAATCACACCATATCGAATGTACATCTTAGGCACCTTTCACTAATTCCTTTAACTAGATCTTCAAGACACCATTCACTAATGTCTTGTGACTTGACTTCTAGGCACCCTTCACTAATGCCTATAATACGGACGATCGACACCTTTCACTAAATGTCTTCGTCTTGACACTTGAGACATCTTTCACTAATTTCTTCAACACTACACTTCTTAGAGAAAGAATCATCAACAAGATAACTTCAGTAGTCTTGATGATGAGGAAGTATGGCAACTCATGGACTTGAGCTTGCTTGACTTCAAAGGTGGTGATCTCGCCTTTAAGAGGAACTTGGAGAATCACAAAAAAACAAAACTACATATATAGATCACTTGGATCTGGGGTTAGAGAGTTTTTAACTCAAGGAGAAAGTATGTGAGAAAAGGGGGTGAGAAACAATGATGAAATGGCTCACTATTTATAGAGAAAAAATGTCTACTGTTCCACGGATCCCACAGATCCCACCTTCAAGGGATCCGTCTAGTGTAATGCTAAAGATCCGTGAGACGCTCCTCTTTGCCCATGGGTATTTTGGTTATGGGTCATGGGTTATGGGTTGATCCATGGGTCTTTCATTAGATACAATGTATCTAATAGATGCAATGCATCTAGTCAAATGGGTATGGGTCAATACCATGGGTTATGGATATGCTCCATGGGTTGTAGTTTTTACCCATTTATAATACATGCTGGTTATGTATATATTTGCCCAATATGTAAACACTAGTTGTTGTACATATGTATTACTAAATCATAAAATCACTTATACTTGTTTTAGTGTTTTATGTGAAAACGTAAGTGTGTTAGAAAACTATTGGCTCAAGCTATTTACGTACTTTATTTGTTTCGTTAAAATGATTTTACGTTTGTTATCGACAAAACATTAGAAGATCGTAAAATATAAATAAACGTTTTTACGGCTTATTTGTATTAACAATCTCCCCCTTTTTGTTGATGACAAAACATAAATTATTTTAAGGAAAAGCCAAAATTCGTAAAAGTTTCAATTTGTAGTTCTTACTTTCTTCTCCCCCTTTTTTGTCGAAACAAAAAGAGCTTCGAAAATAAACTAACACATTGTTTTAAGAAAAAACATGTGAGAAAAAGAAAAGAAAAATAATATAGAGAGCAAGTAACGAGAAAAGATCTCGTCTTAATTCCCCCTTGACGAGTCCATCCCTATGTGAGGGCGTCAAGAAAAATAATACTAAGCTAGTTCATTTGCAACTAAGTTTGCAAAAGATTTTGTCTATGTGACGAATATGCTCCCCCTTGATGATTGCAACTTTGCAAAGGGACGTCATTAAATGTAATCCTAATATTGCAAGTGATTTTGCAATGTATTGCTTTGACACAAAGCTCCCCTAGCTTTAGGGTGTCAAAAGTCTTCATGTGTAAATTGAATAACTACAAAACAAAGGTTAGAAAACAAGTATAATGCATAATTTTCTGCAAATATGACTAAGTTAGTAGAAAAATAGTTTTCTGTTGCACGGATCCCACGGTTCCCTCCTTTAGGGGATCCGTCTAGGCAAATATCAGGGATCCGTCTGGCTGATGACTAAATTCAGCAATGGTGATATAACAAATAATGTTAACATCAAAGTGAGATATGTATTATACAACATAATCATATACTCAAAAATATAGCAAGTATCATGTAATTTTCATTTAATAAAACTAGAGGTATGATATACATGACTCTAAAAACTAAGAAAATGAACGATACATGACTTGGAATTACTAGACTTATCTAAGTAACGCTTGATACTAGGACACCACTAAAATCCTCTAGCTCAAGTTTGTTTAGGTTTAATCTCGTCGAAACGTTCGAGGAGGTGATAGAACATGAAACGTTGATCTTCCCGTACTTCATGTATCAAACTTTAAACATGTTGACAATGATAGCAATCTTTGTCATAGCTAGGTAATGGTGGTGGAAGAAAATAAATTGCTTGATGCGAAGGATCAAGTGAAGCGGGTTGGGGAGCCTCAAACGACGGAGGGATTGGTGGAAGCACATTTTAAGATGGCTCGACTAAGAATGATGGTGGTGGTAGAGAAGTGTCAACTTCCATATGGTCGGGTGGTTGACTTTGATAATTTCTCATAATCCAAATGGGATTATTTGATGGTGATGGCGAAAAGGAAGTCGGAGCTAGTGTTGACTCAACACCTTGATTTTGTACCATTATTCCTCCTAATGAGGAGAATGTTGCCGGTGAAGGAGGATGAGACGGCGTAGGAGGAAAATCCTCTATATTGTAGAGGTTTGGTGATGAGAGTGGAGTTGTGAATGAGATAGCTCTAGGCACCAATGATGATGGTTTAGTGGAAATGGGATTGTTTGGTTTAAGAGGTATGGTGGGGCTTGGCATAGGTAGTTTTATGGGAACTATCCTTTTAGTGATTGGTTTGATTGGTTGAGTTGGTGGAGGAGAAATCTTTGCATTTGTGGATTTGCCCGGAGATGATTCGGTTGAAGAAATTTCATGTACAATACGAGCAATTTTCTTAGGTGGTCCTTTGGTGGATGAGTTACTACTTGGAGCTTTCCTCATGATGAGATGATTCAAAGAGGTTGGTAAATGTTTTTAAGTGCAGAAAATGAGGATGAAGATGATGACTTTAGGAGTCCTAATAATGTGGTTTATAAAGCAAAGGATTTGGCAAGTGCATTCAAGACTTAAGCCACTAAACTTCATTGGAATGTGATGATTAACATGCACAAGGGTCAACTTCAGAGTTGTACTGATCTAGGAACTCATTTAAGATGAGATGGAGTGTTTAAGTTAGCAAGATGAGCTTGAAATGACTGTTTTAGCTAGAGTTGACATGAATCTGTCATACGGATCCCACGGTTCCCTCCAATGAGGGATCCGCCTAGGCTAATCCTAGGGATCCGTCTCTCAGCAGCTAAGAAAAGATAGCAATGATGTTTTGTAAGGTCTAATGCCTATTTCATCTTGAGTGTTTCAGTTCATCTAAGTGTCTTAAATGAAGAGGTGCTTAAATACTTAAGGGTAATGAGTGAGATTGGAGCTTTTTAAGAGTACCAATGGGTGACAAAAGATGACACTAAATATTTGAGAGTGTCAAGTGGAGCTAAATGATCCTAGAGATCAGATAGTAACTTAGGATAATGTCTTGAAGGATATCCTAAAAGCTTAAGATGGAAAAACTAGAATTTGATTAATTTCGACCAAATTTTGAGGTAAGGATGATCAATTTTGAAATATTAAGCTAGATGTTTTAACAAGTGAGGGATCATGTATGAGTATAAGAGTGGAAGAGTAATAAGTTTTGGTGAGATGATAGATCTACGGGTGTTTCTAGTGTGATCTAAATGCGTTATGTGTGAGTACGAAAAATCTACTCAATTTTGATAAGGACTCAATTTGCCTTAAGACACTATGTCTAGCTTAGTGTGAAGTGGTCTAAAGATATGTTTGAAATACAATGATTGCAATTGAATTTTCTGTTTGCCGGATCCCACGGTTCCCTAAGAATAGGGATCCGTCTAGCACAAACTTTGGGATCCGTCTATCTGCTAAGCAGAACCTTTACAAAAGGTATGCAATGATTTTGACAATGCAACATATTAAGAGATTAGTTTAAGAGGTTCTAACACTAAGATATCAAATGTAAGATGTTTTATTTCATGAAAGAAATTGGATTACATTGATAAAGCATGGATACTAAGGATTGACCCTATTTAGAAAGAAGGCTAAGTTCCTTGAGCGTTTTCGCTGGATGGGTCATCAAATGGTTGATGAGTGTTAGCCGATTCAAGAATGAAGAAAGTCTTCCTGAGAGATGCGTTTAGAGGTTCCATCATCTTGTTCACAAGTACGTACAACGGACTTTGAAATTGAGGATGAAGGTACATGATGTTATGATAAAGGCGCGTCAAGAACATTCCATAAGGGATGAGTTTATTCTTGGAGCCTTGAAGATTTACAATTCGCCTTGCGAAGAAGTAGGCGAGATTGTATGGTTGTTGTGTTAGCAAACAATACATTATGTGAGCACAACAAGCGGGAAGGATTTCTCGATTTCCCCTAAGGCTCCAAACATTTTCACGTAGGATGAGTGCAAGAGGCTTGTACTCTTCTCGGATGTCCCGTGTAAAGATAATGTTTGGATCGGAGTAATATGGTCGAGGTTCACATATTATGCGAGTCAAATCTTCTGGGGAGGGTATGTGTGAACAATATGGACTATTTTCTTCACGAAAGTTGAAGAGAGAATCAAGAGACCAATCTTCAGTGAAGGCACATTGTCCATGATTTGGAATTCGGAGGATGTGAGCAAATTGCCCGAGAGTTAAAACAAACTTTTGGTTTTTGATCCAAAACCAAAGAGATAGAGAGCGATCCTCGTTACGAACGAGTTCAACTTGACGGAAGAATTCCAATACAAACCTCGTACATATTTTCTCGTTAATTTCAAGAAGACATTCTAGTCCTATGGCTCGGAAGGAAGTATTGATACCTTCTTCGAATTTTAGAGGGGTGTCAACAATACGTCCTTCGTGGAAGTGACGGGTTTCGATATTATTTAACCCACGGACATGGTTGCCAGGTGTGTTGGGCTCAAGAGAGATGTTAGGAGTGTAGACGCTAGTGAGTGAAAAATCAAACTCATATTCATGCGACATAGCGAAACCTATAGAAAAGGTGAGTTAATAGGAAATGATGTATTGTGGGCAAACCAATGATTAGCTAACGTTTTTACTAGATTTTTATTAACAATGATACTTAACTCACTTAATGTTTGACATTCTAGTGGAACATTACTTTTAGGAAGAAAGCGGTTTTTATTTTGCATGAAAAAACTGTTATCCAGGAGGACGGTTCCCTTTTATAAGGGATCCGGCTAGTATACCTACCATGATCCGTGGATCTGTAGTAACAGAAACGGATTTTTGATAAAAACATGATTTTTATGGTTTTATACCAAGATATATGTATTAGCCTACATTTTCTTTTAGCATGCATTAATGATTTCTAATGTATTTACAAGAAAGATACGAAAAATCAAAGAAAGTGATAAACACATTAAGATAATAAACTAGGTAAACTAGAATATTAGTAATATTTCATTTCAATGCTAAGAATGATACAAAGGATTGGGTATATAACCCCAATGTAGATTATCAACACAAAGTATATGTCTTCGTATGAGAACTTCATCATAGGGAACGCAAGAGCGATGAGCGTTAAGGCGATGAGCGTTAAGGCGATGAGCACGAGAGCGATGGAAAACTAGAAGGGGGGGGGGGGTTGAATAGTTTTACCAATTAAAACTTGTTTTAAACTATTTAGATCGACTTATGTCAATCTATTTGGATGTGTGTTGGATGTTGATAAACAAACATATAGAAATATAAATATGTAATGAAAAGATAAAGAGTAAGAAGCACAAAACCACAACGCGAGTATTTATAGTGGTTCAGCTACAAGGACACCTTCCTTGCCCTACTCTACTCCCCGAGTCACCTACTCGAGAGTTCGTAATCACTACTGATGAGTCTCTAAATACTCATCATTTTTGTACAATATAAACTGCAAAATCATCTGAAAACACTCAAAAATGCATTAAAATGATCAAAATATCACAAATCAGTGTTTTATGTGTTTTAAATGCAAAAATATCAAAATCAGATGAAAAACGTATCAAATTTGCAAAAATTGCAGTTTTAGTCCCCCAAGTTTCAAAAGTTGTCAAAAACAGTCCCTGAGCACATAATTTCAAAAGTAAAGTCACCAAAGGTCCTTTTTAAATCATAAGTTGTCAAATTTAGTCCTTTGGTGAAAAATATTAAAAGTTTGAGAAAATTGCAAAAATGGTCCCTCAAGTTTAAAAGTTGGCAGAATTGGTCCCTGGAAAATGTGAAAAGGGCAACATTGGTCCTTGTACTTTTGAAGATTGTCACTTTAAGTCCTTGGAACATCTTTTCAGATTTGGCAGCCTAAGTCCTTGAAGTTTCAGATCTTACAACTTTAGTCCTTGGAAGTTTTAAACCATTTAACCTTTTTTGGACCTTAAGCCAATTCTGGACCCCCTGTCATTAAACCATTTTGGACCCCTTGATATTAACACTGTCTGGTCAACGAGATAAACCATCCAGTCAAACAAAACCAAACGCGCCCTTTTTTTCTTCTCTTCTTCAACTGCTCTGCACCCTCTCCACACAACCCATTCCCCCAGCTCACCCTTATCACTTCCATGTTCCCCCCACCTCCACACAACTCCAAGAATCATTAATTGCTTCCCCCATCATCTCACTCAACACCCTCCAGCTGTTATACTCATTTCCCGCCAAAAATAGTTTCAATGGCCAGGATCAATTTTGGTCATCCAATGGTGAAGATTAATGATGGGATTTGGTCAAAAAGTAGAGAGAAGGTGCTTGGAGCTATAAAAAGAGGAAGAAAAGAGGAAGCAAAAGTAGTAGTTAGATTTTATTTTTTTCCTGTAATGTCGTTTTAATATTTTTAAGATTTCCAGCATTTAATTAAGTTTCAAAGTACTCTCTTATGTAATTTCAGTTTTTATAAACCTTTTTCAGTGTTAAATCTCAAGTACGAATTACTCTTTTGCAATTTGCAATTTCAAAAATTCCAGTTCATGTGAATTTTGTTGGTATTGGATGTTATGCAGTTATAAGCCTATATAAGCTCACATTTGAGCTTTTATATGCTCACTTGTACTTATTGTTTACCCAGAAAAATCACTACTCAAATTTTACTCTTAAAATTGCCTCGGTCAACAAAAGTCAAAACGGGTCAAGGTTTTGAAAGTCAAATTGGTTTGGGTTGATTTATGGTTCCAATCTGTTTAATAGCTTAATCATGTGTTAATTAGTAAGTTTGAATTACTTGTGGTAAGCTTTCATCTAGATTAGTGGTTTAATGCATTTTCATGAATCTTAAGGAGTGTTTGGATTGCTTGTTTCTACTGTTCTAGAGGTTAATGTGTAGCAGTAGATCAGTTGGTTTAAGTTTTACTTTAGTTATTTGGATCATCTCTGTCCTTGGTTTACTGTAATTTAAGCTTTAAGTCAATATCACACAAAGACTGCTCTTAATTTCATATCTGTTAAAATCAGTCAACTGTTATCATCCATATAGGTTTAGAATCTGTTTAACCAGCTTGTTAAAGTCTTATTACATCAAATTACATTGAATTCAATCCTTAGTTTGCTTCTAAATCTCATTTTGGTCAATCTCTTAACTGTTTCAAGAAGTCAAAAACACCAGGTCATATCAGTCTTTTGCAGAACTTTCAGCAGTTGCACTAGGTTCATTAGAGCTAGTTAGTGTCTAAGATTTGGTCTACTTGCAGTCCTCTAGGTGGTCTTCAAGGCCAAATATTTGGTTTTAGCTTTAGTTGCTTGAATAAGCTTATAGATAAGCTCAAACTAGGTTCCCTGGCCACTGTTCTGTTTCTTCAGCAGTCCTCGTGTTTTAGCTTGTTTTTGTTTAATCTCTATTGTCTTCATTACTTGTCCTCAGTAGCTGTAAATTGGTACAAAGGTTCTCTGGTTGGTGGTCTTGAGGACCACACTTTTAGTTTTCTCTGTAGCTTATTGGATAAGCAGTTTAATCTGCTTAAACAGTGGGACAGATTTGCTTATTTGCTTTAGTAATCATTTAGCTTAATCTTTGTAAAATGCTCTTTAGGTGTTAGGAGTAGCTGCAATAAGATGCCTTAGAGTAGTTTCAGTATAGCTTAGCCTGCTGTAGAAGTTTGGTTCACTTTAGAGCTTATTAGCTTATTTTCAAAGTGCTTATTGCCCATCAGTTACACATCAGCTCTATATTCTTCCACATAAGCCCAAGTTTTTACATTTTTCTCAGCTTTAGAATAATATTTTAGATTTTCCCTGAAGTTTTCATAATTTTTAGACACTGTTTAGTATTTTTCTTATTTAAATTCAGTTTTTAATCATTTTTAATTAGCTTTTATTGCAAATAATTAAGAAAAGTCTCAAAAAAATAATTTTTCAATTTTCTTAAGTTTAGATAAATATAAATAGCTTAAAAAGTATTTTTCCATAATTTTCTTAGTTTAAAAAGTATTTTTTAGCATTTTAATTAGTTTTAAATAGTTTTAAATTAATAATAAATACATAAAAAGTCTAAAAAATATATTTTCTGTTTTAAAATTAGTTTTATCATATTTTAGATTTTTCTAAGTTATAATTTCATTTTTCTAGGTTAATTTTGTATTTTCTTCTATTTTAGTGCATTTTAAATACTTAATAAATAGTTTTTAATTAATAATAATTAAATAAATAGTGTTAAAAATAATTTTCTTTTTCTATAAATTTTCTTTTATCATTAGTATTGTAAAAATTTATTTTTCATATTTTTAGGATTTATATTGTACAAGTTTCACGTTTTATTTTGTACGTAAACGTAGTTTTTAATTTAAACGTACGTTTTTGGTTTTAAACGTTCATCACTTTAAAAATAGTGATAGCGTTTATTTAATAGATTTTAACTTTTTAATTTTCTTAATTTGCATTTAAGTCGCTTTATTTCATAAACTTTTTCAGTAGTGTAATTATCTATCCAAATCCTTCCTGATCGCTATCATTAGTGGTCATTCTATCGTCTGATCTAGCGTTTGCACACCATTGAGTCTCTGTGGGACATAACGACCCGGGAATTCACTATATTCCCTGATCTTCATTGTATTTGTGTGTGAGCTGTTTTAAGTCTGTTAGAGTTGACGGTTTAGCACGGATCAACTACACAATACCGACTCCTTATGGTGGAGAAAACTTCACAACGTTGCCTACACTTTATCCGGTACAAGGCTAGATACCGGGTCCTTTTCACCAAGGAGAACTAATCCTATCACAACGTCGCCTACCCTTTATTTGGTACTAGGCTAGATATTGAGTTCCATTACAATGGAGGAACTACTATCCAACACTACACCAATCACCTAACCCTAAAGGAGATCTACTCCTTATAATGTCAACAAGGATAACAATATCATTTGACCCAATACTAATCTATCTTGTACATCGAATCACACCATATCGAATGTACATCTTAGGCACCTTTCACTAATGCCTTTAACTAGATCTTCAAGACACCCTTCACTAATGTATTGTGACTTGAATTCTAGGCACCCTTCACTAATGCCTATTATACGAACGATCGACACCCTTCACTAAATGTCTTCGTCTTGACACTTGAGACATCTTTCACTAATGTCTTCAACACCACACTTCTTAGAGAAAGAATCATCAACAAGATAACTTCAGTAGTCTTGATGGTGAGGAAGTATGGCAACTCATGGACTTGAGGTTGCTTGACTTCAAAGGTGGCGATCTCGCCTTTAAGAGGAACCTAGAGAATCACACAAAAACAAAACTACATATATAGATCACTTGAATCTGGGGTTAGAGAGTTTTTAACTCAAGGAGAAAGTATGTGAGAAAGGGGATGGGAAACAATGAAGAAATGGCTCACTATTTATAGAGAGAAAATGTCTACTGTTCCACGGATCCCACCTTCAAGGGATCCGTCTAGTGTAATGCTAGGGATCCGTGGGACGCTCCTCTTTGCCCATGGGTATTTTGGTTATGGGTCATGGGTCATGGGTTATGGGTTGATCCATGGGTCTTTCATTAGATACAATGTATCTAATAGATGCAATGCATCTAGTTAAATGGGTATGGGTCAATACCATGGGTTATGGATATTGTCCATGGGTTGTAGTTTTTACCCATTTATAATACATGCTAGTTATGTATATATTTGCCCAATATGTAAACACTAGTTGTTGTACATATGTACTACTAAATCATAAAATCACTTATACTTGTTTTAGTGTTTTATGTGAAAACGTAAGTTTGTTAGAAAACTATTGGCTCAAGCTATTTACGTATTTTATTTGTTTCGTTAAAATGATTTTACGTTTGTTATCGACAAAACATTAGAAGATCGTAAAATATAAATAAACGTTTTTACGGCTTATTTGTATTAACACTTTGAATCTTGAATGAATTTCTTGCCGAAATACTTAACTGAATTGATTAGTTAGTAACAGAATTTGGCGGGCAAATTGAACAGAATTTGTTTTCAATGAGACTCACCAAGAAAGGTCTATGATACCACTTGATAGACACCACTAGGAATCAATGAAGATTCGTTAATGGATTGAAATAACTTGGACAATCAAAATAATAGAATTGATAGTCGAAAGCTTCTTTGATTATGAATGAAGTTTGTTACAGGATTTGTTATGATTACAAGAGAGAAGTGGAAGAGAAATGATTCTAAAAACTGAAAATGTAAATGATAATCTTTGACTATTTAAAATGTAAAATTGTCGCCAAAATCTGTTAGTGCCTTTGTGGAGAATGTCACGTGTACCTCACGTGTGGGATGAAATCCCGCCGTGCTCCTCACGTGCCAACAACGGCTACTAACAACTTTTAATAACAACTCCTATCATATAAGCATAAAAGTCATAAAGACACCCATGAGAGCATATATGATAATTGTAGCCTATGAACATATATAAGTAGGACTATAAATGAACCGGACGAACACAATCAGAGCTTTGTTCATGTTCGTTCGTTTAATTTTAACAAGGATAAATAAACGGACACGAATGCTTAAACGGACGAATTTTTTTGTTTGTGTTCGTTTATTAAGAAAATGAGTTGTTCATGTTCGTTTATTAAGACACTAAATGAACCCTAAATGAATCTAAACGATCGAACCTAAAATGAGCGTAATAAAACAAGCATAAACTTTAACTTATGCATAATTTTTTGTTTTATACAATTAAAAGATATTATATGCTAATATAAATAAATAAATGAACATAAACGAGCATTAATAAATGCATAATCGGACGTCCACGTTCGTTTATTTAACTAAACGAACGTAAAATATTGTTCATGTTTGTTCATTTTATAAATAAACGAGCATAAATGAACTTTTTACCGAGCGGTTCATGAAATTTTCAGTGAACGTTCAATTCATTTACAGCCCTATATATAAGTGTATGTCATAACGGATGCATCAACATTTGTAGATGGATATAGCTACGTGTCTCTATACTTAAAAGCAGTGGCAAATTTGATAATTTTTAGAAACTACACAACAAATCGGTTCGTTACGGGGGTAAATTACAAAAATAACCATATGTTTTTAAAAAGTTATGCTATAACTTTTTTCGCTAGGGGGGCAACGTGCCCACCCTGCCCTCTCCTGTCTCCACTACTGGTGGCAAACATGTACATGGTGGCAAACATGTACATGGAAAATCTGTACACATGAAGTTGCTAAGATCACCTAAAAAGCTTTGAAGAAATTATCTATGAATCTCTATACCTAAAATGCAAGGGTAATTGTGACACGTGACTGCTAAATTGTCTTAAAGAAGCTATTTATGAATCGAAATGCCTAAACGTCAGGCAAATTTGTGCACAAGGCTACTGAAAATAGCCTATAGAGCAAAACTAAAATAAAATAATAATAATAACCGCCATGCAATAAGAAAATCACCTAAACCCTCTAACCTTCTGCTGTATTATATTTTTAGTTCTCTATTTTGTAAAATGTCATGTCCACGAACAAGAGTAATAATAAGCAGATTGCCTATAGATTGGTATAAGCATAAACTAAGTAAAATTTTAATATGACTAGAATACATTGTTGGTCCCTAAACTTGTCCAAAAACATCGCATGGAACCGTAACATGAGATTTTCGTCTCCATCAGTCCCTTTTCCAAGTTTTTGAGGCTAAACTAGTCCTTTGACCCGTTTTCCATTGGTCAAACCGTTACTCGCCGTTTGCTTTTGTCTTTCGTCAGAGGACACAAATGTCATTTCGTTATTTTGATTATTTAATGAAACTGTGTGGCTGCTACAGTAAATCTATGCTAATAAAAGCGAAAGTTTATCACAACTCATCCTTAAGCTTTTCTATCCTCTAAAATCTTATCTTCTTCACTTAGACTCTAATCTAATCGGAAAAATGGTGCGTTGTTGTTGCAATCGAAGGGCAGTGGTTCGTACATGTTGGAACAACATGAACCCTGGATGGAGGTTCTATACATGTCCAAGACAGGTTGGGACACTTTATTTTTTTTCAATATAAAGTTGGCTGGGGGTGCTTTAGCTTAAATGTGTTGATTATAGTAATCTCTGTTTAATTATAATTGTGATTTTAGTTAAAAGTTAATTTCTTAGTTTAAACAGTAACAAAAGTAGGTTTAGTATATGTTTATGCTGCAAAGAGATGCTAACATTTTGATTATCGGTTTTAGCCTACTACATGTCCATTCAATGGGTGGTACGATCCAACCATATCAAGGAGAGCAAGGGAGGTGATTATCTACTTGCAGAGAATCATCTACCAGAATGAGGTGGCATTACAAGAATGCAAAGCTGACTTCATTGATGAGACATTGGAGGCTGTCAACGTGGGTGACAGGGCAAACGAGCTAGAGGCTGCTCACCAAGCATCCCTGGTTGATCTCCTTCTTGAGAAGGAGAAAGTTTGCCATCTGAGGAACTTTTATGTTTTCTCTTGGATAGTCATCATCTTCATTTTTCTATAGTTTATTTAGTGGGTTTAGAAACTCACTGGTTTTTGTGTTTTGGATCGGTTCTAGATGGTGTGTAATTGGGAAGGTATGTTTAAGAAGTGTTAGTGTTCGTTGACTACCAAAAAGTCTTGACTTGATCTAGTTTGGTCCTTGTACAATATTAAAATAATATTCCTTTTATGTTTTGGTCGTTGTACTATGCTGCCTTTATTGGTTTACTAATAGTAGGGCCTTTCCTTAAAAATGCATTTACTAACATCATCCAATTGAAAACACATCCAAGTATCCAGACAGACATAATCAAATTGAAAACACATCCAAGTATAATGATCAAAGTCCAAACACATATCCAAGTATCAAAATTGGATGAAGTATCAGAGATGGATGAACAGACATCACTTTCAAGTATCAACATAAACTTGTTGTGGTGTTGTTCATCCATTTTTTATTCTTCATTGCTCTTTGTTTGAGAAAGTGTTTTGATCTTCAGTCATTAAATAAAACCTTTGGAGTTATTATACATGTTTATTATAACTGCTTATCATACAGTAATTCTATACTTGCTTATTATACATGATTATTATACAAGCTTAATATGTAATGACAGTAATTGACTTTATAAAAGTCATAAATTAATATGAGCATGAACTTGCAACAATATGTAGAAATGGGTAAAGTGGCAAATGGATACATATAAAAGTCATAGACTAACATGAGATGATTTCTTACATAATGCAAATGGAAATATTTTCAAATGCACAAAATTTTGTAGTCTACAAAGTTCAGAAACACACATTGTTTAAAGAGAGCAAATATTGTCTAGTAACTACATATTTGATGAAAAAATTTGTTTTTGAAAAACTTAACCCATATTTTTTTGTGGTGAAGCCATCTTTGCTGCTATAATATTCTTTCCTCGTCCACAATTGTTTTGGAGACGCACTAGAAACAGCATCAACTTGACTTCCAGATGAGACTGGACCACACTTGGTTGAAATTGACTTTCAGACTGGCCACAAGTTTCGTGCACATGACTTTGAGATTGACCATCAATTTCACATTGAGGTTGTTCATTTGCTTCATAACTGTTACCTTTAACCTTTGCCTTCTTCTTTGATGAAACTTTTGGTTGGGATGAACCTGTTTTTTTAGACCGTTGTGTACTGCCTTGACTTCCTGTTACACCTCCTTGCCCAAGACATGTTTTCTTGCTGTGTCCAGCATTGCCACAAATACCACAAACTACACTCCTACTAGATTGTGACAACTTACTGTCTTTTACATTATCATCATTTTTAGTAAAAAGCCCTAGTTCTTTTCTTTCGTGGCCTACCCAATGGCTTAGGATTTTTAGGTGAAAGAATGACTGTAGGCACTTCTGACTCTTTCCAATGTTGATAACCATTTATGGGCTAGATGTTGTGCCTGTAAGTTTCCTCCCAAGTCTTAAGCGAGTAACATGGATGAGCCCATGATTCAACATATCCTACTTGCATTCCATTGAAGTTCATATACCGATTGATAGTAACAACATGTTTACATGGCATACCTGTAAGCTCCCATCGTCTACATATACAAGCCATAGCTTCAACATTCACAAAACACTTATCTCCCCATCCACTGACCTGATAGTTATCTCCTTCAATCCGTAAAACGGTGTACTTATAAGCCTCTTTCTTAATCAAGTCTAACATGAGTGTTGCCTTTGGTGTTAATGGTCCGGTACACTTGTCAATTACATTCACAACATTGATTATTCTTTTCATATAGTATTCTCTAATGTATTCCAAAGCGGTAATGATGGGTTGGTGCCTACCTCCCACTAGTTTTCCATTGAACACCCTACATATGTTATTAAGTAACACATCAGAATGAGCCCTCCCGACATATTTATAGAACATGTTTGAGTTATACAAACAACAGTTTTGAACAACAAAAGATGTACACTTAGACATAGATTTGGTTAGTACCTGAAAAATGCGACCTTGACCAATGGGTTGGTGGTATCTTACTTAACCAAGCATGGACAGGTTCGCTATAAACTCTTGAATGCAAGCATGACTGCCTTAAATTGTTGGACGGTTGTTGCTACTGCACATCTCCAATAATGTTCCTTGTATGCTCTACCACTTCCATTTCAATTTCATATTATCATGGATGTGCCTCAAACAATATCTGTGTTTAGAACTAGAGAATACTGCTGCTAATGCTGGAATGATACCCTACACAAAGGAACATCAATTCATTACTAATAAAAGTATTATTTATCTAAAATACAAGTGAATATAATCAACTAAAAGGTAACATCACCTTTTGCCTGTCGCTGATAAAAGTGTAGTTTGAGTTCGGTTGCAAGTCAAGATCATCTCCTAGACATTCAAGAAACCAAATCCATGACTCTTTGTTTTCAGCTTCTGCAACAGCATAGGCTAAAGGGTATATTCCATTGTTGCTATCAATACATACTGCTGTAAGAAGCTGACCAGGAAAATAACCCCTCATAAAAGCACCATCTAACCCTAACAACTCTCTTTGACAAGATTTATATCCTGCCTTCAAAGCACCTAAGCATACATACATTCTCTTAAAAACTCTGGTTGGACTTGTTGGATATATTACAGTTTGTACACTTATCCTAACTTTTGTATTTAGGTTTGTCTTCTGCAACTCTTCAACATAGTCTCTTAAAATGGTGTATTGTTGCTTATGATCACCCATAATCTCAATTTCTGCCCTGTTTTTTTGCCCTTAATGCCTTTTGCATAGACACTTGAACTTCAAACTGTTTAGTGAGCTGATCTTGAACAACCGTGATTGGAATATCTGGATTGATTTGAACTTGGTCAACTATTTGATTTGATAAAAACTTGTAGTCACAAGCTTTAATCTTTCTTGATTGCAAACATTTGTGTTCATCCCTGAAAGTTCTAACACTCCATAAATCTTTGGCTATATTTTTTGCTACATACAACAACCATGGGAAATCTTTTGGTTGCTCCTTGAGTGATCTCAAATATACATGCCTTCCGCGATCTCTAGTTAATGGACCTGTTTTCCTCTTTGGGGTTGTTCCTAGGCCAACACCCTTCACTTGTACCACAAACAGGTATTGTTCAAACACACCTAACTCTAATTCTCTGTTTGTCATTCTTAATGAGTTGCAATTTCCTCCTAGTCTGTATTGAAAGCAGGTTGATCTTATCTTTCACCTCTTTTGCAGTTACAAAAGTTTGACCATGGAAAAAGTATACTTCATCCTCTACTTGTTCTGCCTCAGTTAACTTTTTTTTGTATACCCTCATCCTTTTCTTCCTAATTACATACTCATCATCATTCTCAAAACCACTTGCAAACTCATTATCATCTAAAAGATCTAACTCACTTTTCTTAAAAAAAATCATTTGGTATCTGGCTGGAGCTACTTATATATGGTAACTATGTAGTCTCAGTCACTTTGAACAGATTAACAGCAACATCAGGCTTCTCAAAAGTATTTGCCTCATCGACAACTGTGTTTCCACTCGAATGTTCTGAATATCATAATCATCACTCACATAACTATTTGTTTCACTCACACTGTCATCACTTAAAGCTTCGTCAATTTCACATACTTGTACAGATTTACTTTTTTGGATATGCTTAACAAGATTACCTATTTCCTCGTCTTGATGACCTAACTCTTGATCATTTTGACATACCTCTTCAGGACTATCTATTTGGATATGCTCAACAGGTTTATCTATTTGCTGGTTACCATCACCTAAAACATCTTCAGTTTGACAGACCTCTACAGATGAAAACAAGGGTTCTATTTCTGGCATATGATTAGATTGTACCAAAGTATTGACTTCCAAATGTTGTTGTGTAACTTGACTTAAATCCTCTATCACAAGCTTATTAACAATGTTTTCTAAAAGCAATTTGTTTGAGCAATATAGAACAATAGCAAGAACTGCCTTTTTCTTTGTTGCGTCCACATCAGCAATAACTGTCATAATTGACTTTGGTGATATTTCATCAACATCCAGTCTTGTCTTACCATTTTCAACATAAACTTCTATCATCTTATGGTCATCAACAAGATCTTTCAATATTTGTAAATTGGCAGTCTCACTTAAGCTATACAAACCATCATCTAAATTACTACCGGGCTTAATAAAGTAATAGTAGTTTTTTGAACCCAGCTCGTAACCCAATTCATATATAAGAACACCCAACTCTTCAACTGACACACTATCAACATCAACCAAATCAACTAAATTTTTCATACCTCCATCGCATATTCTACCAGGCCAGTATTTAAAAACACCATTGTGATGAACCCTCATGCTAAACATATTAGATCTACCACCTGAAAACATGTCAATAGAAAAGACCACATAATCAAAACTTAATTGCCAAAGAAAAATATACCACAATTACAAATTCCAATGTTTATAACAAAATAAAAATCGTACCATATTTCTTCTTAGCAGAGTTGTACAGAACGGTATCATCAACTGATAACCTGGATGTCTTCTTACTTTTCATATAGTAAAATTTATGTTTTGGTTTTCTGAATAATAAGAACTTGTTTTGTGACATGCAATTAGGGTTTGTGAACTGTGACAATTCTTGTAAAAAAAGTTGTGGGACGAAAAATAAAATACATTCTATGTGTTTATGGGGCGGGAAGAGGGATAAGACATGTGGAAATAATACATACTTTATTAATCGAAATAACGAAATGACATTTGTGCCCTCTGACTAAAGACAAAAGCAAACGGCGAGTAACGGGTTGACCAACGGAAAACGGGTCAAGGGACCAGTTTAGCCTAAAAAACTTGGAAAAGGGACTACTGGCGACGGAAATCCCATGTTATGGTTCTATGCGATGTTTTTGGACAAGTTTAGGGACCAACAGTGCCACACACCGAAGAATAACACAATCTGTAGCCTGCCTGGAGATGGTCATGATAGGTCATCAGAACTGTAAACCCACCTCCATACCTAATTTAACATCTCTAATGTTCATCAGCAATGAAAAACGACTGCAGATTCCGCTTTCCCTCTCGCTTCTGAAGATTTCAGATTGATGGTATCAACTGTCTTTGTGGACATTGGGCCTTTTCACAATGTTTCTGGTCATGGACTCCATCTATGATTAGGAGATGGAGGTAAACTCAGTTCCGTACGATATGTCAAAATCATATAGGTATGGTGGTGTTGGGAGCTGGTAATTAGCAAAATAGTTTGATTTTCAATTATATCGAGCATTTAACAGACAATTAACAAGATAAAACATGTGTTGTAAAGAAACAAGGACTAAATGCATAAAAGTGAATGGAATCAATACAAAGACATCAAGTTCTTTAGGGGAACCATAACTTAATAAGCTGAAAACCTCATTTGATATAACAAATCACCACAAAATCAAATTCCACTCTGTCCAGACAAATAAAAATCAGGCGGCCCAACAGTATTTCTCAAATGCAATATTTAAAATGGTTATATGTAATAATTTGTATAAATGTATATATCCGGAGGCGGAATCTACAGATGAGCACTCCCATGCTTGTTTTTTCGGTGCAACTGCAGAATTTCCCGTTACACTGATGACATAACCAACACACATTTGTCAAATTTCTGCCTCCACCTCTGCCTCCACCTCTGCCTCCGCCGGCGCTGGCGCTGGTACAGTAGCCTTTAAAAGTGGTTGAAGAGCCTTCACGACAATGCTCATGTTGGGTCTAAACTCAGACTCGTATTGCACACATAACGCCGCCACAGCTGCCAACTGACATCACCAGAACAAATCAAATTATTAACCTTCCACCACTTTCCTAACTGTGCATGTATGTGTGTGTGTGTGTGTGTATTAAGACAGACCTTTGCAACCGCTTTTGGAGGATACTCTCCCTTGAGCTTTGGATCAACACATTGTTTAACCTTGTCTTCGCTTAGCCTAGGAGTAGCCTAATTAATCACAAAGTAACAATGATTAAAAACCTCGCCCATCTAAGCCATTCAAAATTACCTGAGTCCAATACGGAGCGAGTAGACACAAACCGAGACAGTTATGGGTCCCACAAGATAGAAAATTAAGGTATTAAACAAATATGATATTCATGATTATATGATAACTATGCTAGTCAGAACTTACCCAAGTGACAAGACTCTGCTGTCCACGTGGCATAGTGTGATCAACAGGCTTTCTGCCAGTTAACAGCTCGAGAAGAACAACACCAAAGCTATACACGTCACTCTTCTGTGTTAGCTGTCCCGTCATTGCATATCTATAAAGAAACATTTTTATTTACAAAATTGAAACTTCTATATGGTGCATGATAACAATAAAAAGAAGGTTTAGAGGTGTTACTCTGGTGCATGATAGCCAAAGGTGCCGAGGACACGAGTAGAATGCAAACGAGCAGCCATGTCTGGTGATTGATTAGAAAGATTGAAGTCGGCAATCTTGGCTTTCAAGTCTTCAAATAAGAGCACATTGCTAGACCTAATATCTCTGTGTATTATCGAAGGTTGAGCCTTCTCATGCAAGTACTCCAGTCCCCTTGCTGCATCAACAGCAATTCTTACCCGTTGCATCCAATCAAGAACAGGGCCCGGTTGTGCTCCTTGGACACCCTTCCTCCCTGTAAGTGCAAATTTATTTTCAATGACTTGTTGACTTAAATACATTAATAAAAATAATAAAAGGTTATGACGGGTACCATGCAAAATGTCGTGTAGTGATCCCATGGTTGCAAATTCATAAGCCAAGACACGGACATCTCCTTCAACACAGTAACCGAGCAACTCAATAAGATTGTCATTCTTCAGGTTTGAGAACATGGAGACCTTGAGTTCGTTACAAACAGAGCACGCTTATTCACATAGACATTCAAAAACAAACTGAATCACCTTCTAATTAGTAGTATTGTAGGAATACCTGTGTTAAGAACTCGTTATTTGATTCAGCCTCGGTAGAGACATCAAGCTTTTTCACAGCAACAGTTTTTCCGTTATTTAAAGTTGCAAAATAGACTCTTCCATATGAACCTTCACCAATTAGAGCCTTTGACCCAAAATCCTCAGTTTTTTCTTTCAGTTCTTCCAACGAAAGTGCAGGTACTTCCATTGGTGGTGGGACTGGTTTTTGCACTTCAGTTTTGGCAGGAGGCACTTTTGGGCCTTTTGGGGGTCCTATATCACACGTAAACAAAAAGGTGTTACAAAAATCATGAATATTGATCTGTGAAGCTTGAAAATTTTGTGAGCTCTAGATGTATATTTATTCGCAGTAAAAACAGTTTTACAAATTGTAGTTAAGGGAAAATCTTGTGGAGCTAAATCAACGTAAGCTATCGTTGTAATAAAAATGTTTATATGGTACAGCCTTAATTTCTAAAGTAAACCATTTTCTCCAATTTCAGGCTCTTGCTTCTCACATCAGATAAATATAACCCATAAAAGGGAGCTGTTCTTTTTTTTTTTCCTGATCGGTCAAAGAGGTACAAAACCGACAACCTATAGTTATAAAGCTCACATGGTAAACATGATCTGCTGGCAATTTCAACCCATGTACAAGGTAATTAAGATTAAAGATACAGCTGAGGTGACCGACCATGCATCTCGCCTTAGGTGAGAGGCGCAAAAAGGCAAAGGCCAAAGTGAAGTAAGCAAGTAAAGGTTCCAGTTAGCGTATATGGCATTATTTGACATAGAAACATAAAACAAAAGCATAATACGATATAAAAACATAAATACCTTATATTTGCAAACTAGGAAATCTTAAGAACGAATGAACGATAAATTGTCAAAAATAAGGATTCTTGCACAATCTAAAACGTTTGAGTCTGTGTGGCGGTGGGTTCAAACCCTGTGGATTGGTCGGCCAAAAGGTCGGAAACCATGGTTACCAAAAAAAAACGTGTATAACAAGTTTGTAGCTAAAATGGGAACAGGGTAAAGAGGTAGAAAGTTGCCTAAAGTGTATGCAAAAAGCATAATACATCCTAGGTCTTTCAAAAATTATTATTAAAAAAAAAAAAAAAAAAAAAAAAAACACACACACACACACACAAAACTATCATTAATACTACAATTCTTATAATCATACTCAACACAATAATTACTTGCACCGTATTAAACTTTTAAAGAAAAAAAGAGACAAGAAAGTGTTTTGAAGGTCGCCCGACCTAACCAGACGTCCAGACCTATACTAAGATATTCCCGTATTGACCCTTCAACCAACCCACCTCCCGATGTTGCCACCTCTACAATGATCACAAAATCTCCTAACATGATAGCTAAGAGTTACCACTTCATGAAATTGCTATCTATATGATTATAAATCATATCAAATGGCAAGATCATCTTGAACTAATTTAAGACGATTGCATAAGCGTAAGCAGATGTGAAAACACATATATCCAACGATGAAGATTTAGTTTTATGTTATAGAATCAGATAAAAGGATATCTGGGCCACGTGCAAGGACAATGAGCCTAAGATATTGTCCAAGTCACACTTTGATAATTTTTTCCTTATTGAAGAACATCCTCACCACGTATTTTTGATATCTGAATAATTATAACATTGCCTTGTCCAGAAATGAATATCGTTTCAAAAATAAAATATGTGATGTGGACTTCTTCGTTCGCTAAAAAAAACTCCCTAACAAGTTTTAAACTAAAGAGGAGAAAGTAATGCATTTAAGAATGAGAATGTAGAAGCAAAAATATGATTTACATTTCTTATCCATGAACAAAGAGGAGAAAGTAATGCATTCTATAATAATAGGATATACTTCCTTGTAGATTCGTAAGGTGTTAAGTTTGGACATCCCATGAATAATACCACGTACAAGATATTCATTTTTGGCAGCTACTTGAATTGGAGATATTCATTTGCCTATTGTCGCCATTAGCAAGAAATAATGATATGGTCCACCTAATTCATCATTGTTAGAGAGAAATTGAAGAAAATTCGACTCATAGTCAAACATCATGATACCAATGACATGGAGTATATTATGTTTCACTCTATTCACGGTTTCATGGTAACTCGTGAGTCGTGACCCATTAAGTATGTAACTATGTAAGTGTGCCAAATGTGGTGCATGGATTATAGTTAGCATTGCTAAAATCATAAGAAAAAGTAACTACAGGGACGTACCATCCACAGAACCTGGGGGATTCTTTACAACTTCATTATCATTTGATGGGTACGACTCTTCTTCAATTTTACACGTACAGCACAACCACCTCCGCATCCTACTTTCTTCCAAAAAGTAAAAATGTTCTCAATTATTTGTTTACCAACCCGTATAAAGTATGCAAGTTAAGTGCACCTACAAAACCACAAAAATAAAAGTAAAGTAACATCAATGTAATGCTGTAATACATGTCAAATTAACAATTACATATATTTTGGGAGCATTTGTCACAACATGTGGAAGTGATTATGTCGTTTAGGATAATCAGCCATAACAAACGGGCAAGAGATGGATCGAATTTGGATGCATTTATTTTGTTTGAAGTTTTGATTAGCACAAAATAAGTCGTTTAAGCGTTATCGCAACTTCCAAAAATAAAAAGATTTGCATGTCAAACCACTAAATAAATAAAATTACTTTCGCTACAACTACTCCTAAACTGAATAACCAATAGAATCAATTCCTCAATTTCATTATCCCATACCAACAACCGAATCAAGTTATATTTCGCTTTCACAATTCACATTCTTGATACCAAACGCCTCACCTAAAAGTTCTTATCTAATATAGGCATAGAGTACTTAATCATGTGAAAAACGCACCATATATTGTAGGGCTAATAGTCTGAAAATGTATCTTACTTGTCACTTATTTGAGTTGTATCTAATAACTAATTATTAAAATTTCGATTATCATGTGTATCGATTCCAAAAAATACTTGATTGGATACCCAAAAATACGTCAATCGATACAAGAACAGTGGAAATTCAAAAAAGTTAGTTATTAAATAGTCCGATTGAAACGATGCTACATACAACTCAAAAAAGTGACAAGTAAGACAATTATCCCTATATTCCACTAGACTGCAACTTATAAATATTGCAATCTGCCAAAGCATAACGTGATCCACCATCAAACAAATCTAATTTCAACATAAACAGAAATCCAATAACAAAACAGCAATGGGTACTAATTACAATGCACTATAAACACAATCAAACCAAATCAAATCAAAAAACATAAAAACAAACCCAAATGAGAGATCAACAAAAAGATTCAATCTTTATGATCTAATCACAAAAGGGTATCTTTAAATCAACATAAATCTAACAAATAATCACATGATTAACAAACCCTTATTGCAAATTGCAAGATTACCTGTTAATGAGCAGTGTTTGGATTTATTTTTTAAATGATTGTTTTGTATTAAAAATGATGAATGAATAATTATAAAAGAAGACAAGAACACAGGTAAGCAGGCAACAAAGATGAAGAAATGAATGGGGCGGTGAATGTTAATGATTATGATTGTTTTTTTTAGTATTTCTTATGCAAGAGACCTAATCCATAAATGAATTGTACAGTAACAGTATTTATGCATTAGATCTCTTTTTAGGCCTCTTTAGTTAGGCCTATGTATTAAAGCTCATTTCGTTGTCGTCAAACAATGTTTTTCTTTCCTCATTTTATTATTTTTAATAGCTTTTTTGTTTTAAAAGTATCATCATAAAGTAATATTTTTATTTAAAAGGTGTAATTACATACATATAAGAGCACAAGGTATTGTGGATACCAATAACACGTTATTGGTATGCCACCTCATCGTCGTATCATACACTTCTCAATAACTCACCAATAACTCAAACACCCTCCCTCATAACACACCAATAACATGTTATTGGGTTCACAAAATACCCCCACTAAAAATACCCCTCACTCACAATACACTAAAAAAAATAGTAAAACTTTGTCCTCTTTCTCCTTTGGCTTGAGCCACTCAACCAACTCAAACAATTTTTGGCTCACAAATAACATGTTAGATGGTATGGTAATGACATGCTATAGGTATTTTTTTTTTCCCTTTGGCATGTTAACTTGCACCCATACCCTTTGCTCTAACATTTGTGAAAAAAAATTAAAAAAAAAATAATTCTTGGAACGGACAAAGCTACTAATGGGTTGCTTTTTTAGACAAGAATATTTTTTTTCTCAAACTAAACATGGCTACTTTGGATCTGGGCTATCAAGTTAAATTCATGACACGTGTATAGTATAAATTACATATATACCTTTTTCTTCATTTGTTATTACATACTACGTATATACCAGCCAACCATCACCACCATTAAAATCCATCGGGGAACAAAATCACCCACCAAAACAAAATCAACAAGCTCAAAGCCAAAGATCACGACACAGTTTCAAGTGGTCAATGAATCACCCACTAAAACAAAGTCTTTAAAGTTACCCATGGGTGATAGATTATGTTGTAGGTAACACTGCATATTCTGGCAACAGATAAGATAGTAATAGGCTGTCGTGGCACTTTGTACAACAGTACCTAGTATGTGATCTTCAGGAGGTTAAGTTTGAAAGTAGTATGTTTATTTTAGTGTTGGGGCCTTTATGTGTTAACCTCGAGGATAAGTTATGATTATCACAAAGTCTACTAATCTTTTCCATGGTGTTTGGTTCGAGTATACTGAAATGGTTCTGGTTAAACGCCAAGCAAAAGGAGAATTAAACACTCAACAATAGTGTATTTGAGTTTTAGTAATTGTTTTTATCAATTGATTGAGGGAATTTGTTTGGAAAGCATTTACAAACACTATATCATGTTCAATTTCATCTAAAACAATTTCATAAATTGTTAATTGAATAAATAGGGTTTCGAATGAACATAGGATAAATTTTGAGTTTTTGTTGTTGTGTGTTAAAATTGATAAGGGGGTTATGCTCGGATTGGTAGTATACAAGCTCGTTCATGTTTAATTTGTGGATGGACCGGTGGTGGTGGCCGGAGGTTGGTGGTGGTGGTCGCCTGAAGGGTCGCCGAATTCTGGGTTTGAAGTTCGGAGGTGTTGGCCGGAGAAGGTGAAGTGGGTCCCCCAATTCCAAAGTAGCCCAAGGTAAAGTGAGTAGCCCAATTCCAAAGAGATGGTATATATCTCATTTATAATAAGATATAATTAGACAAAACAATACTATATGGGACATGTGTCATGATTTTAAGTATGATAACCCAGATCCAAAGTAGCCCATGTCTAGTTTGAGAAAGAAAAAAAAGATTCTCGTCTAAAAAAGGTACCCCAATCGGGCTACTTGTCCGTTTAGAGAATTGCCTCAAAACAAATGTGAGACGAGTTAGTCTAGCAGCGATTATTACTGTTTTTAATCCCTAGCATAGTTACCGTTCATAAGCTTAACCCTCACTTAATGAAAAATTGGCGTTGCACCGTCCCATTATCTGACATCCCCACTTTGGCTTTAAAAAATAGTGCGTCTTTTTCTTCATAAGGTGGTTTTCCACCATAATATTACTAACCTAATAGTCTCACTAAGCCAATCACTCTCTAGAACTTACCAAAAAAAGAATCTTTGATCAATTACTCCTTCTGAAATCAAGTAGGGCACCCATAAATCATCTATGGATTTGTGAAAAAGTAGAAGGGGGTTGAATAGTTTACCGATTAAAAACTTTGTTTTGAAACTTATTGAAAGATCAATTGATATTGATCTTAGATATGTTAGTGAATAATAAACAATATGCAAGCAATATATATAAAGAGTAAATAAGGAAAGAAACAATCAAACCACGACAAGTTGTTTATAGTGTTTCGGTCTACAAGGACTATTTTTCATTGCCCTACTCCACTCTCCGAGTCTCACACTCGAGAGTTTAACTTCACTAGTCAACAAGCTCCTTTCACCGGCGAAGAAACCTTTACACTTCGCTTACACACCATTTCCGACACTAAGCTAGATGTCGAGTTCTTTTCACGGGTACAACCACTCCCATACACAATGTATTTTAAGGACTAAAATAATAACCACTCACACTCACAATTTCATGATGGCTTGGTACAACAATGATGTATGAACAAGACTAGATCATACAAAAACAAAACAAACAAGACTTCCAACTATTCGTTGAAGCTTGAATATGCCTTGATCTTCTTTGCTACAAAAGAGGATCACTATAATGATATGAAACTGAGTTAGAAATGTTAGAGAGAAGGAATGTATGTGATTATGCTAGAAAGGGATGAGAAAACAACTTGGTTTGGCTTGCTATTTATAGCCAAAATGAACAGCAGTCACCACGGACCACGGACCCCATAAAAGGGTTCCGCCCGTGTATAATTTTGGTGCCGCCGGGGTCTGACAACAAGATTACCAAAATCTTGCCAAAGTCAACCAAATCCATCCAAGATTGTGTAAGATATGTAGAGTCCAAATCTACACAAAATATCTAGTGAAATCCTCTAGAGATTTCAATGATGCACCACATGATGTCATATGTTGTTTTCTATTTTTAGAAATATGTTAAATTTTAAATACATATGTAATGTTTTGTTTTAAGAAACTAAAACATGCTTGATCTAAAAATGTTAACATACATTATGGTTTAGAGGCATATCAAAAATATGATTAATCAAAATGTAAATGCTTGAGTGATGAAGATATTATTTGAGGAAAAGTTTGTTTTAATATCTATTAAACTTGACAAGCTTTAAGCTTTATAATAATTAAATTTACCTTTGTCATTAACAAAACTTAGGTAAAGATCATAAAATATAAATAACGTTTAATGACGATATTTGTATTAACAGGATTTGTACGAGAAACGGAGGATGTGCCTGTGGCACCAGAAGCCGACATGATTGCATGTAAGTGATTTTGATATTAGGCTTGTTGTTACTAATTGATATCATTGTAAATTTGTTTGATGTATTTGTGGCACCGGAAGCCAACAAGATTGCATGTAACTGATTTTGATTTTGGGATTGCAGTTACTATTGGATATCTTTATAAATGAGTTTCAAGTTTTGTTTTTGGGGTTTAAAATGTATATGAATTTTGTGGTTTAAGTTTTATTTTTTTGTTTTGGGTTGTTGGTTAGTTGGTATGTGGTGTTTAATAGATTGTTGATGTACCTTGAAAAATGCATATAGGACTGAATGGGTGGTGGGTAAGAAGGTCTAGATTGCATCCTTGAAGAAAAGGGATGTTGTTAACAAGAAAAGAGCAATTTCGGGGTTTGTATATTATTTACTTATACTTTGATATTGTTGGTTGTGTCTTGATTGGGTCCAAACCGTCAAGTTTATTACACAAGTCAACCACTTGTGAATGGTCAACCGTAATAAAATTCAAACAGTCTAAAACCAATGCAATTAAATCCAAAGGAGTATAGTTTTTCCTCAGGTCGTTAAGTCCCGCGGAGGATTAATGGTGTTTGAACACGTTCAGACGTAGAATAATCACTAAGGATAGTGATCAGTAAGGATTTTGGATGGGAAAAGGTTTGTGATTTGGAATATTTATACCTAAAGAAAAAGTTTGTAAATTACAGGGGCTTAAATGCAAATTAAAGAAAATTAAAAAGCTAAAATATATTAAATAAACGCTATCACTATTTTTAAAGTTGATTTTTTCTTGATTTATAAAACAAAATAACTTAAATAGACTATTTTAATTGAAGTGTAAAACTAAATTACCTAAAAACGTGACCTAGAATGAAAACGTGCTTTATATGTAAAAATTACGCGAGTGCGCAAGTAAAAACGTAAAATTTGTAAAATAAAAGTCCTACGAGTGTGAAAACAATTTTCTTACTTACTATATGACAAAAGAAAATTTTAGAAAAAAGATTTATATTTTTTTGACTTTTATATTTTTTATTATGAATTAAATACTATTTTAAACTAATTAAATGATTAAAAATACTAAAACTATTTAGAAAATTCTGAAACTTTTTTATAAAATACTTTATAACAATACAAGTCTAAGAAAAATATAAAAGGTGCAACAACTTATTGTAATAAGCTGTAAATAAGCTAAAGAGTACGAATAAGCTAAATAGAAAACAAGGGGTAAGTATTAAATAATGCAAAGTAATACCAGTCAAAGACCCAAGGGCAGATGGTAGTGTGTGTGTGTGGTGAGCTGGGTGGCCAGGGTTCGAATCCCAGCAATGGCTTTTTTATTTTTTATTTCTTTTTGGACTTTTTCTTTTACAAACTCACTAAACACAATGAAATAAGCAAATGTTATAACTAGAACTTTTTACAAAAAACACTAATAAGCTCAGATTGAGCTTATGATTTCTTAACAGTTGGCTTTTGAGCTTAATTTAATGTTTCAAGCTAAAATAAGCTATCAAATAAGCTAATCAAAAGAAAACAAAACTGAAATAAGATGAAAATAAGCAAAAGGAACTGGTAATGAGTAAAAATTTACAAAGAGTAGCACTGATAAGCTTATGATAAGCCAATAAGCACTTGTGCTTAAAACTGAGTAGCAAATAGGCCTAACTGGCCAACTTCCAGGCCTTGTGGGGCCCACAGGAGAGATTGGAAGTCCAAACAAAAAGTGAATCCAATAAGCTGAGCTTATTGGCTTTTCAAAAAGCTAAAGCTCTCACTGTGGTGTTCATAGGTGAGCTTATAATGAGCTTATGAAAAAGGGACTAAACACTGAGTGATCTTTGTACTATATGAATTGGACAAAACAAAAAGCAAGTAGCAGGCTAATTAAATAAGCTAAAAATGGAAAAACTAGCACTTGAACCTTGAGACAGCTAGGTGAGCTTCTCAAAAAGACAAAATAAACAAGTTAAAGCTTACTAATGAGCTCTTGATGAGCTTATGAAACTGGAAAGCTCAACTGGGCACAGGGCATGTTTTTGAAAAAGGGTCTAAAGTAAGCTAGGAAATAAGCAACTAAATAAGCTAAACAGAAATTATAAAAAATACTATTAGGAAGATGAGCAACTATATTTTAATATCCCAAAAGCTCAATTCTTGAAAACTAATATTAAATCCTATAAAAATTATTTAGTTTATTCAAAAACTACTACTAGGAAAATTTGACTTTTTAAAGAAATGAGCTAAGTTGACTATGATGAACTTTGGATTGATTCTATGGACTGAATATGATGTTTTAAACTATAATAAGACTAATTTAGCTAATCTTAACAACTTTTAAGGCTAAAATGATGATTGTGCAACTATAATTCTTAACAGTTATGAGATTAAGAGATTTTTAAGCTAAAGTTGACTTTTTTACTAATAAGCACTGGTTTATATGTTTTGACTGAGCTAATAGGTTGTATTGTGACATATATCAAACAAGAACAACTCCACAAACACCCTCTAACACAGTTGCCACAACAAATCCAAACACCCCTTTAGTAAACTGTTTTGAGCCTTTAAACACTAAAACAAGTTTTTAAACCAAGTAATCTATTTATTATCTTAAGTTAACTATAATAAGACAGGATTGAACTGGAATTAACAATATTTAAACACTTATACTAAGAATTGCAAATTTTCAAGAAATAGCTTACAAAGTGAGTTCAAGCATAAAACAGAGAACCAAGGACTAAGATTACACCCTATAGCTTCCCAAGAAGCTCTAAACCCAAGGCAATCCACAATCAACCCTGCTCCAGTTTCTTGATCTTCTTCTCTATGGATTTTTGATTTTTCAACATTTTTTTAGTATTTTTGGTATTTTTGAGTTTTGAATCTAAACTGAATTTTAAGGATTCTAAAAGCTTAGAAAAGCTTTAATAAGAGCTTATATGAGTTTATAAGTCCTTAACAACAACTGGTAACAACATTTGCATATTTTGAGAATTTGAACAATGAAATATGCATAAACTGAATTTGTATACAAGAACTGAAATTGAAACTGAAAATAGGTTTTTATTACACTGAAATATGATTACAAAACACTTGAAAGCTTAAACATAAACTGGAAATGGAAAATTAATTCATACGACTTAGGAAAATTAAATTACACTAGTTATCCTTCTACATTGCTTCTTTTCCCCTTTATAATGATCTTTTAGGTTTCTTGTCGACCTCTGAGACTTTCCCACTTCACTTGAGCCATTGGATTTTTCTAATAGATCGTAATCGTCCATTTGGAAAATTGGCGTCAAAATATCTTTGAGCAGGTTATTTGCATTTAAAGAAGTTTGGGAGGATGTGGAGGTGGAGGGGAGTGGTTAAACAGCTGGGGAGTGAGGTGGAAAGGTGAAAAGGTGGAAAAACCACCTGGTTTTGGTTTTACAGGTGAAGGTGAAGACGATGAACAGTACATCTGGTATTTTGGCGCGTTGACTTTATTTGACCGTTTTTAATAATAAGGCAAGGGTTCAAAATGGGGGGGGGGGTCAAGGATATTGACAGGGGGCTCTTTTGATTTTGGCTGGGTTAATAATACAAAAAGGGTCCAATTGGTTTTGTTATTAATACAAGGACCATTCATGTAATTCGGATTTTTGAGGGACCAAAACTGCCAACATTCCAAAGTTCACACAAGGACCTATCCTGCCATTTATGAATAGTACAAGGACCAATTTTGATTATTTTCCATTTTTTAAATATCCAAGGACCTTTTATGACAATTTTCAAAGTTGAGGGACCAAAGTTGCCATTTTGTAATTTTTAAACTTTGAAGGGTTTGTTTTGACAACTATTGAATCCCATGGACCTTAAATGATTTTTTTCTTTATTTTGATTTACCAGGGACTAAATTTGACAACTTTTGAAACTTGGGGGACTAAAACTGCCAATTATGCAAACTTGATATGTTTTTCATCTGATTTTTATATTTTTGCATTTAAAACTCATAAAACACTTATTTGTGATATTTTCATCATTTTGATGCATTTCTGAGTGTTTTCAGATGTTTTTGCAGCTTAAACGGTACAAAAATGATGAGTATTTAGACACTCATCAATCCCCCACACTAAGATATTGCTAGTCCCTAGCAATCTTTTGAGAAAAATTAATGGATTTGAATCTCTTTACCAAAAGCCATTACTTCTGGAGTAGCCAATTGTTTAAGTTCAAGTAAGAACCTTGGTACAATGATAACCAAATGATTTTGAGCAAATCATAAGCTGTAAACGGATTTGATTTGTCTTTACCAGAAGCCGTTTGCTTCTGGACTAGCCAACTCTTAGATAAAATATCTTTGGTGAGCCGATTACCAATTATGGCTTTCCAACTGCCTTTACCACAAGCCATAAACTTGCGGGCTAGCCAACTCTTCACTAATTAAAGATATGGTGAGCTGAACACCATACAATTTTGGGCAAATTGCAAGCCATAAACGGATTTGAGATATCTTTACCAAGAGCCGTTTGCTCCTGGATTAGCCAATCCTTATGTGGGTTAGACATGGCGGACTGATTACCATTTGCTGAGTAAGTGAAAAACACTTACTCCAAAAAAAAATTTGGCCAAAAATGGGGGAATTGGGTGGTATAATTACATGATAAAATTCGTGAGAATTCCCCCCCACAATAGAAATGAATATTGCCCTCAATATTCAAAGTACCGGCGGTTATGCCGAAACATAGAACGTAAAAGGGAAATACTACGGCCATTATTTTATTTTTGATATATACACACATTTTTTTTTTACTGGATGAAAACTTATATACAACAGCGGGGGGCAACTCCCCCACACTAGGGTGGTGCACATGGGTGAAAACCCATGTTATGTGCTACTGTTTTTTATTACCGAGTCGCTAGCTTGACTCGATCCCCGCATTCAATGGTTCTTGGGGAAGCAAAGTGGAAAACCAATCTCGATCGGACTTTCGTTCACAGTGTTTAATAAACATATGAACATCAGAAAGTTCCATACCGATGAGATACAACCGCGGTATTGTTAATAGTAGAAACTATAAAGGATGATACCGGGGTCAAAGATGGTGTCCTCATTCTCGAAGGAGAAAAGGGAAAGAGCAACCACACCATTTGTGAAGAATGGAATAAATATGTGCATGAGAATGCAAGTCCATTCCTCATCAGAAAGAAGCAAATCACCATTTTTGACATTTTTAAGCTTAAATTTGAAGCTTGTATGGTGATTGTCAAAGGAATTTCCGGTAGGGAGGGTTGGGGACGATTCTTCGTTTAATAAACTTTCAAGAAAAAGGATGTCCCCATCTGAATCCAAGTAAGTATCATCAACCCCTGTTGGAATTGACTCATCACTTAGAAAAGCATCGACTTCATTCCAAAAGTTATCATCTTCCTCATCCGGAGTGAGAGAAGGAATAGAAAAGTCGGAAACGATAAGACTCAGAGATGATGGATCATTTTTGAGAAATTCTTCAATGGGAAGAATGTCTCCCATTGGATCACAAACATCATCATCCAATCCAGATGAAACTGAAGAGAGTTTGGTTTTATCCACAGAGTTAATAAACTCGATACGATAAACTGATTCCGGAGGTGGGACAAGTGGTGTGCTCTTAGAGCTAGCAATTTCCACCACTTCCGATAAAGTCTCCGATTCTAGATCATCATCAAGAACACTCTTGACTTCCCTGGTACAACTTTCAAACCATTTGTTTGAACCAGGGTTGATTTTCAAAGATTTTAGCTCAGCACGTTTTTGGTGACTCCTCTTAACCGTGAAATTTGAGAGTGTTGCATTGATTCTTTCAGATTTTTGATCAATTGTGGCAACACTATGTTTGGATAGAGGTTTGGAGTTCTGGTTGATATTAAACGTGAGTTCTTCGTTGTCAAGCCGTATGGTCAACTCTTCAGCAAATACATCAATTAGAGCACGACTTGTTCTCAAGAAAGCTCTCCCTAAGATGAGGGGAACTCTAGGATCTGCATCAAAGTCTACTACAACAAAATCAGTAGGAAAATGAAACTTTCCTACTTTTACCACGACATCCTCGGCTATCCCAAGTGGACGAGTTATGGTAAAGTCCGCTAGCTCGAGTGTCATACAAGTAGGAGTAAGTTCAGGAAGAGACAATTTATTCCATACTGAGAGTGGCATGAGGTTAATGCTAGCGCCAAGATCGGCCAAGGCGGAGCATTGAACCATCCCCAAGAAATCACACAGGATTAAAAACCTGCCGGGGTCTTCAAGCTTTTTGGGAAGCTTTTTGAGAAGGACCGCTGAGCATTGCTCATTGAGAGGGGTTTTAGCCATCTCAGATAACTTATCTTTGTTGCTCAGTAAGCCTTTAAGCGTGGATGCAAATTTGGGCATTAGAACGAGAGCATCAACGAAGCTTATATCAAAGTGCAGTTCATTGAAAATTTGGAAAATTTTTTCCATTTGCTCTTTGGTTTTGTCTTTGAGCTTCTCATCATGCAATCTTGATGGGTAAGGAAGCTGGCTAGACTTTTGAGCCGGGATGGAAGTCATTTCTGGCTCAGAATTTGTCTTCGGAACTTCGGGTTCCGGACTTAAAGCTTGGACTACCGAAGGTGGGACGTGTGCGGTACTTCGTGGGCTTGAGAAATGCACCTTGTCCGTTGTATCCTTGGTAACTTGACTCATTGCTCCTGGTGGAGGAGGCATTGGAGTCGAAGGTCCATTGTGCGTCTTAGGTTCACTTTCTACTACCTTTGGGAGAGAAGAAGAAGAGGTAGTAGGAATAGCGGGTCCATCGTATGATACACCACTTCTGGTTGTGATCGCCTTTGCATCGCCCCTCGGGTTAGCGATCGTGTTGCTCGGAAGTTTTCCTGAGCCCGAGGGTTGATCATTTAAAGACTTCTTAATGTCAGAAATCTGGCTAACCAACAACCTGTTCATTTCATCTTGGGATTTCATGAATTGCTTCAATAGCTCATCTGATGATGGTCCAGTTGGAACAATGGCTTGAGTTTGATTAGGAAAATTCTGGCCTCTAATGTTCGGATTAGGGCCTTGATTTTGAAAATTTCCTTGGTTAGGATTCATATTCCCATGAAATTGATTCCCTCGGTTGAAATTGTTTTGATTAAAGTTTCCTTGATTTTGGAAACCTTGATTTGGTCCGGGATAGAAATTACCTTGGTTTTGATAACCTTGGTTCATTCTAGGTTGATTTTGATTCCGGTTTTGTATGTTAGGATTCTGGTTAAAACCGGGTGGTGTCATACTGCTAGGTGCACGGTAGTGAGGATCAGCTTGTGGTCGGTATTGATTACCTCCTTGATGTGAAGTACCGGCTATAGCATTGGCTTCAACCGGACTACCATCGGTGGCAGTACAGTTGTAGTATGCATGAGGGCCACCACAAGTAACACAGACCTCGACTTTCTTCACTTCACCATGTGATGATGTCTGTGTGAAAGTGACTTTCTTTTGGTTAGCAAGAACCAAAGCCTGAACAATATCCGTGAGTTTGTCAATCTTAGCATCGGTGCTAGATGCACTCACGGGAGATGAAGTAGAAGGTCCTGCATTAGACTGAGATTGATATGTCTTTGTTCGGAAAGGGCGGACCTGGGACTTGTTTTCAATGATTTGCAAGGCTTCTTTTGTGGTCTTGCTCAGGAAATTACCTCCCGCGGAGGCATTTAAAGAGTCTTGGTCAGCTTGTCTCAGACCATTGTAGAAAGTATCCATTTGCATTAATTCGATAAAACCATGATGTGGACACTTTCGGAGCAACTCTTTACAGGATAGAAAACGTTACGATTGTTTTGTTGTTTTAAATATATTTTTTTGTGTTGTTAACACTTTAGGAAAAGTGTTAATGAACTTTTTGAATTTTTTATAACTTTACAAAAAACTGTTTACAAAAGGTGGTATATGTGCAAGTATGGATCTGAAAATGCTTAGAACACGCTTACAGCCTCCCCGGCAGCGGCGCCAAAATTTGATTGGGTCCAAACCGTCAAGTTTATTACACAAGTCAACCACTTGTGAATGGTCAACCGTAATAAAATTCAAACAGTTTAAAACCAATGCAATTAAATCCAAAGGAGTATAGTTTTTCCTCAGGTCGTTAAGTCCCGCAGAGGATTAATGGTGTTTGAACACGTTCAGACGTAGAATAATCACTAAGGATGGTGATCCGTAAGGATTTTGGATGGGAAAAGGTTTGTGATTTGGAATATTTATACCTAAAGAAAAAGTTTGTAAATTACAGGGGCTTAAATGCAAATTAAAGAAAATTAAAAAGCTAAAATATATTAAATAAACGCTATCACTATTTTTAAAGTTGATTTTTTCTTGATTTATAAAACAAAATAACTTAAATAGACTATTTTAATTGAAGTGTAAAACTAAATTACCTAAAAACGTGACCTAGAATGAAAACGTGCTTTATATGTAAAAATTACGCGAGTGCGCAAGTAAAAACGTAACATTTGTAAAATAAAAGTCCTACGAGTGTGAAAACAATTTTCTTACTTACTATATGACAAAAGAAAATTTTAGAAAAAAGATTTATATTTTTTTGACTTTTATATTTTTTATTATGAATTAAATACTATTTTAAACTAATTAAATGATTAAAAATACTAAAACTATTTAGAAAATTCTGAAACTTTTTTATAAAATACTTTATAACAATACAAGTCTAAGAAAAATATAAAAGGTGCAACAACTTATTGTAATAAGCTGTAAATAAGCTAAAGAGTACGAATAAGCTAAATAGAAAACAAGGGGTAAGTATTAAATAATGCAAAGTAATACCAGTCAAAGACCCAAGGGCAGATGGTAGTGTGTGTGTGTGGTGAGCTGGGTGGCCAGGGTTCGAATCCCAGCAATGGCTTTTTTATTTTTTATTTCTTTTTGGACTTTTTCTTTTACAAACTCACTAAACACAATGAAATAAGCAAATGTTATAACTAGAACTTTTTACAAAAAACACTAATAAGCTCAGATTGAGCTTATGATTTCTTAACAGTTGGCTTTTGAGCTTAATTTAATGTTTCAAGCTAAAATAAGCTATCAAATAAGCTAATCAAAAGAAAACAAAACTGAAATAAGATGAAAATAAGCAAAAGGAACTGGTAATGAGTAAAAATTTACAAAGAGTAGCACTGATAAGCTTATGATAAGCCAATAAGCACTTGTGCTTAAAACTGAGTAGCAAATAGGCCTAACTGGCCAACTTCCAGGCCTTGTGGGGCCCACAGGAGAGATTGGAAGTCCAAACAAAAAGTGAATCCAATAAGCTGAGCTTATTGGCTTTTCAAAAAGCTAAAGCTCTCACTGTGGTGTTCACAGGTGAGCTTATAATGAGCTTATGAAAAAGGGACTAAACACTGAGTGATCTTTGTACTATATGAATTGGACAAAACAAAAAGCAAGTAGCAGGCTAATTAAATAAGCTAAAAATGGAAAAACTAGCACTTGAACCTTGAGACAGCTAGGTGAGCTTCTCAAAAAGACAAAATAAACAAGTTAAAGCTTACTAATGAGCTCTTGATGAGCTTATGAAACTGGAAAGCTCAACTGGGCACATGGCATGTTTTTGAAAAAGGGTCTAAAGTAAGCTAGGAAATAAGCAACTAAATAAGCTAAACAGAAATTATAAAAAATACTATTAGGAAGATGAGCAACTATATTTTAATATCCCAAAAGCTCAATTCTTGAAAACTAATATTAAATCCTATAAAAATTATTTAGTTTATTCAAAAACTACTACTAGGAAAATTTGACTTTTTAACAAACTATATACAGTGTTATGTTGGATAATCGAGTCAGTTTTGTATATTTGGTCACGAATAATCATTTTTTCAGTTGAAATCGAATTTTTAGAGAATTAGAGTATTGACAATTCTTAATATCAACGTGTTAGTAGTAAAATCGGAATTTTCAACAATTCTAATCGATTTAATCAGAATAATATCAAATTTTGTAGTATAAGTCAGGTATCTTAGTTAGGTTTCAAGTAGTATCAGTTGAATCGAGTAAAGAAATTTTTCAGTTTAAAAGGATCATCATCAAAAACTTATTTGATTTATTAAAAATATCCTAAATTATAATCAAAAGTTCTTAACTCGAAAACCCTATAATTTTATATCAACGAGTAGAAGGATTATCATAAAAAATATTAAAGACAAATCGAATAAATCAACGAATAAAGGATCGAATGAAATCTGGGAAAAAGTTTTTGTACG
>BPTQ01000002.1:116174264-116380236 GCA_019973895.1 Chrysanthemum seticuspe | reverse complement strand
AAGTAATCTATTTATTATCTTAAGTTAACTATAATAAGACAGGATTGAACTGGAATTAACAATATTTAAACACTTATACTAAGAATTGCAAATTTTCAAGAAATAGCTTACAAAGTGAGTTCAAGCATAAAACAGAGAACCAAGGACTGAGATTACACCCTATAGCTTCCCAAGAAGCTCTAAACCCAAGGCAATCCACAATCAACCCTGCTCCAGTTTCTTGATCTTCTTCTCTATGGATTTTTGATTTTTCAACATTTTTTTAGTATTTTTGGTATTTTTGAGTTTTGAATCTAAACTGAATTTTAAGGATTCTAAAAGCTTAGAAAAGCTTTAATAAGAGCTTATATGAGTTTATAAGTCCTTAACAACAACTGGTAACAACATTTGCATATTTTGAGAATTTGAACAATGAAATATGCATAAACTGAATTTGTATACAAGAACTGAAATTGAAACTGAAAATAGGTTTTTATTACACTGAAATATGATTACAAAACACTTGAAAGCTTAAACATAAACTGGAAATGGAAAATTAATTCATACGACTTAGGAAAATTAAATTACACTAGTTATCCTTCTACATTGCTTCTTTTCCCCTTTATAATGATCTTTTAGGTTTCTTGTCGACCTCTGAGACTTTCCCACTTCACTTGAGCCATTGGATCTTTCTAATACATCGTAATCGTCCATTTGGAAAATTGGCGCCAAAATATCTTTGAGCAGGTTATTTGCATTTAAAGAAGTTTGGGAGGATGTGGATGTGGAGGGGAGTGGTTAAACAGCTGGGGAGTGAGGTGGAAAAACCATCTGGTTTTGGTTTTACATGTGAAGGTGAAGACGATGAACAGTACATCTGGTATTTTGGCGCGTTGACTTTATTTGACCATTTTTAATAATAAGGCAAGGGTTCAAAATGGGGGGGGGGTCAAGGATATTGACAGGGGGCTCTTTTGATTTTGGCTGGGTTAATAATACAAAAAGGGTCCAATTGGTTTTGTTATTAATACAAGGACCATTCATGTAATTCGGATTTTTGAGGGACCAAAACTGCCAACATTCCAAATTTCACACAAGGACCTATCCTGCCATTTATGAATAGTACAAGGACCAATTTTGACTATTTTCCATTTTTTAAATATCCAAGGACCTTTTATGACAATTTTCAAAGTTGAGGGACCAAAGTTGCCATTTTGTAATTTTTAAACTTTGAAGGGTTTGTTTTGACAACTATTGAATCCCATGGACCTTAAATGATTTTTTTCTTGATTTTGATTTACCAGGGACTAAATTTGACAACTTTTGAAACTTGGGGGACTAAAACTGCCAATTATGCAAACTTGATATGTTTTTCATCTGATTTTGATATTTTTGCATTTAAAACACATAAAACACTTATTTGTGATATTTTCATCATTTTGATGCATTTCTGAGTGTTTTCAGATGTTTTTGCAGCTTAAACGGTACAAAAATGATGAGTATTTAGACATAGGTGATCAGGCTATGTATAATTTAGGAGTAACTATGCAATGCTTGGACTAATCGTCTCATATGATGTTTGGTGTTGAGTCATAAGTTCGCATGTATAAGGAGTATGCACTTATAATGATATGATGAGATGCTATGATGATGTAGTTATAGTCTAGGGTCAATGATGCAACCTAGTTCTCTATAACCGACGCTCTGATACCAATCTGTCACACCCTCAAATTACCTGTTTTACAGCGGAATGGAATACCTTGGGGAGGACTGTCATAGTATCAAAGTTACAGTTATATCGAACGACCTAAATTGTCGTTTTGAAAATATCGTTTGATTCATTAAAATAATCAGAGTTTACAAAGATTAGGTCCCAAATTATTTCCAATATATCAAAATGAGTTTGTTACAATCAAGCGATAGTTAAGTGCATAAAATATATGTGAGACGCGTCGACACCGCGACTCTATGATAAGTCCACATGCATGCCATGAAGTGAATGCCTTAGATACCTGAGATAAAACATGCTAAAAGTGTCAACACAATGGTTGAGTGAGTTCATAGAGTTTGGTTAACAAGTAAAGCTTTTAAAGAGCGTTCATGCAACAAAGGCAAAGTTTTTGGTCATTTAGAATAGTCCACAAAGCAAAGGCATTGTAAATCCACTCAGCTCCAAGTTCCGCCCATACAAAACTTGCAACCTGTGTGTTCACAACCCACTGCCAAAATATGTATGTCTAATAGTCAAGTGCACATTATCATAATGGTTCACAAAGCAAAGGAATTGTGAATCCACTCAGTTCCAAGTTCCGCCCATACAAAACTTGCAACCTGTGTGTTCACAACCCATTGCACAAAAATATAGCATATCAAGTAGTCAAGTATAAATGGTCATAATAGTTCACAATATAGTACCACGTATATAATAATGTATGCCAGGCAAAGCCCCTAGAATAAATAATATGCGTCCCGTAACATAGTGGACGAGAGGTCGGCCGACCTCTAATAGCGCTATCCATACTACCTACTAATAGGAGACTAACAATGCGAAAGTACGAACAGTACATCATACAACTATTATATACAATTAAGAACACTCCGAACATGGGAGAATTTGCACTGCTCCGAACATGGGAGACTTAGATTGAAAATGCTCCGTTCCCATAGGGAGACATTCTGCTCCGGACCGGGGAGGCTTTATAGTGATGCTCCGAACAAAGGAGACTTTATAGTGATGCTCCGAACATAGGAGACTTTAGGTCAAGGTCATAACACGTACGGTTCAATAAGTTCATACAAGTCATAAATTTATATTTAAGTTCAAGAGTTCCGTTCAAAAGTTCGTAATTAAGTTCAAAGATTTAAGTCGAGTTCAAGAGTTCAGAACAGTCAAAGAGCTCGAATAATATCAAAAGGTTCAAGATAGTCAAAGCGTTCAAAATCACGTCAAACAAGTTTAAAATATATCAAAAGGGGTCCTTTACAAGTTAAAAGAGTTCAACTATATGTCAAAAAGTTCAAATCAAGTCCAAAGTGTTCACTTATATGTTAAAGGGTCCGAGTCAATTTAAAAGAGCTCAAATATACATGTCGAAGGGTTCAAAATCAAGGAAAGTGTTTCAACTAATAGCGTTCAAAAGATAGTGATCAATTTAGTTCGGGCATAATCTACTTACGCGCACATAGAGTGAAACAAAAGATATTTAAGTTCATATAAATGTAAAGTAAAAGCAAGTAGTTGAGCATGTATCTCCCCCGAAGAGTTTATAAAACAATTAAACGAGTAAAAGTGGGGCTACGAACTCACCTGTTGCAATAGTTATGATGACAAAGTGGATGCACAGAAATGAGACGCAACTCTCTAACCGCGACCTATTATGAATGATATGCTCTAATATAAGTCATGAAACAATGTCGTGCATGCAAACTCATATGATATCCATACCACTTGTACATTTTGGAAAATAAAGTTTATCGTCGAAATATATGTTTATGACATATTGTCAAGTTACCAAATACTTTACAAGTATTTACGTTGAAATGATATCCTACGATAATCATTTAGTGATTTATTATGAATCTATAACTTTTCGTCGCAAAATAATATAATTTGACAAGTCATGAAAGTGACTATATGGCCTCGGAAAGCTAGTCGTAAAATGGTGCACATCGAGTGTTAGGAAACGAACTCAACAGTTTTGGAAAGTTTGTATCATTATCTCAAAGTTTTAGTGTTTAAGTTTCCATCCTAGAGGTCTCGATCACAAAGAAAAATATAGGTTAAGTATAGTACTTTAGTCTAAAAATATAGTCTAAGGGTGGTTTTCGGCCAAGTTTAAGTGACCTTATTTTATTCGTTATAACTCCGCTAGACAAACGGTCGGACATTTTGGAAAATATACTTGGCGAACTTACTTTTACTAGAAGACATCTCTTTATAAAAAGTTCTACATCAATGTTAAAAACGACCTCCAACATGGTGACTTGTTTTGCCGTAACACTTGTCTATTAGAAATAGTATAGTTTTTCTTATATAATAAAATTACGGCAACTTTGTGTGAACGTGTATAATTTAATCGTTACAAGTCCGTTTTCTACGTTTTATATGTCCTTAGCTTCGTATCAAAGTATACTAATATATTTTTGATAAGTCGAAATAATTTACAACGCCTAAGCTTCATTTTTGACTCGTACAAATTTGATGTAACTTGCTGAAATTTCCAGAATTTATAGTTTTCGTTGCTTAACTTGAAAAATTCATAACTTCTTCGTTATAACTCCGTTTTAATCCGTTCAAGCGGCCACGTTTTCATTTTAAAGTGTATTTTCCAAATATCTAGCCCAAAATATTTTACCAACTGTCGAATTTTCCCAGATTTAAAAATATGGACAGACCGTTAACTAAAGTTGTCGAAATGAGTTTTTCACGCGCCAAACCTATTTCAACCAATTCAAAACAACTCCGAAGCTATTCTAATCCTACCATACACCTTCTTAGGGTGTCATGGGTTCCTAGGAATCACCACAAGTGATATGTTTCAAGGAGTAGTTATAGGATGAAATATATATATAACACTTAATAACAATGAAAAAGTGGTACAAACATCATATGACTTGCATGTTTTCTCAAATATGATGAAATGAATATGAAATAAATATGTAAGATGAAAAATGGACATGAGATGCTTACTAGAATACTTGATGAGGTTATAAGAACAAAGGATTTCCTAATCACCCAAGGTTTTTATTACAAAACCTTAAACAAAAGTGATACTAGAGTATAAATAACTTGTCTAGAAAAATTTGATGATCCCTCCTTGATCCTTGATGCTTGGCCGGTTTGCAAGAGAAGAGAGGAAGAGAAAATGGCTTTTGATTTTTCACCTTGGATATTTTGTGTGTATGTGTTTGATATTTTGAGTATAATACATATACATGAAAGATATTTAGTAACACAAATGACTCACCCATGGGGGGGGTCGACATGTATGAAGAAAAAAAGACCAAATGAGTTTTGATTAGCTAAATACATATGTGTAGTAGAAAGGTGTAGTTAATTAAAGATGATTAATAACTTGTGTATTTATTTAAGCATTTAAGGTAGCGTTAACTAAAAATAAATTTTAACGGATCAAAATAAAATATATTGAAGTCATAAAAATTATAAAAATATATTTCTCACAAGAATTGAGTGAATTAATATTTATCGTGTTCAATTTACAAAAACCGTCGTAATTATTTATATATAACAATTTATATACACAATAAATTTAAAACACCGGGTAAACTAATAAAATAATTTTTATAGTCTTAAAATGAGTACAAAAATATATTAAGAATATTTTTGGAAGTGTCGGATCAACATTCAAAATAATCTTTACGCGATAGCGTTTATTTAATAAGAAAATAAACGTTTAATGAAAAATGCAAAACCATGCACGAACCGATATGAAATGATGAATATTGAGTTTGAGAAATGACCGGAAATTGAGAATTGTGACATTCTTCCCATGTCAGCGGAATCACGTCCTCGTGATTCGATTAATGATACTATGGTCCGAACCTCGACAAGGGTTCTAAAAGTTTATGCTCGTGTATGGTCTATATGATTAGGTCAATGCTCATGCATATGGGTTTCTCATCCAACTAAATACGTTCTCGTGCTATCGTGAGCATTTCCCGTCCTAAATACATGCTCTCTTATGACTAGGCTCGATGAGGCAGGCTTTCCCATTCTCGAGCGAAATCCTCAAAAGATTTTTAGGTAACCGATTTTTACTTAATCCCACAACTCATCAAACAAGAACTGTCATACGATTAGGCTAAATCGGTTTAGGTAACAACTTGTTTCTAGCTCGATCTTTGTAACTCATCAAACAAGAACTGTCACTCGGATCAAACTGGAAACAAGTGGTTTGAAGAAAATCTTTTGAAAATTTGGATCGATTACGGAATTGCTTACACATATGAGACTACTACTCCCTTCATTGCATGATTCTTCCTGAATTAGACATAGGTGATCAGGCTATGTATAATTTAGGAGTAACTATGCAATGCTTGGACTAATCGTCTCATATGATGTTTGGTGTTGAGTCATAAGTTCGCATGTATAAGGAGTATGCACTTATAATGATGTGATGAGATGCTATGATGATGTAGTTATAGTCTAGGGTCAATGATGCAACCTAGTTCTCTATAACCGACGCTCTGATACCAATCTGTCACACCCCCAAATTACCTGTTTTACAGCGGAATGGAATACCTTGGGGAGGACTGTCATAGCATCAAAGTTACAGTTATATCGAACGACCTAAAGTGTCGTTTTGAAAATATCGTTTGATTCATTAAAATAATCAGAGTTTACAAAGATTAGGTCCCAAATTATTTCCAATATATCAAAATGAGTTTGTTACAATCAAGCGATAGTTAAGTGCATAAAATATATGTGAGACGCGTCGACACCGCGACTCTATGATAAGTCCACATGCATGCCATGAAGTGAATGCCTTAGATACCTGAGATAAAACATGCTAAAAGTGTCAACAAAATGGTTGAGTGAGTTCATAGAGTTTGGTTAACAAGTAAAGCTTTTAAAGAGCGTTCATGCAACAAAGGCAAAGTTTTTGGTCATTTAGAATAGTCCACAAAGCAAAGGCATTGTAAATCCACTCAGCTCCAAGTTCCGCCCATACAAAACTTGCAACCTGTGTGTTCACAACCCACTGCCAAAATATGTATGTCTAATAGTCAAGTGCACATTATCATAATGGTTCACAAAGCAAAGGAATTGTGAATCCACTCAGTTCTAAGTTCCGCCCATACAAAACTTGCAACCTGTGTGTTCACAACCCATTGCACAAAAATATAGCATATCAAGTAGTCAAGTATAAATGGTCATAATAGTTCACAATATAGTACCACGTATATAATAATGTATGCCAGGCAAAGCCCCTAGAATAAATAATATGCGTCCCGTAACATAGTGGACGAGAGGTTGGCCGACCTCTAATAGCGCTATCCATACTACCTACTAATAGGAGACTAACAATGTGAATGTACGAACAGTACATCATACAACTATTATATACAATTAAGAACATTCCGAACATGGGAGAATTTGCACTGCTCCGAACATGGGAGACTTAGATTGAAAATGCTCCGTTCCCATAGGGAGACATTCTGCTCCGGACCGGGGAGGCTTTATAGTGATGCTACGAACAAAGGAGACTTTATAGTGATGCTCCGAACATAGGAGACTTTAGGTCAAGGTCATAACACATACGGTTCAATAAGTTCATACAAGTCATAAGTTTATATTTAAGTTCAAGAGTTCCGTTCAAAAGTTCGTAATTAAGTTCAAAGATTTAAGTCGAGTTCAAGAGTTCAGAACAGTCAAAGAGCTCGAATAATATCAAAAGGTTCAAGATAGTCAAAGCGTTCAAAATCACGTCAAACAAGTTTAAAATATATCAAAAGGGGTCCTTTACAAGTTAAAAGAGTTCAACTATATGTCAAAAAGTTCAAATCAAGTCCAAAGTGTTCACTTATATGTTAAAGGGTCCGAGTCAATTTAAAAGAGCTCAAATATACATGTCGAAGGGTTCAAAATCAAGGAAAGTATTTCAACTAATAGCGTTCAAAAGATAGTGATCAATTTAGTTCGGGCATAATCTAATTACGCGCACATAGAGTGAAACAAAAGATATTTAAGTTCATATAAATGTAAAGTAAAAGCAAGTAGTTGAGCATGTATCTCCCCCGAAGAGTTTATAAAACAATTAAACGAGTAAAAGTGGGGCTACGAACTCACCTGTTGCAATAGTTATGATGACAAAGTGGATGCACAGAAATGAGACGCAACTCTCTAACCGCGACCTATTATGAATGATATGCTCTAATATAAGTCATGAAACAATGTCGTGCATGCAAACTCATATGATATCCATACCACTTGTACATTTTGGAAAATAAAGTTTATCGTCGAAATATATGTTTATGACATATTGTCAAGTTACCAAATACTTTACAAGTATTTACGTTGAAATGATATCCTACGATAATCATTTAGTGATTTATTATGAATCTATAACTTTTCGTCGCAAAATAATATAATTTGACAAGTCATGAAAGTGACTATATGGCCTCGGAAAGCTAGTCGTAAAATGGTGCACATCGAGTGTTAGGAAACGAACTCAACAGTTTTGGAAAGTTTGTATCATTATCTCAAAGTTTTAGTGTTTAAGTTTCCATCCTAGAGGTCTCGATCACAAAGAAAAATATAGGTTAAGTATAGTACTTTAGTCCAAAAATATAGTCTAAGGGTGGTTTTCGGCCAAGTTTAAGTGACCGTATTTTATTCGTTATAACTCCGCTAGACAAACGGTCGGACATTTTGGAAAATATACTTGGCGAACTTACTTTTATTAGAAGACATCTCTTTATAAAAAGTTCTACATCAATGTTAAAAACGACCTCCAACATGGTGACTTGTTTTGCCGTAACACTTGTCTATTAGAAATAGTATAGTTTTTCTTATATAATAAAACTACGGCAACTTTGTGTAAACGTGTATAATTTAATCGTTACAAGTCCGTTTTCTACGTTTTATATGTCCTTAGCTTCGTATCAGAGTATACTAATATATTTTTGATAAGTCGAAATAATTTACAACGCCTAAGCTTCATTTTTGACTCGTACAAATTTGATGTAACTTGCTGAAATTTCCAGAATTTATAGTTTTCGTTGCTTAACTTGAAAAATTCATAACTTCTTCGTTATAACTCCGTTTTAATCCGTTCAAGCGGCCAAGTTTTCATTTTAAAGTGTATTTTCCAAATACCTAGCCCAAAATATTTTACCAACTGTCGAATTTTCCCAGATTTAAAAATATGGACAGACCGTTAACTAAAGTTGTCGAAATGAGTTTTTCACTCGCCAAACCTATTCCAACCAATTCAAAACAACTCCGAAGCTATTCTAATCCTACCATACACCTTCTTAGGGTGTCATGGGTTCCTAGGCATCACCACAAGTGATATGTTTCAAGGAGTAATTATAGGATGAAATATATATATAACACTTAATAACAATGAAAAAGTGGTACAAACATCATATGACTTGCATGTTTTCTCAAATATGATGAAATGAATATGAAATAAATATGTAAGATGAAAAATGGACATGAGATGCTTACTAGAATACTTGATGAGGTTATAAGAACAAAGGATTTCCTAATCACCCAAGGTTTTTATTACAAAACCTTAAACAAAAGTGATACTAGAGTATAAATAACTTGTCTAGAAAAATGTGATGATCCTTCCTTGATCCTTGATGCTTGGCCGGTTTGCAAGAGAAGAGAGGAAGAGAAAATGGCTTTTGATTTTTCACCTTGGATATTTTGTGTGTATGTGTTTGATATTTTGAGTATAATACATATACATAAAAGATATTTAGTAACACAAATGACTCACCCATGGGGGGGTCGACATGTATGAAGAAAAAAAGACCAAATGAGTTTTGATTAGCTAAATACATATGTGTAGCAGAAAGGTGTAGTTAATTAAAGATGATTAATAACTTGTGTATTTATTTAAGCATTTAAGGCAGCGTTAACTAAAAATAAATTTTAACGGATCAAAATAAAATATATTGAAGTCATAAAAATTATAAAAATATATTTCTCACAAGAATTGAGTGAATTAATATTTATCGTGTTGAATTTACAAAAACCGTCGTAATTATTTATATATAACAATTTATATACACAATAAATTTAAAACACCGGGTAAACTAATAATATAATTTTTATAGTCTTAAAATGAGTACAAAAATATATTAAGAATATTTTTGGAAGTGTCGGATCAATATTCAAAATAATCTTTACGCGATAGCGTTTATTTAATAAGAAAATAAACGTTTAATGAAAAATGCAAAACCATGCACGAACCGATATGAAATGATGATTATTGAGTTTGAGAAATGACCGGAAATTGAGAATTGTGACAGTTTTGAATGGCAGTAGTTGCCAATTGCCTAGGAGATATGACCAACTGACCCTAGGTGAGCGGACTGAGACGGGAAGGGTAAGATATGACCAACTGACGACTATTTATACTTGTGCGATTTGACCAACTGATCACCTACCGTTTGGATGAACTTAAGAATTAGGGGGTGAGTGTTTAAGTTGCTAATGCCCGGGCACTCACTATTATAAATCTAGCATGTAGCGGTACTTAATGACTTGGCTTAGGGGACCAGGAACAACAGGACTTATGAGGGGACACCTGACTTCTCCTGTGATGGCATCTTTGCTGATAGGTTAGGGCGAATTGACCAAATGATGTCCTCTCGACTTTGACCCCACCTGAAGTAATTGGAAGTAAGTAGACGTAGACATAACTAGCTAGGAGGATTAACTAGGTTAGCACTACTCTCCTCTATTGATTTACCCTTTACCTTTTATTTTCCTTTATTTGCTTTTATCTGCTTTAGTAGTTTAATTAATTAATTCCTTATCGAAACCATTATTAATCTGTGACACCTAGACTTAGTAATAATCCTACACACATAGCCCTTGAGACGACCTCAACTTTACCGATTACTACACTACACACGACCGGGTACACTGCCCGTTAGTGCATTAGGGTAGACCATAGGTATAACGAGACTTTATAAATATTAAAACCTGGTCAGTAAAACTTGCATCAATTTTTTGGCGCCGCTGCCGGGGAGCTATTTTAGGATTTCGTATTAAGTCTATTTTTAATTTAATTTTCTTTCTTAAATGTCAGGATACAAGACTCGCAGCTCGAGGCCTTTTCTGGCCACCCCATTCGACGATCCGGAGAAGCAATTTCGGACAAGGAAAGTTTACTCTCCGGTTCCTATTCACAACATCTTCTCATTTTACGAATCAGACCAGTCTGACGTAGAACCGAAGGTCATCAATGAAAATAATATCGATGACCTAACTATGGAGCAGCATTTGTACCGACCAAATGAGAACTGCCAACGAAGCTTCACACAGGATTCTAATACTAAAAAATACTCTATTCCTGATCATATTATTCGAGAGTTACACGATCTTAAGTTTTCTGGAGATGAAGACGAGGACGTTCAGGATCACGTAGAAGAAGTTCTCCACTTATCCTCTCTTTTCAACGTCAAAGGTACTCCGAGCTATTCGGTCACTACAAGAATTTTTCCTATGACTCTTACTGGGACCGCGAAAAGATGGTATAACAAACTCCCTAACGAATGTAAAGGAGCATGGGATAAACTAAGAAAAGAGTTCGTCCAGCAATTTTGCCCTCCTTAAAAAATGGCCAAGCTTCTTGGGAAAATCTATCAATTCGTTCAGGTTGGAGAAGAAACGCTTTACCAAGTAGGGGAAAGATTAAATGAGCTACTCTATCGATGCCCCACCCATGATTTAAACAAACATCAGATCGTCTACGTCTTCTATCGTAGGATCAATGCGCTAACACGAGAACTTCTCGATTCCCCGAGACCTATTCCTAGCATGACTCCTGACCAAGCCCTGGAATGTATTCAACGGATTTCTGAACATTGCTACAAGTGGCATATGGATACAGGGTACGGACCGAGAGACAATTTCGATCATAAGGTAATGAAGACGATAACAAAACAAGAATACAATTATGGGGAAATTTTCGAAAAACGAAGGTTAGAAAGAGAAGCTGAAGCATGCAGGATTGAGAGGGTTAAGAGTGTGTTTGGGACCAAAACCGGGAGCAATCTTGAGAAAAAGATTCTTGACCACATCAAGGAATCAAGAGAACGAGATGATATGATTGAAAAAATGATGAAAACATTCGTGGGCAATACAGTCTCTTCTCTCAAAATTCACGATGATAGGATTAAGAGATTGGAGAAGAGTGTTAGCTCATGTTCAGAAGCCATCTCTGATTACCTAGCAGCTCCGGAGGAGGAAGTTGTCCACACTGTAGAAACTATCCTTGAAGAACCAATGACCTTTTCGGAAAAAGTTAAGCGACGAATCATCATGGAAAGACAGTCACTTCTGGACCAAGCTTTACTGGTAAACTCCCCTATCAGTAATTCTGTTAATACTAACCATGATGATACTCCGCAGGAATTAAGAAATGATGAGAAAATTCACCTCAACGAAAGATGTTCAGCAGTTTTGAGAAACGAGCTACCACAAAAGGAAAAAGATCCGGGATGTTTCACTCTCCCTTGCTTTATCGGGAGTCTCAATATGTGTAATGCCCTAGCTGATCTTGGAGCTAGTATTAGCATAATGCCTCGTTCGATGTTTTTGCGTATGGGGATTGGTGACCTAAAGCCGGCCAAGATGAAAATTGAAATGGCAGATCGATCTATGCAATCACCATTGGGCATCGTTGAAAATGTGTTGGTGAAGATTAAGAAATTCCTTTTCCCAGTAGATTTTGTGATTCTTGACATTCCAGAAGACAACAGAATACCTGTCATTTTAGGTAGGCCTATGCTTGCCACTGCTCATACTAAGGTGGATGTCTTTGCTGGAAAGTTAACTCTTGAAGCTAATGGAGAAATCGCAACGTTCAGACCTAATGAACTCCTGTCTACCCCGCAAAAGGTATTTACAATTGACCCAGTAGGCAGTTTTGGTAACGCTTTAGAAGAATTTCTTAGCGACCCCCCGGATCCTGGCGAGGTTGATTCGGGGAGAGATTTTGATGTTTTCGTCAACTTTGAGGAAGAGGATAATTTAGGAATCAGTGCTGAAGACCTCTCAAGTGACGTCGAAATGGCCCATTGGCAAGATAACTCTGTAAAGGCTTTTTCGCAAACCAATCAACCTAGATTTCATGAGGTACGAACCCGCATACATCATAGAAACCCTTATTATCTAAAGATCTCATACAAAATCGGGTTCATCGACTTCCACCCATTTATTGACACTACTTCCCCAGTCAACATCATGTCGAAAGAATGCTACAACCGAGTTCTGAAAAAAGAATTAGAATATAAGGGAAATAACTTTCTTGGGTTTGCAACTAACATCCATGTCTTCGTTGGAACTCATTCATTTTTGGTGGACTTTATGGTTTTAGACGACGTAAGCGAATTTGTGGAAGATGGACTTACGGGAGTAATCTTAGGAAAGCCTTTTCAGGAAATGTCGGGGTTAGATAAAAATGAAAAAGAAGGGTTAGTATGGTTGAAGATGAACGATGATAAGGCTATTTTAAAAATGCCGAGAATGATCAAGAACTTTAAAAATTGGACCAAGAGGCAGTTAAGCCAAGCCCAACCACTGCTTGATATCAGTTAGGAAGACAAAGCAAAAGGTATTGACCACCCTTACCAGAAAATCAAGAGTTTCTACTCGGGCTGTTTAGAATTAGGGGACGACTACAAACGGGATGAGAATTTGGTAAGTTGTATCCAACGTGGAGATTGCCATATCCACGACATGACCAACAAGCACTGGTAGCCCCACGGCTCTGAGTCTAACTTAAAGACTTGTAAATAAAGAAAAGTGCTCTTTCGGGAGACAACCCGAATTATCCCTTTCTTTTGTTTTATTTCCATTTCTGTAGGGTTTTGTGTTTTCTAACCATTTTTGCAAGAAACGAGGAAGTAATTGCTGCTGCAGTTTGCTGATCTGACCAGAGTTACGGCGTAACTCATCTACGTGGTTACGCCGTAACCAACTTTTTGCAGCAGAATTCCTGATGCATTACTAATTACGGCGTAATACCATCTCTGTGGTTACGCCGTAACCGCTCGCTTTGCAGCTTATGCCAGGTCTTGCTAGTTACAGCGTAACTCCCTCAAAGAGTTACGACGTAACCTTCCTCTGCTTTAATTCTTTCATTTTAAAACACAATAACTTTGTATTAGTATTTTAAATGAACTTTGTGGGTGTGTTCCCTGTAAACCCTCACGAGACTTCACTCGTCCACTTGGGACACCAAGTGGTTTAAAAGGCTTGTTGCATATGCTAAATGCAACCGTGATTCCTACGAAAGTGAGTTAGGTTTGTTTTTCATTTTTCATTTTTCATTTTTTTTTCTTTTTAGTGTTATGCTTGTCGGTAGTGTGATTTCATGGATTGAAGTTTGTTCATGATGCTTATACAAAGGCAAGTCTCTTTCTCGTGGGCCTTCTTTCTTTATGGAGCAAATTTCAGGGAAGTTCTCGCTCTAATTCTACTTTTCTCTTCACCTTTATTAATGCTTAGTACAAAAGGGACTTTGTACAATTCAAGTGGGGGGACGGGAGTAGAATTATCTCTTGAACATTATTTTGCCCTCTTTTTTCTAGTTTATTTTGAAAAATTATGCCATTTTTAAAATTTTGACATGTTTTTCTTAACCTAACTAGATTAAACCTTAGCCGAGCACATACAACCCTTGATACTATATGGTGAGATTAGCCTTATTCGTTTCCTATATTTTACCCCAAATCCACCAAATTATAAGTGTGCCGGTAGCTTGTAAACTTTAGAACTTGGCCTTTGCATCATTTCGAGACCATAGACGAGGTATGTTGAGTTAGCTCGATGTATTTGGACTTTTCAGGTTTAGAAGGCAATATTATAGGATTATTACCCAAATAGCCTACCATTGTGTATCTATCGATTAGTCACCTCGACTTCTCGACCCCTATGTGAAACCCTTTTTGTTGCACTCACCTTTAGTGCAAGATACCCCTAGATACACCCATCTGAGCCATTCCTTTCATTTTGTTAACCCTATATATTGTTTCAATACACCTATACACCTTAGCCTACCCTGTAGTCTTTATTTGTGATTGGGAAGTCATCATTTGCCTAAGTTCAAGGTTCAAGTGGAAAGGTTCGGAAATCACGCTTTCATCGACAACATTCTTGAAGATCATTAAAGACCCCCCAAATTCCCATTGCTCATCTCAAGTGGGGGGATATATTTTTTTTGTTATTATAGTTATGTTGAAAGAAAAAAAATGTGATTCGAAAAAAAAAAAAATTGTTATGATTTAGTTATTGTAAAGTGCGATGTTATAAGCACTATATTATGAGCTTCATAGATTTAGTATCGAGGAGGCCACCTCGGTCACATTTGAAGATTGGAGTTGGTAATTATGCCAACAGTTGGAGAAAAGGTAGTGTGCCCATCACGATGTCCTCTAATGACACATCTACCTTGTATTTTATGATCCGGTTTCTTGACTTCAAAGCTTGAACTTTGGGCGGACGGTAAGTGGTGATGACTTGGTTATAGATTTAGACTACCTGCTTGTTTTTTATTTTACACCATTTATATATCCCATGTCTTATCCTACCCTTTAGTCATGAAGCATGTCTAGGTGATGCAGCGAGCAATCTTTGGTGTCTTAGCCATGGATTTGGTCATGTATCATTGATTTTGTCAACTTTGCCATGACATGTTAGTAATGACGAGTCAACCCTTAACCTTTGTCGTGTCTACCCATATTGCCTTCGAGAATTGTTTAGCCCTTAACTCTAGTGGTGGAGATTTGTGTAACCGCCAAGCTTATGATAGAATACATGCTGTGACTGTGCGATTGGTGATCACCCCGAAATTGACACTTAGAATAGTTGAGAGATTTGAGTGTTTCGTTCCCATTTCGTGAGGTGTTCGGCTTTGTTTTATTCTAGCATAAGGGATTTATAAACTTATATTTTTCAGGTTTTGGGAGATATCTTTTTAGGAATCTTTCTAATAAAGTCTACTTGAGGGCAAGTAGAGTTCAAGTGGGGGGATATTTGATAACATCAAATAGTCCTGAATATTAAGTGTCAATTTCCCCCGATAATGCTTGTAATTTATTTTATTTATATGGATTTACGCTTGTTTTCCATTGTTTTCCACTTTCAGGTAAATTACGAGCATTGGAGCTAAAGAGACGTGAAAATGGAGAAATATCATAAGATTTACCATAGTATGCTACTTTGAAGAAGTTACGGCGTAACTCATCTCTCACATTACGCCGTAACTAAAGCGTGACTCAGAAAACCAACTCATCAGAAGGTTACGGCGTTACTCTTCCCAAAGGCTACGACGTAACTATATTAGGTCAAATGAGGTTCCACGCCGCTAATACTTACGCCGTAACTATTTCATCAACTACGGCGTAACCAAGTTTATTGAAGACTAGGGCGTAACCACTAATAAGGTTACGCCGTAACTAGCAGATCTAGTGCAAAATACGAAGGAATTGAAGGTTACGGCATAACTCTTGTTATAGTTACGCCGTAACCCAGATCTGGCCTATAAATACCCCACGAATTCCAACATTTATAATCATCCCATTCCACACACAACAACCAGAGAACATGGGAAAAAGCTCAAGGCAGGTCTAGAGGAGCATACGGAGCTGTCTCCAAGGGAGAAATCACTCCCCTACGATAAGCATTAGCATTTTATATTTTCTTTACTTTCAATTCATGTATTTCGTACATTTTAATATTGAATTGGTTTGTATGATTAATATGAGCGGCTAAGCACCTCTTGGTACTGGCCTAGTTATGATTTCTTAATTGTTTTGTTTGCGTTTACATTACTTCCGCATAATTATTTCTAAGTGTATGCATGCGTAGTTTATTGGTAGCTACCCTTGTTTCAGTAGTTTTGAATGGCGGTAGAGGCCAATTGCCTAGGAGATATGACCAACTAACCCTAGGTGAGCGGACTGAGACGGGAAGGGTAAGATATGACCAACTGAAGACCCTTTCTACTTGTACAATTTGACCAACTGATCACCTACCGTTTGGATGAACTTAAGAATTAGTGGGTGAGTGTTTAAGTTGCTAATGCCCGGGCACTCACTATTATAAATCTAGCATGTAGCGGTACTTAATGACTTGGCTTAGGGGACCAGGAACAACAGGACTTATGAGGGGACACCTGACTTCTCCTGTGGTGGCATCTTTGCTGATAGGTTAGGGCGAATTGACCAAATGCTGTCCTCTCGACTTTGACCCCACCTAAGTAATTGGAAGTAAGTAGACGTAGACATAACTAGCTAGGAGGATTAACTAGGTTATCACCACTCTCCTCTATTGATTTACCCTTTAACTTTTATTTGCCTTTATTTGCTTTTATCTGCTTTAGTAGTTTAATTAATTAATTCCTTATCGAAACCATTATTAATCTGTGACACCTAGACTTAGTAATAATCCTACACACATAGCTCTTGGGACGACCTCGGCTTTACCGATTACTACACTACACACGATCGGGTACACTGCCCGTTAGTGCATTAGGGTAGACCATAGGTATAACGAGACTTTATAAATATTAAAACATGATAAGTAAAACCTGCATCATTTATTTAGTGGGATTATTAGTTTAGTGGAGGTTTGGTGCGAAAATATTTTGTAAAGAAAACGGGCTCCACAATTTTTAATCCCATTTTCTTATCCACTATAACAATGTGAGGGGATTACTAATAGTAACGATAGTTTGGATAGTAGTAGCTTGGCTATGATGATTTTGTCACTTGGCAGGCTAAATTTTGACCCGGAAAAAACCGGAAGGCATAAATGCTACAATATTTGAGCGAAGGCGTAAATGCTACGATATTTGAGCGAAGGCGTAAATGTTCTTAGACCGGTTATCTTTATACTTGATTTGTGTATGAGTTGTGGTCATAAGCTATGTATAAGCTGTGGTCATAAGTTCATATTTCTAAGTGCTATAACTTATGTATAAGTTGTGGCTGTGATGACCTTTCGAGTTTGTTGTTTTTCTTCGCAAAATGGAAGTATGTTTGAGTGCAATAATGATTCGGCTTGGCAACCTCTATTATCACAACCAAGACATGAATTAATCTGAGCTAAATATTAGTAAAAAGAATATGAGAGACGGATAACTGTTGGGATTATGTAAACCAGACTTAATACTGGTAGTTATAACAGTTAAGTCTGGTAGGCTAGATTTAGTAGTTAAGTCTGCCAGTACTAAAGTTATGTCTGGCAGACCTAAGTTAGTTCTGTTCAGTATTCTTAGTTAAGTCTGTTTATGAAAAACAAAAATAGTTTGTTAGAAATATATTAGGGAAGGATATGTACGCGTAGAGATATCTTAGGAAGAGATATGTATATCCTTCTACACGTTTTGTATAATAGGGTTTCCTAACTGTATAAAGGAACCCTAAGGCATAGTGTCTTGTACGACTAGAATATACAGAGTTTATTAGAACGATTAATAGTAAAAGTTTATTTAGTAAAATAGCAATTGTGTTCTTCTTGCTTATTGTTAAGATTCCGCTTTAACACCAAGTACTCATTGTTAAAGAGTTCTTCATATAACAATTTTGATTTATTCAAGTTTGTTGTTGTATTATAAAGGCTGCTTAGATCCATAACTTTGGACCTACAAGTGGTATCAGAGCCTATAGAGGGACTCTGAATTAGAAGAAACACAATCACCAAAACACTAATTTCACTTACGAATCCTTTAAGATGTCTTAACCTGATAATTATTCTCAGCATCTCAGCGATGAAGAGGTCTCTAACCATGAAGATGAACCATCAGAAGTTGGGTCAAAGAAACAACAACAGCAGATCATTCTTGCTACAACCACCATCTCCAACATAAAACTCCCACTTCTAAAGAAGAAGGAGTATGATATCTGGACAATGGAGATGGAACACTATCTGGAATATATTGATAATGAAGTCTGGAAGGTGATCTAGATTGGGAATTCTAGGAAGAGAATTTCCACAGAGAAAGATGGTGTGGTTAGAATTCTTCCACCAGTCTCTGTTGCTGAGATACATACTGTGAAGAAGGAAATAAAAGCAAGAACCATCTTGCTGATGGCCATTCCAAAGGAACATCTCAGAAGGTTTCATGGAATGGATGATGCTAAGGAGATCTTGGAAGCAATCAGAACAAGGTTTAGAGGGAATGCTAACTCCAAAAAGATGCAGAAGGTTGTTTATAAACAACATTTTGAAGCCTTTACTGTGACCAGTTCTGAAGGGTTGGAAAAAGGATATGATAGATTCCAACAACTCTTGTCACAATTAGAAGCTCATGGTGCTGAAGTGTCCACTGAGGATGCAAATCATGAGTTTCTCAGGTCGTTGCCTAAAGAATGGTCACATCTGGCACTGATTATGAGAACTAAAGAAGATATTGACACTCTGTCAATTGATGACTTGTACAATAACCTTAGGGTTTATGAACAAGAAATCAAAGGAAGCTCCAAGGCATCCTCAAGTGCCCACAATGTAGCTTTTGTCTCACAAGGCAAGAGAAGCTCTAACAAAGTTAAATCTGGTGGCTATAGCTCTGGTAGCTACACTACTTCTTCTTCTGGAGTGAAGGAAAGAGATGGTCCTGATGGTTTTGCTGATGAGGTGATCTACTCACTGTTTGCAAGGCAATCTAAAGACCTCCTCAATGAGGACTTAGATCAGATTGAAGATGAGGGGATGGAATAAATGGACATAAAATGGCAGTGTGCTAGGATTGCTTTGAGAATGAAGAAGTTTTACAAAAGGACTGGAAGACAAGTCCGTTTTGATGGGAAGACACCAGTTGGGTTTGACAAGAAAAAGCTTAAATGCTATAGGTGCCATAACACATGTCACTTTGCTAGGGAGTGCACAGTAAAGGTGAGCAATGATGAAAAGAAGAGGGATTCCTTCTATCCTAGGCAGGATGCTGAGAAGGAGGATAAGAGTCAAATGAGGTTGCTGACCTTGGAAGCTGGTGTGATCAACTGGGGAGAGCACACTGATGAGGGTACAAAAATCAATCATGCTCTCATGGCTATAAGCTCCAACAATGAGGTATCCTTATGTTCTAAAACATGCACTGACTCATATAATAAACTGAAAACACTCTATGATAAACAAATGAGTCAAATAGGTGACCAGGATGCTAAAACTCTTGCCTATGAAAATGCTGTTAAGAAATTAGAAGCTCAAATTGTCATTTTACAAAAACAGCAAACATCTTTAAATGAAAAGCTTACCTTTAAAGCCAATGAAGTATATGAAAAAGATGAAAAACTTAAAAGATATAGGAGAATTGGCATGAAAGTTGTAAAGGAAAATGAACAATTAAAGAATAAAATAGACTCATGGCAAAATAATGCTAAAGGTCTTTGGAGGTTAGTTGATTCTGGTATGACCTCAAGCTGTAAAATTGGCTTAGGATTTGAAATAAAATCAGATAGTGAGGTCTTGGGGTATGAAGAGGAAATGAAATGTACTGTGTTTGTCAGTTCAGAGGAGGATTATGTTGGTAAACCAATATATAATAGATTTGAAAAAACTGACAACTATAAAGGAGTACCACCACCCTTAAATGGAGACTATACTCCTTTACCAGATACGGACGTAGATGACTCTCTATATGTTTATGGTAAATGGGGACCCCAAAAGCATGAAACAAATGTTTCAGAAGATAAATGCAGTGAGTATTCTACCTGTTAATCCAATGACAGTGAAGGATCCATTGGAAATATCTCTGAGTACTCTCTTGACCTTTAATCAGAACCTCTGAATGAGTCTAAACCAATTAGAATATGCAAACATGCTGTGTTTGCACCTAAACCAAAAATATTTGAACCTAGTTGTGGTCCACACGTAAAAACTCCTAGGCAACAGATTAAACCAGAGACACCTAGGGGATGTTTGGTAGGATAGAATGCAAAGCAAAGAAAGGGAATGGGAGTGTTTCTATTGTTTAGTGAGTACCGGGAATGAAATTAGAGAATTAAAATGGCATTCCCTTTCTACCTATTTGATTCTTTAAAAAAAGGGAAGAATGCTGAGAATTGATAAAATAGGCATAACTCATTCATGAGTTCCATTCTTGTGAGAATCAAAGAGGCTATTAAAAAAGCGGACCTACAAAACAAAAACGCATATGCATTGCACATGTCATCTCAATTGGGGAAAAATATAAAATCCCTAGCAATTTTTTCTCAGTCATTATTGAATTTCCTCTAGACATCTTCTTCTCCAATTAGCTTTCACCACCAGTTACGATGGTCACGTCATCGTCATTTATAGTAATTTTTAATTGTTATTAAGATTCTGCTCAGGTATATTTATTAGCCAATATAAATCATTAGTATTATTTTAAGCTACAAAATGGTAGATTGTTATGTTCGTAACAAAGCTAGTCAACTGATTTAATTATTGTACATGATGATGCTCATAACTCACAAGTGTGGGCTTCGTGAATTCAAATTGAAAAAATGAAGAATTTTGATTGCACTATGAACATGGCTTGAAATAAATTTGTTAGCTGTAAAACTTGATGACGCATGTTGCGTACTTTTTAGATGAGGCATGACATATTTTAATTATCTTGAAGATGCATGACTTGTTTTTCAAAACAAACTATATTAATGATCTTGGCATTATTCTATATTGATTGCTTAATGCTTTGGTGTTTGCACTTTTTGGACTTTATTGTATTGCAGGTATAGGCTATATAAAGACTTTAGTAGATTCACGTGGCCATGGACATATGAAGATGAAACACTTCTTGATTTGGAGTTGTTATATTTTTGTGGGTATTGTAGTTTTAATGATCACGTTTTGTTAAAATGTGGTTTCACAACTTTGTAAAATGAGAGATTGAAAAATATGTAGTCGGAGTTGAATAATAATAAAATTATTAGTTACACGATCATCCAGATATTTATTTGTTTTATTTTCGTTGCATTGTATATTTCATTCTTTAGTGGTGCCAAACGAGATAATCAGTCTTCTAACATATTCTTTTGATGTATTCTTTGGTTTCACCAAACAATGGAATTCTTTCTCTTTATATAATGCTATTCTCTTTCTTAACAATTCCATTCTCATTTTTACTTCCATTCTGTGTCATTCAATCGTACCAAACATCCCCCTAAAGTTGACAGAAAAGATTGGAATGTGTTGATGAAAAGAGAACTTGGGGATGGTTACTCTTTCACAAAGAAAACCTGTTTTGTGTGTGGTAGTACTAGCCATTTAATTAGAGTTTGTGATTTCTATGAGAAGAAAATGGCTAGAGAAGCAGAACTTAGAAATAAAATGGTAGTAAACACTGGTAATGGAATAGTTAAACCAGTGTGGAATAATGTAAACAAAATTAACCAAGCTAATCAGTTTGTCACTAGAACAGTACCTGTTAATACTAGTAATTCATATGTTAATTCTGTTAGACCCAATGTGAGTACTGGTGTGCCAGTTAAAACTCTTAGGCAAACTATTAGTTCTGGTCTGCCTAAAGTTAATACTGGTAATGTAAATATTAATTATGTTAGAAATAAACAACCAATACCCACCAGTACCCCATCCTAGGTGAATGTCTTCAACCATAGAATAAATTTTGCTAAATCACACTCACCTGTGAGAAGACCCTTTGTCAATAATGCAGCAAAAATGTTTAAATCTGGTGCTGCAAAGGGTAATGGGGGATCTGCTGTTAAGGCCTCAGCAAGTTATAACTGGAGTCATAGACCAAACTCAAAGTATAATAGTAGACCCTTATTTGTTTATAATGTAAAATCTATAGGTCCACAAGGCAGACCCAAGCCTGTACAGGCCTGGGGCCCTAAGAGAAACCAATTTCTCTTTTATGTGCATGAACATCCTTACATGAACATGGGAGATAGAGGCATCTTTGAAAGTGGCTGTTCTGGGCACATGACTAGTAACAAGGACTACTTGGATGACTTTGAAGAATTCAAAGGTGGTTCTGTTACTTTTGGAGGTAGCAAAGGCTACATTACAGGGAAAGGTAAAATAAAGGTCGGTAATTTAGAGTTTGATAGTGTGTCTTTTGTAAAAGAATTAGGCCACTTTAACCTTTTCTCTATATCACAAATATGTGATAAGCAGCATAAGGTTCTTTTTACTGAGACTAAATGTTTTGTGTTGACTTCTGACTTTAAGATGCCTAATGAAAATCAGATACTCCTAAGAGTCCCAAGACAACACAATACGTACAGTTTTGATATGAAGACACCTGAACCTACTAAAGGTTTTGCCTGTTTAATTGCAAAAGACACTATTGATGAATCTAAATTATGGCATAGAATGTTGGGTCATATAAACTTAAAAAATCTAAACAAACTTGTGAAGGGAAACCTTGTAAGAGGTCTAACTTCCAAGGTTTTCAAAAATGACCACTCTTGTGTTGCTTGTCATAAAGGGAAGAAACACAGAGCATCATGCAAGGCCAAATTAGAAAAAGCTATTACAACCCCTTACACACCTTTCATATAGACCTTTTTGGACCAACTTCTATAAAAAGCATTAACCATGCATCCTATTGTCTTGTCATTACTGATGATTGTACCAGGTTCTGTTGTGTTTTCTTTTTATCTACCAAGGATGAGACTATTGGCATCCTTCAGAATTTTATTAAGTAGATAGAAAACCAGCTTGACCATAAGGTTAAAATAATTAGATCAGATAATGGCACTGAATTTAAGAATAGAAGTATGCTTGAATTCCGTGGGGACAAGGGGATAAAACAGGAATATAATAGTGCTAGGATCCACAACAGAATGGAGTTGTAGAAAGGATGAACAGGACCCTTATTGAGGAAGCTAGGACTTATTTAGCTGACTCACTCTTACCTACTACCTTTTGGGCTGAAGCAGTTAGTTGTGCTTTGATCGGGTCCCGAACGGTCAAGTTATATCACACAAGCTAGCCACTTGTGAATGGCTAACCGTAATAAACTTAAAACTGCTCAGAAACCAATGCAATGAAGATCTGGAGAATACAGTGGATTCCCGGGTCGTTAAGTCCCACGGAGACTCAATGGTGTTTCAAAACTTTCAGACGATAGAATGATCACTAAGGATAGTGATCAGTAAGGATTTTGAGATATTTATACCTAAAGAAAAAGTTTATAAATTACAGCGACTTAAATGCAAATTAAAGAAAATTAAAAAGCTAAAATATATTAAATAAACGCTATCACTATTTTTACAATGATGTTTTTCTTGATTTATAAAATAAAATAACTTAAATAAACTATTTTAACTAAAACGTAAACTTAAATTATCTAAAAACGTGGTTTTAAATGAAAACGTGCGTTATATGTAAAAATTACGCGAGTGCGCAAGCAAAAACGTAAAATTTATGAAATAAAAGTCCTACAAGTGTAAAAACAATTTTCTTACTTAATATATGACAAAAGAAAATTTTAGAAAAAAGATTTATATTTTTTTTGACTTTTATATTTTTTATTATGAATTAAATAAGATTTTAATCTAATTAATTAATTAAAAATACTAAAACATTTTAGAAAAATCTGAAACTTTTACAGAAAATACTTTAAGTTTTACTGGTCCTAAGAAAAATAAAAAATGGGGAGGGTGCTTTAAAGAATAAGCAGAAAATAAGCCAAGGAAAGCTTATTCTCTAAACTGCCAAATGTACTTTAGTAATTAAATGCGCATGAGATAACCAATAAAAGACCCAAGGGCAGTTGGTGTTGGAGTGGTGTGTTGGAGCGTGGCTGTTGTGAGAGGACTGACCTGGGTTCGAATCCCAGGCAGTACCTTTTTTGAACTATTTTTTTTTGATTTTTATTTTACAAACTTATTAAGCACAAGGAAATAAGCAACTTTTAAAACTACAACTTTTTATGAAAACCTCTAATAAGCACAGAATAAGCTGAAAATCTCAACAGTTAACAAAAATTATGGAAATAAGCACTAGATTAAGCTAAATAACTAATAAGCTAATGAATAAGCACAAGGTGAATTGGAAATAAGCTAGATACTGATTATAAGCTAATATTATAACTGAATAAGCAATATAACTTGAAAATAAGCACAAAATAAGCCAAAATAAACACTGTTTGCACAGGACACTTTTTAAGAAAAGGGTCTAAAAGAAACTAAGTGAAAAGCACTTAATAAGCTGATTAGGAGTGAACTACTATTTTTCTAATTTAGTTAAGCAGCTAAACTTTAATATCCCAAAAGCTTTTAGGCTAAAACTTGGTATTAAACACACACTAAAATTCTAAAGTTTATTCAAAAACACCCAACTGAAATTTTGACTTTTTAATTTACACTAAAACTTTGACTTTTATGAACTTTAAATCAATTCTATGGACTGAACAAGTTATATTAAGCTATAATAAGACTGATTTAAGCTGGATAAACAACTTTTAAGCTAGTATGTATGATTATGTAATCCAAATTTATAACAGTTAAGTAGTAGAATAAGATTAAAGATTATTTTGACTTTTTAACTAACGAGGATTGGTTTTAATGACTGAACTAAGCTATTTAATACTAAGGTGACATGAAACACTAACAAGCAATAACACATATGCCTTCTAACATAGATAACTAAGCAGTTCCAAACACCCCTTATGTGGACTGTTTAGAGAATTTAAACACTAAAACAAATTTTTAATCTAAGTAACCTATTTATTATCTGATATTAACTATTTTTAAACAGATTAAAGCTAAAATTAACAGGTTTAAAGTACTTATACTAGAAAATGTAAAAATCAAGAAAATAGCTTACAAGATGAGATTCAAGCATAAACAGGGAACCAATGACTAAGATCACACCCTATAGCTTCCCAAGAAGCTCTATACCAATAAGCAATCCAAAATCAGCACTGCACCAGTCTTGATCTTCATTTCATTTGTTTTTTTTTATTTTTAACTAATTTTTTAGTAATTTTTGGTATTTTTGAGTTTTGAATCTAAACTGAATTTTAAGGTTTATAAAAGCTTAGAAAAGCTTAAGTAAGAGCTTATATGAGCTTACAAGTCTTTAACAACAACTGATAACAACCTTTAAATATTTTGAGAATTCGAACTTGAAAATTGCATAATCTTGAAATGAAACTTAAAACTGAAATTGATGTTAACAAAAGCTTTATTACACACTAATAACTTGAAATACAAAGCTTTAAAGATTAAACATACACTGAAAAACTAAAATTTATTAAAACGACATACTTAAATTAAAATTACACTACTTCGCTTTCTTCTCTGCTTCTATTCCTTCTATTTATAATCAAAAAGTCTTCCACTATCCCTCTGAGCATTTCCCACTTTTAATCTTGGCCTTTGGATCACTTGACTAACTTTTGGCCATTGATGATATTTTTGGCGTGAAAGTGGATATATTGCAACTGGGGGGTTGAGTGCAAGGGGGGGGGGGGAAATATTTAATGCATTTTGGATGTTGTTGAGGTGGGGGGAACATGGTGTGGAGTATGTGAGCTGGAGGTGAGGTGAAGGTAGAGTGATTTCAGGGCAGTGGGTGAGGGAGAAGAAAAAAAGGAGGGAAAAGGTGTATTTGTTGACCGGGGTTTGACTGGGGTCAAGGTCCAAGGGGGTCCAAGGGTCAAGTGGCAGGGGTCCAAGGGGTTCAAAGGGTTCAAGGGTTTAGGTTTAATATCAAGGACCATTCATGTAATTCACCAAACTTGAGGACCAATTCTGCCAATTTATCAAAGTTGTTTCAAGGGACCAAAAATGACAAGTTTCAATAGTGCAAGGACCATAAAGGACATTTTCAAACTTCCAAGGACTATATTTGCCAATTTTGAAACTTGAAGGACCAAACTTGTAATTTCTCAAAACTTTTGACATTTTTCACCAAAGGACTAATTTTGACAACTTATGATTTTAAAAGGACCTTTGGTGATTTTTCTTTTGAAATAAGTGCTCAGGGACTATTTCTGACAACTTTTGAAACTTGGGGGACTGAAACTGCCAATTATGCAAACTTAGCTCATTTTTCATCTGATTTTAAACATTTTGCATCTGAAACATATAAAATGCAATTTTAAGATATTTTCAGTATTTTGATGCATTTCTGAGCATTTTTAAATGTTTTGCAGTTCAGATTTGACCAAAAATGATGAGTATTTACACACTCATCATGCTTCTTATATTTTCAATAGGATAAGGGTGACTAAACCCCAGTGCAAGACTCCTTATGAGCTTTTATTTGGCCATAAACCTATTATTAGCTACATAAGACCATTTGGGGTACCATGTTACCATTTTAGATACTCTCAGTGTGCTTGGGAAATTTGATGGCAAATATGATGAGGGTTCCTTAGTAGGTTATTCGCTAAATAGTAAGGCCTATAGGTTTACAACTTAGTGACTAAGAGAGTAGAGGTGACCCTGCATGTTAATTTTCTTAAGGAAAATCCAAATGTAAAAGGAGTAGGTTATAGATAGATGTTTGATTTAGATGATCTAACTGATTCTATGAACTATATTCCTGTGTCTTTAGAAAATCAAGCTAACCATGCAGGTTCATCATAAGATACTAACAGTGCAGGTACACATGCTCCTGAGGAAGATGAAGATAAAGAAGAACTTGTGGTTATGTGTAAGCCTTAATAGTTTTTATTAGAAGTGATGGTCATTCACATTTAGGAACTTTGTAACGTGTGTTAGATATCGTATTAGAATAATCAACGGGCTCGTGGATTAGTCTACGCTAATTGGTTAGAAGTTATGCTAAGCTAGCCTTGTATAAGTTCTTGTAACCCAATCCAATCCAAGTCCACCACGAGGCCCATGGAAAGCCCATTAGGGCGTCTAGAATAAGGAGTATAAATACCCCTCAAATGGTCATTTGAGGGGTGTGCTTGAGTGTGTGTGTGTGTGTGTGTGTGTTTTCTTTAAGCAATATAACAAGTTTTCTTTTCATCTTCATACGCATAACTTCAAGTCACCAAACTTTCTCATCTTTGTTTCTTTCTTCATTTACTACGCATAGTGTTTGTATTTGTTTCACGTGTGTTCATCTTGTGATAAGGTGGTATACGTGTAAGGTTGGTGTAAAACGTGGTCCTACAATTGGTATCAATCGCCTAACAATGGTTTAGGAGTGTTTTGGTTGAAGCTTTTTTTTGTGTTGTTACGCGTAGTTTCGTTCTCAATATTGTCACGCTTAAAACTTTAATTTTTGCACTAAAATCTTCAAGATTCTTATGGTTTGAGGTTCTTATAGTGTTAAGGATTCTAGTTTTTGGAAAAATTTCGAAGCTTTACGTGTTTTTCTTCAGTTTTAAACTCGTGTGTATTGGGTTGTTCGTTTCTATGCATAAGCAGAAAAAGCTCTTTGGGTGACAAAGGTCAAATATTTCTTGGTATTTGAGTGTTTTGGAAACTGTTTGTGCATCTGAAATCGTCTGAAAATCTGGGAATTTTTTACGCGCAAGAACAGAAAGTCAAAACCCTCTTTTTACGCGTAAGAAAAAGTCAAAACCCTATTTTTACGCATAAGGTTTTACGCATAAGCATTTGGTTAAGAATCTTCGTGCAACAACGGTGACTCAGTGCTTCCCTCACTTGGATAAGTTAGAGAGATACGATTCGTGTTTTACGCGTAAGCGAGTTTTTACGCCTAAGATTTAAATCTTACGCTTAAGACTGTGTTTTACGCATAAGCATTAATACTTACGAGTAAGATATTGTTTACGCCTAAGAGTAACATCTTACGCGTAAGAATATTTCTACGCATAAGCATTAATTATTACGCATAAGGTCACTTTCTACGCCTAAGGTTCAACTCTTACGCCTAAGGAACAAAACTTACGCCTAAGCAACCAAAGCTTACGCATAAGCTTAAGGATTACGAGTAAAAACTTCAAACGGCTAAAACTTTTGAACCGTAACTCCGTTTTCAGCGTTCTACCCATCAAAACGACCGTGAGAACAAGGAGATTGTCACGCCGAATGAATGGGTCAACTCTCAAGTCCTAAAAATGCTCCGAAAAGAAGTTATTGAGGTTTTTAAGTTTTTAGACCAAATTTTCACTACAACAACCGAGCTTAATCTTCATCAAACACAACTCCTTTATCGTTGAATCGATCCTACATCAACTTTATCATAACATACCTTCATCAATGGCAACTCAACAAGACATTCATGCAGCCGGTGCCGAAAACCGTCCTCCTATGTTGGAAAAAGGTGGTTATCTTCAATGGACAAGTCGTATGCTTCGTTACATTAAGACCAAACCTAATGGAAAATTGATGATTCAATCCATTACGAATGGACCCTTCATACCTCGACAAGTCCAAGACCCTAGAAATGTTGATGCAACACCTCCCGTCCCACCATCTTTTCGTGTTCAAAAGGAATCAGAATACACTGAAGAGGATCAGAAACAAGTCGAAGCAGATGACATGGCAATTCATATTGTCCAACTGGGTTTACCAAGAGACATCTTTGCTGCTGTAGACAGTTGTGAAACTGCTTTCGATATGTGGGAATGTGTTAGACGGCTTTGTCATGGAACAGAAATTGGTCAACAAGATACGGAGAACAAGCTGCTAACTGCATGGGAGAAGTTTACATCTACTCCAGGAGAATCAATTGGATCCTACTATGGAAGGTTTTGCCCTTTAATGAATGAGCTAATCAGAAACAAGTTGACACCCAGAACTATCGTGAGCAACATCAAGTTCCTGAACAATCTACCAGAAGAATGGGGACGATATGTCACTATTGTCAACCAAACAAAAGACTTACATCAAGTGAACTTTGATCAACTCAACGATTTTCTGAAACAAAACCAAAATGAAGTGAATGAAGTCAGGAAAGAAAGATTAGCAAAGAATCATGATCCATTGGCACTCATTGCAAAGACTCAAACTCCAGTGAATACACAACAACAAGCTTCATCATCTTCCACTAACAACAACTTGCAGCAATACATTCCACAACAACAAGCTGATATCACTCAACAACAAATATATCCACCAGAACAACAACATTACCAGGAACAAGGAATCACTGATCTTGAAATTGAACAAGAACAAGCTTTGCTACATGCATTTGCATTTTTGGGTAAAGCATTCAGAAGTCGCTATTCCACACCAACTAACAAAAACCAAAGGATTTCATCAAACACTCGCAACAGGAAAATTGCACAGCCAGGTGTGAACATGGGTCATCAAGGACAAATGGTTGGAGTTATTGCGAACCCACAAGGATATGCTACTGGATTTCAGATGGGTAATCAGGCGGTTCTGAATCAGGGTAATCAGTTGGGTCAGAATGTTGGAAATCAGATGGGTCAGAATGTTGGGAATAGAGTAGAGGTGGCAAAACGGGCGGGCCGGGCGGGCATGGGCACGGGCTAAAACGGGCACGGGCTAGAATGGGCACGGGCTTAAACGGGCACGGGCCAAACGGGCACATGTTATACAAATCGCTTAATAAAATGCCTAAAACGACGAAATAAATTTCTAAAACGTAATAATATCTTATTTATTTTAACAAATTTAAATATATTATATAAAAAAAATCTTTAAAACGGTCGTAATGTTCAACAATTGAGAAAAAAAAATGTGCCCGTTAGTGCCCATTTAAGTTTTCAACGGGCAATATGTGCCCATTTCAAAAAAAAGAGGGGGCTAAAGGTGCCCAAATCTTTTAAAAATGTGCCCATTTAGCCCATCTTTTTGCTTTTGGGCACATTTTGCCACCTCTAGAATAGAGCAGTGGGTAATCAGAATGAGAATGTTGCAGCTCCAGTCGTTGGGAATTATGGAAATGTGAATCAGGGTAATCAGGTTAAGTGTTATAACTGTCAAGGATTGGGTCAAATGGCAAGAAACTGTCCTACTAAGCCCAATAAGAAGACGGCTGAGTACCTTCAGAAAGCTATGCTGTTAGCACGAAAGTCAGAAGAAGGATTACAGTTGAGTGCTGAGGAAAATGGCTTTTTCGCTATTATGGATGATTTGGAAGACCTCGAGGAAATCAATGCAAACTGCATCTTCATGGCAAATCTTTAGGAGACTAAGTACGACACTGACTCTGACGCACCTCCTGTCTATAAAGCCAATGCAGTATCTGAGGTACCAATCACTGATCCATGCTATAACAATGTCATATTTGATGTGTTTACTCATGACGAACAACATTCTGTGACATCACCACCTACTTATGATACATACCTGGACAATCTGAGTTGTAGCAATACTAACTCTGAGACTCCAGATGTGGATCCTAGTGGAGACTGTGTGGCACAAAATACTGAGACTGATGAGGAAACACGTGCTTATTTTGAATCATTAATCAATAACTGTGGCATTGAAATCGAGAAAGTTAGAACGGTCAATCGCAAAGTTAAGGCCGCGAATGCTAAATTGACCGCTGAGCTTGAGAGTTACAAGGAGAATGCAAAAGCCTTTTAATTTCATAAAAACAAAGAATCAGAATTAGAAATTGGTTATCGAAATTTGGTTTCTAAAGAACATCTATTGCAAATCAAGTATAACACACTTGATGTGAATTTGAACTTGAAAATTAAATCTTTAAACAAGGAAATATCTGATTTAAATGACCAACTTTCTAAACAAAAAGAAATGTTTTCTGATCTTGAAAAAGAGAAGAAGCAGTTGATTACTGATTTTTCAAAACGAGAAGATTCTCTTCTTGATGAAATTCTTGATAAAAATGAAAAAAATCCAAACTTTGGAAAATTTGCTTCTTACAACGGGTCATTCTGCTCAAACAAACAAGATGCTTTCTAATCAAGTAAATCCGCGTTTTCATACTAATCATAGAATGGCACTTGGTAACGACCCTTCTTCGTTCCTCAAGAAAGCTCAGAAACCTCAGAATGTGTTAAACAATGGAAATGTTTTACATTAACATATTATTGTTCGTGATTCTCTTGAAACGTTAGAACTATCTGAGGAGAGTAGATCAAAAATGAAACAAAAAAATTCGGAAATCAAACCAATTGATTATAACAAATCGAACAAAATTAACGGAATTACTTTTGTTAATCAAAAAGAAAAGTCAAAGTTTTCCATCACACCAAGTGTTTCAAACAAAGAGTCAACACCTGTTTCAAAATCTGTTTCAAAACCAGTTGTTGTTTCAAATTCTCTTTCGAACATTGAACAAATGTCTTCAAAAATCCTTTTAACACAAGTGATGCGAGAAGTATTTTAGAAAATGTGAAAACTAGAATTGCGGATCTTCAAGACACTGTTAAAACTAAAACCAATATTACAACAAACATCTGGTTTAATAGTTTTGATAATGAAAATAAAAAGTATTTTGAAACTCAAATTGCCCCTCAGTTGAATAACATCAACTCAAGGGTAATTCATTTTGAACAAGCGTTTTTGAAAGAAACAGCTGACTTTGTCAAGGACCATAAATCCCTGGTAAAGCAAGCTAATGATTGTGTCGAACACATCAAATTTTTGGAAAATTTAAATGACTCTCTCCTCGAAGATGTTCTGACTACCGATATTATGTCCATTATTTTACAAACATATTCTGTTGAAGATCATGAAAGACTCCAGTCTGAGACCTCCAAAATTGTTTCAAAATATGAAAAAGCACTTGAGAAACTTGAAAAAGAAAATGTCTCATATTTTAAATAACTTGATAGAAAAACTGAGGAATGCAAGTATGACAAACTGTCGTATGAGCGTGCCTACAATGACATGAAAGCGAAAAATGATCATTTGAGGGCTCAGCTGGAATGTCAAAAAGGAAAGGCAGTGGATACTAAGATTCCAAAACCATTGACTGAGGAGAAAGCAAATGTTCCCAAACCGGTTTTCAAAAAAAAAATGTTTGTTTCTCTGCCTCCTCCAAAAATCAATGAGAAAAATGATTTATCAAAACCAGTCAATCCACCTGCCTTGCCTAAACAAAATGTTGATAAAGGAAAAGCGGTTATCGAGAAACCAAAAGTTTTAACACCTGGCCTTTTTAGATGAGTACCACTAATGCGTCTACCTCCACATCTAAACCATATGGAACAAACGACATAAGTTTAGAAAAGCACTCCAAAGAGACTAGGAAATCTGAAACCACTTCTCTAGACAAAAATGTGAATCCGAATGAGTGTGCCTTACCTTCTACAGAACTAGGAAGCACATCTAGGAGCAGCAGACTAAAGCCTAAGAGCAATACAAGGAACAATAGAGTCTCGCTTGCCTCTAAGAGTAGTCGCTTGAATAAAGAGAAGAAAGTAGAAGAACACCCTAGGAGTTTACCGCTTTGTAATAAGAAAGACATTTCATCTGAATGTAATGAACCTATGAAACTTGCTAAGTCTAATGAATGTGTTGAATCTCTTTGTTTAACTTGCAAGAAATCTTTAACTAATGTTCATGATGATTGTGTTTCTAAGATTGTGAATGATAAGCCTGTTAAGAAGAAAGTTCCAAAAAGAACTTATGCTAAACGAATAGGAAGACTAGTTGCGAGACTTAGGCTTTACACTACTGATAGGGAGCATAATGTTTACTTTAGGGATGACATTTGGAAACCAACGGGTAGAACTTTCACACTCCAGAATGATAGAATGAGTGATGAACCTGTCTTACCACTAGATAACTTCTATCAGTGTGATCAGGATTTTACCTCTAACCCAAAGGAACCAAAATCAAAACGGTTTCCAAAATCTTCTTCTTCTGTTATTGGCAGGTTATCGAAATATGTCTTTGGATCGTCGACTCGGGTTACTCCAAGCACATGACCGGGAATCTGAAGCTGCTGATCAATTTCGTCTGGCAATTCATGGGAACCGTACGTTTCAGAAATGATCATGTAGCAGCTATCATGGGTTATGGAGATCTACCTTTTGGAAATTATTTGATTACTCGAGTTTACTATGTCGAAGGGTTGGGACAAAATTTGTTTTCAGTTGGGCAGTTCTGTGATGCAGATTTAGAGGTTGCTTTTAGGAAAAATGCTTGCTTCATTAGAAACTTGAATGGCACTAATCTCTTAACTAGGAATCGTGATACAAACTTGTATGCTATCGACATTAACCAAATGGCATCTTCATCACCAATATGTCTTATGACACGAGCATCTGGAACAAAGTCCTGGTTGTGGCATAGACGATTATCCCATCTCAATTTCGACACCATCAACAAACTGGCCAAAGACAACATCGTCAACGGACTTCCAAACTTCAAATACACCAAGGATCACTTATGTCCATCATGCGAACAAGGAAAAAGCAAAAGAGCATCATATAAACCCAAATCCGTACCTAGTTCGGAAGCAAGGTTGCATATGTTGCACATGGACTTATGTGGCCCAATGAGAGTTGAAAGCATTAACGGGAAAAAGTATATTCTTGTTATCGTCGATGATTATTCAAGATATACATGGGTTAGGTTTTTGAGATCAAAAGACGAAGCACCAGGCATCATCATCACCTTCCTGAAACGTATTCAAGTACTTCTTCAAGCTCCTATAAGAGTAGTAAGAACAGACAACGGCACATAATTTACTAATCAGGAGTTAAGAGCCTATTTTGAAGATGTTGGAATTACTCATCAGACATCAATTGTTAGAACTACACAGCAAAATGGGGTAGTTGAAAGAAGAAATCGTACTCTTGTGGAAGCTGCTCGCACAATGCTAATTTGTTCTAGTGCACCGTTATTTCTATGGGCTAATGCTGTTGCCACTGCTTGTTTCACTCAGAACCGATCCCTAATCCATCCAAGATTCAATAAAACCCCATATGAAATAGTGAACAACAGAAAACCTGATATCTCTTACTTTCACGTGTTTGGCGCTTTGTGCTATCCGAAAAACAACAGAGAAGATCTAGGGAAACTGAAAGCTAAAGGTGATATTGGAATCTTCATTGGATATTCAGATAGCTCGAGGGCATTCAGGGTGTATAACAGAAGAACTAGGAGGATCATGGAGACAATGAACGTGAATTTTGATGAAATTTCACAGATGGCTTTTGAGAGTCGCTCTAGAACCCGCACCAAACCCGCAGACTTCTGGACACATCAGTTCAGGACTCGTACATCAAAGAGCTCCATCAACTTTTGCTGGCACTCCTCATGAACAAGAATGGGAGAATTTCTTTGAGTTAATGTTCGCTGAATACTATAGTAGAACCTCGACAAATGCATCAAACCATCATTCCGCTGCACCCGCTCAACATCATCCACCACCACCAACAGAAGATGCATCTACAACAGTCGAAACCAATGCACCAACTCCATCAACGTCATCTACATCGACATCTGCAAATCCTATTCTTACAACAATTTTACCAGCAGTTGATTAGCAAAACCAAAACATATCATTTCAAGAAGAGCCTACTCAAACCCAGAATGATGCAACGTTAGATGAAGACTTATTTGAAAACCCGTTTGCTACGGAATCAGCTGAATCATCTTCTAGCTTACGAGAACCATCTAACTCGCACTCGTATAATCTACGGTATCCTTCTACTCTGAAGTGGACAAAAGACCATCCAATTGAACAAGTTATTGGTGAACCTTCAAGGCCAATTCAGACGAGACGCCAACTTGCCACCGATTGCGACTTGTGCATTTACCTTTGCTCAATTAGCAATATTGAACCGAAGAACATTCGGGAGGCAATGGCAGAACCCGCATGGATAGAAGAGATGCAGGAGGAACTTCTCCACTACCGTCTACATGACTCTTGGGATATGGTTCCAATACCAATTGACATTCGAGTCGTTGATCTCAAATGGTTATGGAAGAACAAAAGGGATGAATCGATGACTGTAATTCGCAACAAAGCTCGTCTTGTGGCCAAAGGATACAGACAGGAAGAAGGGATAGACTTTGAAGAGTCATTCGCGCCGGTAGCTAGACTTGAGGCAGTCAGGATTTTCTTAGCCTATGTAGCTCACAAAAACATCACGGTTTATCAGATGGACATTAAGACCGCGTTCTTGAATGGAACTCTGAAAGAAGAAGTGTACGTGAGTCAGCCAGAAGGCTTCATAGACATGGAACATCCAGACTACGTCTATAAACTCAAAAAGGCAATCTATGGTTTAAAGCAAGCTCCGAGAGCGTGGTATGACGAACTGTCCTCTTTCCTTATCCTTAACAATTTCACCAAAGGAATGGTCGATCCTACCTTGTTTACACAAAAATGCAAAAATGACATTTTGATTGTTCAGATTTACGTGGACGACATCATTTTTGGGTCCACTAATCCGAATCTTTCAAAACACTTTGAAAATCTCATGAAAAGCAAATTTGAAATGTCCATGATGGGGGAACTAAAGTTTTTTCTTGGTTTACAAATACATCAATCCCCAAGTGGAATTTTTATTAATCAAGCTAAATATACAACTGAGATTTTGAAAAATCATGGTATGGATAATTGTGACTCGATCGGAACACCAATGGTAACTTCACCAAAAATTGGAGCCGATTTGTTTGGGAAACCTATCGATCTGAAGAAATATCGGAGCATGATTGGTTCTCTCATGTACCTTACTGCTAGTTGACCCGATATTCATTTTGCTGTTTGCTTATTAGCACGGTTTCAGGCTAAGCCTACCGAACTGCACCTCAAAGAGGTTAAAAGGATCTTTCGGTACCTGAAGACATCCATTCACAAGGGTCTTTGGTATCCGAAGGAATCCATATTTGATCTAATTGCCTTTTCAGATGCGGACCACGCAGGTGATCAAGTTACAGCAAAAAGTACATCAGGAGGCGCACAATTTTTGGGTGAAAAGTTAGTAAGCTGGTCTTCAAAGAAACAAGATTGCATTGCACTTTCAACCGCTGAAGCTGAGTATGTGTCTCTATCTGCGTGTTGTGCTCAAGTTCTATGGATGAGAACACAACTCACAGATTATGGCTTTACTTTTGATAAAATACCTATGTATTGTGACTCGAAAGTTGCCATAGCCATATCATGCAATCCTGTTCATCACTCAAAGACTAAGCGTATCAGAGTCCGCTATCACTTCATAAAAGAACATGTGGAAGAAGGTACTGTTGAATTATTTTTCATGTAGACAGATTACCAACTCGCCGATATATTTACTAAAGCCCTTCCAAAAGAAAGGTTTGACGATTTAGTTCGACGAATTGGAATGCGAAGCCTAACCCCTGAGGAGTTAGAACGTCTACTCGAATCTTCTTGAAAATGATTTTCCAAAAAGCTTCGCCGTAAATATTTTTGAAAAACAAAAATACAAAATTTGAAAAACCAACAAAAGCAAAATATAAAAATATAAAACTTTAAAAAATACAAAAACATTAAAAAATCAAAAATCCAAAAATATTCTTCTCACGACATGTCTCTTGTATAATCGATATTCTGTACGTTTCTAGAAATGTCATTCAACAATGATACGGGCATGTACAGATGCTTGAGCAAGAGTTCTTTAAATGTTTTCCAAAACATGTCGTTTCTCAAAATTTCTTCAAAAATGGCTTTCGTATACTTCAGTACGAAACCCGGACAAAAATGATGACTTTTGATTATTTTCAAATCAAAACTCGTGTTGTTAAAGAAAAAATCTAGTGTACGCTTCAGTGCACTCCATTTAAAACTGCTGAGAAATCATCATCATCTTGAGCACCTTTCAAGATTGTTCAAAAAGAATTTCAAAATCTTTCAAAATATTTTGTGCTAAAGATAACTCCCTATAAAACCCTTTAATTGATTATGCTTTATTAAAGGGGGAGTATAAAACTAAAATGTTCCAAATTCATGCTTAAATCAAATCCGTTTGTCTCCCCAAACGATTCTAAAATGTTGGTTAATCCGTTGATATCAAAAATATCACGAATATGCTATTTTTGAGGGGGAGGAGACGTGATTAAAATGTGATCCAAAAGTTTAATGTTCGTTGTTTGAATCTCAAAATGAGCTCGAGTCAGTCGTAACCATTGAATTGACGAGGAATAATGTACCATCTCGAGAAACTTTCTATGGACTTGACCAGGACGAGTAATAATTTCAAGCTAGTTCTCTAGTGATGTAAACGTGTCTCGAATCGGTCTAGCTCATTTAAAGTCGATCAATTCAGAAAGTGCAAACTCTACCCTCTATGTGCAGATTTCTGTCAAAACATATAAGCACATGTGAAGGAGGAGTGTTTCTGAAAATATAAAACTCTTATAGTGTTTCAAACATGTTTTCAATCATAAACACTTTGAGAGATTTTCAAGAAAAATGGTTTTATGGCAACATGGGACAGTCATGGAGTTATAAGGTGACTTAGGATAGGAAATCCGTCCTATGATCCGCCAGAGCCGGAGGGATCTACCCAAGGACATCACAAATAGTTTGTATTAGAAGTCCTTAGGAATGATTGCAAAAAGGAGTAATGTGAGAAAGGAGAAAGAAGGGGTTGAAGAATTAAAAATAAATGTAATGAAAAAGGGTGAAAAGAAATAGCCCTCCATAATCAACCTTAGGGCAGAAACCAGGTTCAATTCATCTCCTACTGTTTGTCACTTAGATGACACTGGTATTGAAGACAAAGACGTCATGGACCCAGTGACGCACTGCACTAAACCTTCTAGCTACTCAATTCTTCTTAAAATGATTTGTTTCATTCTCACTGGGAACCCTACATAATCTATCGACTTTCTCTTAGAGATTGTTGGTATTGAAGAAGGAGACCCTCTCCCTAGTCTCCGCTCAGGAAAACCAAAATGCACTATTGAGTGGAAACTCCTGCCAGGGTCAACGTCAAGCAGCCCTGACAACAGGTCACTTTGGTAACTCCCCGTGGATTACGCTTAGTGTGTCTCAAACGGTCTACAGTCGTGGGCTGATGCTTCGGTGTACCTCAGCGACTCATTTGAACTGTAGGTGTACCTCGGTACATCGCGTTATCTCACTTGTGGGACTCCAGTTCAGGAACGACCTTTGGAAGAATTAGAGATGTGTTTTCACACTATGCTGTTAACACCCTCGAAATTCAAACTTGTAAGTGCCGGAATCCGCATATTACTAACCTGTTTTTATGTTTTCTTCTTATGGAAGCTCCGGAGCGGATTGATCGTGCAGATTCTCCACATGCTCATACCAAAAACACATGAAAGTTCTCATCAAAATCAAAGGCAACAAAATTTTAAGATGATTCTTCGTCAATGTCAAAGAATCTACAAAGTTTAAAGACTCGAGAACTACATCATTGGTAACCAAAAGACAAATAGAAGTGTGAGCATGGTGGAGAAAGGCGTGGAGACACCTAACCAACGAAGTTGACAATGGCAGACAACCACATTAACTGATCACAAAGCATGGGGGAACAAAGAATCAAGACTATTCTATATCTACACACAAAGTTCAAGCTCGAGAAAAGTAAAGACCTAATCAAGTGGAGCATTTTTTGAATGACCACCCCTTAGGGGGTGATTGTTAGCCTTAATAGTTTTTATTAGAAGTGATGGTCATTCACATTTAGGAACTTTGTAACGTGTGTTAGATATCGTATTAGAATAATCAACGGGCTCGTGGATTGGTCTAAGCTAATTGGTTAGAAGTTATGCTAAGCTAGCCTTGTATAAGCTCTTGTAACCCAATCCAATCCAAGTCCACCACGAGGCCCATGGAAAGCCTATTAGGGCGTCTAGAATAAGGAGTATAAATACCCCTCAAATGGTCATTGGAGGGGTGTGCTTGAGTGTGTGTGTGTTTTCTTTAAGCAATATAACAAGTTTTCTTTTCATCTTCATACGCATAACTTCAAGTCACCAAACTTTCTCATCTTTGTTTGTTTCTTCATTTACTACGCATAGTGTTTGTATTTGTTTCACGTATGTTCATCTTGTGATAAGGTGGTATACGTGTAAGGTTGGTGTAAAACGTGGTCCTACATTATGTCTACAGCAGTCCAACATTTAAGAGCTCCCTGCTCTGGAACAAATAAGTCTTCTTTTCCTACACAGAAGAAAGAGACTGCTGCAGAGGTTCAAGAGAAAGAGGCTTCTCCCACTGGTGATTCAGATGCTCTTCTGGCTTTTAAGAGGGATTTGGATGCTATTTCTCAAAAGCATCTAGGGCCAGTACCTACTTTCAAGGCTACTAGTACTAACTCAGTTAATACGGGTAGTGCAACCATTAATACTGGTCTGCCCGATTCACCAGTACCTGATCCTAATACTACCAGTACTAACTACAATAATACTGGTAGTGCATTTGTTAAGTCTGGCAATGCTGATAATGATTTTGATGAATCAGCTATGCCAGAACTCAACATCTCTGATAAGCCTGTTGAAGGAATTTTTGAGAAGGCTTCTTATGATGATGAAGGAGTGATCACTAACTTTAATAGTCTCCCTACAGAGATAGATTCCAGTCATGTTCCTACTCTTAGGATTCACAATATTCATCTACAGAGTCAGATACTGGGTGATCCTAAGTCAGCTGTGCAAACCAGAAGCAAAGTGCAGAAACAGTCTAAAGCTCATGCACTTCTTGGCTTTATTTAGAAGCAGCAGAAGAACAATCACAAAGACCACAAACACTGTCTATTTGCATGCTTCCTTTCTCAAAAGGAACCCACCAAAATCACTGATGCTCTTACTAATGAAAGTTGGGTTGAAGCAATGCAAGAGGAGTTGTTGCAGTTCAAGCTGCAAAAAGATTGGGTTCTGGTAGATCTACCTAGTGGTGCAAAGGTGATTGGTACAAAATAGGTCTACAGGAACAAGAATGATGAAAGAGGTGTTGTTGTCAGAAACAAAGCTAGACTGGTGGCCCAAGAATACAGATAGGAGGAAGGAATTGACTATGATGAGGTCTTTGCTCCTGTAGCTCGCATTGAAGCTATCAGGTTATTCTTAGCCTTTGTCCCCTATATGGGCTTCACAGTCTACCAGATGGATGTGAAGAGTGCCTTTCTGTATGGCACTATTTATGAGGAGGTATATGTTGCTCAGCATCCAGGTTTTGTGGATCCTGCTCATCCCAAGAAAGTATATAAGGTAATCAAAGCCTTGTATGGACTACATCAAGCTTCCATAGCTTGGTATGCTACACTCTCCACTTTTCTTTAGAAGCATGGATACAGACGGGGCACCATTGACAAGACCCTATTCATTAAGAAGGACAAGAAGGATATCATGCTAGTGCAGGTGTATGTAGATGATATCATCTTTGGTTCTACAAACAGGTCTTTGTGTGAAGAGTTTTAGGGCCGTATGAAAGGCAGGTTTCAGATGAGTTCTATGGGTGAACTCACATTCTTCCTCAGATTACAAGTCAAGCAGAAGGCAGATGGTTTGTTTATCTCTCAGGACAAGTATGTTGCTGAGATACTGAAGAAGTTTGACTATGCCAGTGTAAAGACTGAAGTGACACCAATGGAGACCAAGGTGGCATTAACAAAGGATGAGGAGGCTGATGATCTGGGTGTACACTTGTACAGATCCATGATAGGTTACCTCATGTTTCTAACTGCCTCTAGGCCTGATATTATGTATGTAGTTTGTGTATGTTCTCATTTTCAGGTTACACCCAAGACTTCACATCTTCATGCTGCGAAGAGGATCTTTAAATACCTTAAGGGCAAACCCAATTCTTATGGTATCCTAAAGAGGCATCTTTTGACCTGGAAGCCTATTTAGATAGTGATTATGCTGGGGCAAGCCTTGACAGAAAATCCACAACTTGTGGTTGTCAATTCCTTAGCAGAAGACTCATCTCATAGCAGTAAAAAAAGCAGACTATAGTGGCTACATCAACAACTGAAGTTGAGTATGTGGCTGCTACAAATTGTTGTGGACAAGTCTTGTGGATTCAGAATCAGATGTTGAATTATGGTATCAATTTCATTAATACAGTAATCCATATTGATAATGAAAGCACTATTTGTATAGTAAAGAACCCTGATTACCACTCTAAGACTAAACATATTGAAATCAGGCATCACTTTATAAGGGATTGCTTTGAAAAGAAATTAATTAGGGTGGAAAAGATTCACACTGATAACAATGTAGCAGATTTATTGACCAAAGCCTTTGATGGACCAAGATTTAATTTTCTGGTGGTTAATACTGGAATGGTAAACCCATAGCTACATTTAAGGGGAGGATAAATGTATTGTTTGTAATAGGAGTATTAATATTAGTTAAATCTGTTAGGTTTATTAGTTAGTACAGGTAGTTAATCTTAGTAGTTAAAACTGTTAGTTAATTCTGATACGTTTAGAGTTAATCTGCTAGTTAAACCTGGTAGTTATAGAATTAATTATGGTAGTAATTTATATTCATTCTGGTTTTCATAGATTTCTGTAGTATATTTTTCTTGGTTTTAGACTAATTTTTCTTGAAAAAGCAAGGATCTTCAAGGATTGGAGATGTATGGAAGATGTGTTGATTGAGGTGCTACTGTGTGATGTCATTTTTAAGTCTGTTTGACTGTTTTAAGTTTAGTAGAGTAAAATAAGTTACCGTTAGTGCTGGTCGAGGGACAATTGGTTTTTACAGTTTAAATAGTACCGTTACCTACTTTTAGGCGGTCAGAAGTATATATATGGATAATATTTACTTTTAGAATTCATATTGTTGGGTTTTAGGTTTCTTGGATTTGATGAGACAAAATACATACAAGAATGAAACAAAGGGACTTAAAGTGAAAGAGATGAAACCTACAAAAAGATAGAAGGACTTGCTTGCAAAAGAAGATTTATTATTTAGTCCTTCGTAATATTTTGTAAACCCTAATCCTCTAGTATATAAAGAGGACATGGGGTGTAGGTTTTAATATACAAGTCTTTCATAATGTAGTCTAAAGGTGTGTGTGTGTAACCTAGACTTGTAGTTTATTGTAAACGTCTAGGTTAGTTGTTTACCTCCAAGATCTAAGGTATCTTAGATCCCTGTTACAGTTAGGTAACACGTATTATTCTGATCAATTAATATTTGGAGGAGATTGGGTGAAAGTAAAACCTTGTGTCAATAATATATAATGTTCTTATTATTCCGCTGCGTATTGCATATGTTATTGTTAAACCCTAGCGCTCTAAACGGTCCAAGGGGTCATAACAAACTCCACAATTGGTATCAGAGCTTGGGGAGATTTTTACCTAGGGATTCGCAAGGTTTTATTGGTCGAAGAATGGCAAAAAGAAGAAAAACTACGAATCTGAAAATTCTCGTATTTTTCTGCAGCACAGTTTTAAAAACGCGATAACTTTTTCGTTAACCGTTGGATCATGACGAAATGTTTGGTGGACGTTCTCTATATATTCATCTAACTTTTCATTGAAGGGATTGTCGATCTGAGCTTTCTATCAAAAGTTATTCAATGTCGAAGTTGGCTGCAGAAACTGGTTTAATAATTCGAATTTTTGGGTTTTCATGCATATTCAACTTCTTGAATTTGTGTTACTTATTCTAATTCTTGATGGAGGTTGTTTATACATTGTGTGGTGTTTATGATTCATGGTTAGAAGCAGCTTTCCTAGTGTTTTTACGAAACCACTTCTAGTGTTTTCTGAAACCACTGATAGTGTATTCTCGAAACCACTGATAGTGTATTCTCGAAACCACTGATAGTGTTTTCTCGAAACCACTCCTAGTGTTTTCTCGAAACCACTGCTAGTGTTATCTCAATTTCACTGATGGTGTTTCTTGCGTTATTCGTTTCTGCTGATGAGGTTTTGGAATTGAGGGGAAGCTGTACATGTTTTTGGTACTGAGATTTTTGGTGATACACACATGGGATTTTGGTTCGCACACACAAGAAGATTGGTATTTGTTCTTAAAGGATTTAAAAAGCTCGTTTTGGAAATTTATTGAATAGGTGATTATGAAGATGATTGATCATAACCTATTTGATATTGTAGTTGAGTAACACAGATTCGTGCTCTTATCATATCTCAAAGTGGGTGTTACACTTTGGAGATAACTTGTTCGTGCTTAAAGGATGTTGACGAAGACTTGCAAAATCTAGTTTTCATAGGTCAAGGGGTGGATGGATGAAGACCTAGTTAACTATCACTTAAAGGAGTTACATTGTAGTGCTCAGTGTCTCATTGAAGATGAGGATTTTGTCAAGAGATTGCGGTCTACTTATATGGTGTTAGTATAAGTTTGGAGTCACGTGGATAAACAAGACATAAGACACAAGTTTGGGTTATTTTACTTCTTCATCAAATTTGTTATACTTAGTTTTCTTCACAAGTGATCATTACATAGAGCTTAATGATTTGAAGAATCATTTTCATGCACCACTCAAGGGGAAGTTTCTAATGTTTACATTCTCTATTTGTTGATAACAAAAAGGGTAAGAGATATTGGAGTGTGATAGCATGGATTAAGAGGAAGACAAAGGAAGACAAGAATGTTTCATTCACGGAGATGTTTACATCTCAACTTCTGCTACTTCGTCTAGGGAAGTTCGTACACGATTTTGTTTGTTTTGTCATCATCAAATAGGGGAAGATTGTTGGGTTTTAGGTTTCTTGGATTTGATGAGACAAAATACATACAAGAATGAAACAAAGGGACTTAAAGTGAAAGAGATGAAACCTACAAAAAGATGGAAGGACTTGCTTGCAAAAGAAGATTTATTATTTAGTCCTTCGTAGTATTTTGTAAACCCTAATCCTCTAGTATATAAAGAGGACATGGGGTGTAGGTTTTAATATACAAGTCTTCCATAATGTAGTCTAAAGGTGTGTGTGTGTAACCTAGACATGTAGTTAATTGTAAACGTCTAGGTTAGTTGTTTACCTCCAAGATCTAAGGTATCTTAGATCCCTGTTACAGTTAGGTAACACGTATTATTCTGATCAAATAATATTTGGAGGAGATTGGGTGAAAGTAAAACCTTGTGTCAATAATATATAATGTTCTTATTATTCCGCTGCGTATTGCATATGTTATTGTTAAACCCTAGCGCTCTAAATGGTCCAAGGAGTCATAACAAACTCCACACATATTTATCCTTTATTTACTTTATTCTAATCTTTAAAAGTTTAAATCTTTTCTTTCGATTAAATCTCCTTACCAGCACTAAACCCTAAACGCGCCGCACTACCAGTACTTCATTTCACTTAAAAGATGGCACAAATAAAATTTGTTGACAAGCACAACCAAATTGGATTTCTCAAGAAGCCTGCCGAAAGCAAATGTTTCGAACAGATAGTGGACTTTTTAAAGGGTACTCACATAAGGTATGCCCTCACTCATAATCCACCTATCTATGATTCCCTATTCAAACAGTTTTGGCAGACTACTACTGCCAGAACTCTTGCTGATGGGACACTAGAACTAAATGCAACAATTAATACTTTAGAGTATTCAATCACTGAGGAATCAGTCAGAAGCAAGCTTCAATTGGCTAATGCCTCAGAGATTTCAATGTTGCCAAATAATAAACTTTTTCAGGGGATGGGAAATATGGGATATCCAACTGATGGATCCTACACTTTTTAGAAAAGTCATTTTACACCACAATGGCGATTTCTTGTGCATCATATTTTACACTGTATGAGCTCCAAAAGTGGTGGATGGGATTAGTTTGGTAGCAATATTGCTACTGCATTGATCTATCTCTCCACTGGAAGACTCTTTAATTTTTCAAAAATGAGTTTTGATGCCATGATTGCCAATGCTAGCAGCAGGAAAAAGTTTTAAATGTACCCACGCTTTCTTCAAATGATTTTGGATGTACAAACTGAAAGCAAACACCATTACATTGCTGTACCTTTCTCTAAAAAGATTTTTGGTAATATGAAAAGGGGTTTTGAAGGGGTACACAAGCCATTATTGCCTGCTATGTTTCCTGCTGTTGCTACTAACCCTGCAGGTACATCAGTTCCAGTTCTAACTACATCAGCTCATTTTGAAGAACAGTCTCAGCCTATTCCAGAACCAGAAGAGCCTACTTTTGAATAGAGAACACCAACACCTCCACCACCTTCACCTCCAGCTCATGAGGAAGAACCACCTGTGATTCCTCAAACCCAGACTCCAACACCCACTCGTACAGCAGAACCAAGTTCAATGACTGTGGATGATCTTCTCAAATTGGTTCCTCAGTTACTGACCAAGATTAATGGACTAGAGAATAATCCGAAGAAGTCCAAAGAAACTATTGGAGAGGCTATTTTTAAACTGGTAAAAAAAGGTTAAAAAGCTGGAAGTGATAGTCAAACAAAAAGGGATTGAAATTACTGACTCAGAAAGTGAGGAAGCTGAAAATTCTTTCAAACAAGGGAGGAATTTGAATGAGGGTGAGACAACTTTTAGGACACCTACAAAGGATAAATCCTCTGAAGAAACACATATTAGTCCTCAAGGATTGGAAGCAGCTAAAACATTGGTAAAAGATCTCAGTCAGAACAAATCTTTTAAGAAGAGTCTGGATATGTTAGGAATTAGAAATTCCCAGTATTAAAGAGTCGGTCACCTCAAGTATATGTAATCGTTAGAAAGCTCGTAGTCGTAGTTCTTTTAAGTTAAGTAGTAATTTAGTTAAGTAACACCGTGGAGGACGAACGGGTCTTTACCCACTGTATGCCTGATCCACAGCCCAAAGTGTGGCGTTTTATGTAAGACTATAAATACTCTCTACCTCCCAAGGTAGAGAGTTGGAGCTCATAATAATATCTTTCACTTTCTCTCACTAAGTTCCCTAAACCTCTAACTTTCTCTCTCTAGAATTCCATCTATATGCTACTTTGTGTTATGGTTTGATGTGTATGTGAAAAGTTATATCTTACAATTGGTATCAAGAGCCATGGTTAGATCATATCTTGCACATCTTTGGATTTATAGTGGTTTTTAGGTGGTTTTTGAGTTTGAAAAAGTTTAGTGGTTTTTGCATCATTTGGTTGATTTCTTGTGTTAAAGTTTGAATTTTGTTGGTACTTTTATGTTTAGAATCATCAAAAGTGTTTAGGTTTTCATTTGGTAAGCTTGAATCATCTTGGTTGGGTTGTTTTTGGATTGAAAAGTGATGTTTATATGGTTTTTCAAGCTAGCGACTTAGCTCACGGAATAGTTTCTTGGTAGCGACTTGCTTCACATTTTTGTAGCGACTTACAGTGTTGAAGGTAGCGAGTTAGATCTAGCGAGTTAAAGTACAAGTAGTGGATTCTCCACTACGGGTAGCGACTTGTGGTAGCGACTTGGTCTGTGGCGAGTTGCTCTTTAGCGACTTGCATATCTAGCGACTTGTGTAGCGAATTGCTGCCAAAATTTGGCTAGCGACTTGGTCTGTAGCGAGTTACTACTTAGCGACTTGCTTTCTATCTAACGACTTGGGATTCTAGCGACTTGGCTGTCTAGCGAATTAATTGGTAGCGACTTAGTGCATTTGTTTCTAGCGACTTAGAGCTTTATCATCTAGCGACTTGAGTGATTGTTTACGGTTTTCTCTTGATTTAGTAAAATCCCGTGAAAGAATCTATTTCCCGGTTTAATCATTGAGTTATAAAATCCCGTATAATATGTTAACATGTCTACCAACGTCCCTACTGTCATCTCCACTGTTGCCGAGGATGTACAAGCAGCTGGCTCAGATACTCGTCCACCCATGCTTGACAGAACTGACTACGATTCTTGGGCTCAACGAATCAGATTGTATTGCCTTGGAAAGGAAAATGGTGTCAACATTCTGATCGGTGCAAAACCGTCAAGTTTTCTCACGCGAGCTGATCACTTGTGAATGATCAGCCGTAAGGAACTCAAAACAGATCACACACCAATGCAATTTAAGATCAGGAGAATACAGTAGATTCCCGGGTCGTTATGTCCCACGGAGGATGACTGGTGTTAAACACAATCAGATGTCGAGTAATCACTAAGGATAGTGATCAGTAAGGATATCGATGGAAAATTACCTAAAGAAAAGATTTGCAAATTATAGCGACTTAAATGCAAATTAAGAAAATTAAAAAATTAAAATCTATTAAATAAACGCTATCACTAATTTTAAACTAATGTTTTTGTGTTTTTATAAAACTAAATAACTTAAATAAACTATCTTAACTAAAACGTAACCTTAAATTATCTAAAAATGTTACTTAAAATGGAAACGTACGTTATTTGCAAAAATTACGCTGGAGCGCAAGCAAAAACGTAAAATTTATGAAATAAAAAGCCTACGAGTGTAAAACTAATTTTATTACGTACTATATGACAAAAGAAAATTTTAGAAAAAAGATTTATATTTTTTTTACTTTTATATTTTTATTATGAATTAATTAAGTTTTTACACTAATTAAATTATTAAAAATACTAAAACTATAGAGAAAAATCTCAACTTTTTACAGAAAATACTTAAGACTAATACAGATTTAATAAAAATACTAAATTGGAAAAAGCTACTTTGGATAAGCTAGAAATAAGCTAAAAATCTCGTTTAAGCTAAAAGGGACAAAACGTATATAAGAGATATGTTGTGTAAGCTTTTAACGAGAAAGACCCAAGGGCGCGTTGGTAAGGAGTGTGTGTGGTGAGCTGGGTGGCCAGAGATCAAATCCCAGCAGTGGCACTTTTTGTAAACTATTTTTTTTTCGATTTTTCTTTTTACAAACTTATTAACACCATTGAGATAAGCACTTTTCACAACTGTGACTTTTTCTAAAAACCACTGATAAGCACAGAATAAGCACAAGAATTACAGCAGTTGGCTTTTTAATGGGAATAAGCACAAGATCAAAGCTAAATGACTAATAAGCTATGAAATAAGCAAAAGGTTAACTGAGATAAGCTAGGTGACTTTAAATAAGCTATATTAACAACTGAACATGCAAGTTAACTAGGAAATAAGCCTTGATTAAGCACTAAATAAGCAAAATTCACCACTGTTACACAGTGAACTAATGGTTTACAGGGCACTGTATAGCTGATTTTTAAGCACTTGAATAAGCTACAAATTGGAAACCAACTTTTGAATTGACAAGATTACCAGTTAGGCTCTCCAAAAAACTAAAGTGCAAAGATTAGCTTATACTAATGAGCTTTTAAGAAGCTCTTGAAAAACTGATCAACTCTGACTTATTGATACATTTTAAACAAAAATGGACAATTCTAAAAAGTTATTGCAGCTTTACTAAATAAGTTGCAAACTCAGAATTAAAAATTGAGACCTTGAGATGGCTAGTTAAGCTTCTCAAAAAGCTAAAATTTGCAAGCTTAAGTTGAATGGTGAGCTCTTGAAGAGCTTATGAAGATATGACCAGTTCACTGCTTAGCATGCTTACACAGAAATGACAAAAACAAAAAACAACTAGCAGCCTTACCTAATAAGCTACAAAGTGAAAAGTTAAAATTGAAACTTCAAGAGGTGCAGGTCAACTACACAAAAAGCCAAGACTCACAAGATTTTATCAACTAATAAGCTCTGTGTAAGCTGATGAAGATGGACTTCTCAACTGTGCACAGGACTAGTTTTTGACTTTTTGATAGTTGAGAAGCTTTGACTTTTATGATCTTTGGATCAAATTTTAGGACTGATGGTGATGTGATAAGATGTAATAAGCATAATGAAAGCCATGGTTAACACTTTTAAACACAAATTCAGGTTTTGCAATTCCAAAACTCACAACAGTTAAGGATTTAGACAGATTAAGAGATGATTTGACTTTTGAAGCTACAAGTGCAGTTTTTTAAGACAGGTAAGAGTCAAAAGAAGCTAAACAAGCATGAACCAATAGACTTTATCCACTGAGCTAACCTTAATTGCAGTTTAAGCATTCAATCCAAACACACCTTTATGTAACTGATTTGAGCTTAAAACAGATTTTAACAATGAAACAACTTATTTAATGATCAAGCTAACTTCAACCAATCTAGTTACTACTATTTGAACACTTTTTAACAGATTAAGATTGCAATTACAGATTATGCTAAAAAAAATTGAGAATCACTTACAACTGCCCATAGCCACAGTGGCTTGCAAACTATGAAACAGTAACCACTATCCTATCAATTCAAACCCAAATGACTAAAATCCAACCCAACTCCATGTCTGAATCAACCCATTACCAATTCCATAACTATTTGAACCACCAGTTGACTTTTGTTGACTTTCCATTGAACTTGATTAAACTGATTCTTCAAGCTTACAAAAAGCTATATAGAGCTTAAGTAAGATGATTTGAGCTTAAATAAAGCTTATTGAAGCTTTGAATTCCAAAGTTTGAGTTTGAAATTTAGAACAGTGTACATAAGATATGCAAATGAAATGAAACTTTGATTTAGAGATCCAAACTGAATTATATCAACTAGATAACTTGTTTTCAGTATCATAAAGCTTAAAAATACAAAGTTGAAGGCTAATTAAGATATTTAAGAAAAATGCGACATACAAGTGAAATTAAAAATTAACTACTTCTCTTCTTCTCTGTCTTCTGCTTCTTTTATGCATCAGAAATACTCCACGTGGCATTATGATGCAATCCCACCTCCCAATTCAACCAATGGCAGGGTTTAGAGTGTTTTTCATGTTTTTTCCAATTTTGGCGGGAAGTGGTATTTTCAACTTTTGGCTCTGAAAACAGGCACTAGTGGGGTGGTAGCATTTATTGTGGGGGGTCAAGTGATGATGGGGGTGGTGGAAAACAGGGGAAAAGGTGATGGGAAGAGGTGGAGTATTGCAGGTTTTTGGTCGGGGAAGGTAAGCAGGATGTGGCGGGTTTATCTGGTTTTGACTTTCTTTGACCAGGGGGTCAATTGGAAGGGGTCAAGGGCTAAGGCAGGGGGTTCAAAATAGGTGACAGGGGTCCAAGGTTCATAAAGGGCCAAAATTAGGTTTAGATAATAAGGACCAATGTTGTAAAATCTGAAAATGTAGGGACCTGTTCTGCCAAATCATCAAACTTGTTCCAAGGGCTGAAAATGACAAGCTTCAAAAGTATAAGGACCAAAATTGCCATTTTGCAATTTTCCAGGGGCTAATTTTGCCAATTTTCAAACTTGGAGGACCATTTGTGTAATTTTCTCAAACTTTTGATATTTTTCACCAAAGGACTAAATTTGATAACTTTTGATTTTAAAAGGACCTTTGGTGACTTTACTTTTGAAATTATGTGCTCAGGGACTGTTTTTGACAACTTTTGAAACTAGGGGGACTGAAACTGCAATTTTTTGCAAATTTGAAATGTTTTTCATCTGATTTTGATATTTTTGCATTTAAAACACATAAAACACTGATTTGTGATATTTTGATCATTTTGATGTGTTTCTGAGCGTTTTCAGATGATTTTGCAGTTTAAATAGTACGAAAATGATGAGTATTTAGACACTCATCAATCCCCCACACTAAGATATTGCTAGTCCCTAGCAATGATTTGAGAAAAATAAATGGATTTTATCTCTTTACCAAAAGCCATTACTTCTGGAGTAGCCAAATGTTTCAGTTCAAGTAAGAACCATGGTACACCGATAACCATGTGATTTTGAGCAAACCACCAGCTTTCAACGGATTTGATTCGTCTTTACCAGAAGCCGTACCCTTCTGGACTAGCCAACTCTTAGATAAATTATCAGTATTATCTTTGGTGAGTCGATTACCAATTATGGTTTTCCAACTGCCTTTACCACAAGCCATAAACTTGCGGGCTAGCCAACTCTTCACTTTTAAGGATATGGCGAGCTGAATACCATACAATTTTGGGCAAATTGCAAGCCGTCAACGGATTTGAGATATCTTTACCAAGAGCCGTTTGCTCCTGGATTAGCCAATCCTTATGTGGGTTAGACATGGTGGACTGATTACCATTTGTTGTGTTTAGTACATAGTACTTCCACTAAAAAAAATTTTTTAAATTTGGCCATTTTGGGGGAAAAAGGGACTAAAAGGGTACATTTATGATCAAAATTCGCCAGAATTTCCCCCCCCCACACTTAGAAATGAATATTGTCCTCAATATTCAAAGTACCGGCTGTAATGCCGAAACTTAGAACATAAAAAGATAACATTACTAGCTAAGTGTGGAAACACAACAATTATTTTCTTTTTCAATATTTACAATTTTCATTCATCATCATTTTTTTTTTTTTTTTTTTTTTTTTTTTTTTTTTTTTTTTTTTTTTTTAAGTCTATATACAACATGTGGGGCATCTCCCCCACACTAGGGTGGTACACACGGGTGAAAACCCATGTAGCATGCTACTGTTTTTGATTACCGAGTCGCTAGCTTGACTCGATCCCCGCATTCATTGGTTCATGGGGAAAGTTTGAAGATCTGGGACAACCACAGGGGGAATGTCCTCTCCAAAGTAATGCTTCAACCGATGACCATTCACTTTAAAGTCAGGACCATCGGGTTGAGATAACTCAATGGTGCCATAAGGATAAACCTTAGTGATGGTGAATGGTCCAGACCAGCGGGATTTAAGCTTTCCCGAGAAAATCTTCAATCTTGAGTTAAAAAGAAGGACTCGATCACCAACGTTGAAAACGCGGTTTTTGATCTTTGAGTCATGAATCTTCTTTGTCTTTTCTTTATAGATCAAAGAGTTCTCGTAAGCTTGATCACGGAGTTCATTTAATTCGTTCATTTGAACTTTCCGGTGATCACCAGCAGTCTGAATATCAAAGTTGGCATGCTTCAAGGCCCAGTATGCCTTGTGCTCTAACTCAACAGGTAGATGACACGCCTTCCCATATACCAGCTTGTATGGAGTGCACCCGATGGGTGTTTTATAAGCTGTCCGGAAGGCCCAGAGTGCATCATCTAGCTTATCCGACCATGAGTCACGGTTTTCGCCAACCGTCCTCTCCAGAATTCTTTTGATCCCTCGGTTTGAAACTTCCACTTGCCCACTTGTTTGTGGGTGGTACGCAGTAGAGAGACGGTGAGTTACACCATACTTCTGCATGACTCTTTCAAACTGGTCATTGCAGAAATGCGTACCACGATCACTGATTATGGCTCGTGGAGTTCCAAACCTAGCAAATAAGGATTTTAAGAATTTCACTACAACTCGGGCATCGTTGGTGTGCAAAGTCTTAGCTTCAACCCATTTTGACAGATAGTCAACGGCCACGAGTATGTACTTATTACCGCGAGAAGAAGGGAATGGCCCCATAAAGTCAATGCCCCAGATGTCAAAGATCTCACACACTTGAATGGCATTTTGTGGCATTTCATTCCTTTGTGAGATATTCCCGTGGCGTTGACAAGCGTCACAGGCTTTGACGAATTCATGGGCATCCTTATAGATCGTGGGCCAATAGAATCCGGAATCAAACACCTTCTTGGCGGTGTAGTTGGGGCTATGATGTCCCCCAGTAGGTCCAGCATGGCAAGCCTTGAGAATGTCAATAGCTTCCTGACCATATACACATCGCCTGATGACTTGATCCGCGCAGATTTTAAACAAGAAAGGGTCGTCCCAGAAGTAATAATTTGCAAAGTCAGCAAACCATGGGGTAGTAGAGTCTCCACGAAAAGAAACCGCATTGAGTGTCTCGAGAGGAAATGTTTCATTTATTTCCTTTTTCTCAAACACATCCTGGTGAGGGTTTTCTAATCGGGATAGATGATCAGCAGCTAGGTTCTCAGCTCCTTTTTTATCACGTATAATGATATCAAATTCCTGGAGGAGGAGAACCCAACGGAGCAATCTCGGCTTTGCATCTTGTTTTGCAAAGAGATATTTAAGAGCCGAGTGGTCCGTATACACTACGCATTTGGTCAAGATGAGGTATGGCCGAAATTTCTCAAACGCATACACCACAGCTAATAGTTCTTTTTCTGTAGTGGTGTAGTGGGTTTGAGCTTCAGTCATAGTCTTACTTGCGTAGTGTATAGGCTGAAAATGTTTTGTTTTGCGTTGCCCCAAGACTGCACCGATAGCAAAATCACTTGCATCGCACATGAGCTCGAAGGGGAGATCCCAGTCGGGGGCAACTAGAATGGGTGCTTCCGTAAGCTTTTTCTTTAGTGTTTCAAAAGCTTCGACGCACTCAGGAGAGAAGATAAAAGGAGCTTCTTTTTCAAGAAGATGGGTCATAGGCCGAGCGATTTTGGAAAAATCCTGTATGAATCTACGATAAAACCCGGCATGACCAAGAAAACTCCTAATACCTTTGACGGTAGTAGGATGAGGTAGTTTAGCAATAACATCAACTTTCGCTCTATCTACCTCCATCCCATTTTTGGAAATCTTATGGCCAAGGACTATGCCTTCTTTGACCATAAAGTGACTCTTCTCCCAATTTAGACAGAGATTGGTGTCTTCACACCTTTTAAGCATTTTGTCTAAATGGGAGAGACAAGTCTGAAATGAATCCCCGATGACTGAGAAGTCATCCATAAACACCTCCATTGTTTCCCCGATCATGTCGTGGAATATGGCCATCATACAGCGTTGGAACGTGCCTGGAGCGTTACATAAGCCAAAAGGCATACGTTTGTAGGCAAAAGTCCCGTATGGGCAGGTGAATGTGGTCTTCTCTTGATCCTGTGGATCAATGGGGATCTGAAAGTAACCCGAGAAACCATCAAGGAAACAATAGTACTCATTCCCTGCTAATCTCTCAAGCATCTGGTCCATGAAGGGTAGAGGAAAATGGTCTTTACGGGTGGCGTCATTCAACTTACGATAGTCAATACAGACACGCCATCCCGTAACCAATCGAGTTGGAATTAACTCGTTTTCTTCATTCGTGACAACAGTTATGCCACCCTTTTTTGGAACACAGTGAATCGGGCTAACCCAAGGACTATCTGAGATTGGGTAAATCAATCCTGCATCAAGAAGTTTGATAACCTCCTGTTTGATAACATCATGGATTTTTGGATTCACCCTTCTCTGATGTTGAACTGCTGGCTTGAAGTCATCCTCCATTAAGATTTTGTGTGTACAAAACTCAGGGTTAATACCCTTAATGTCGGAGAGTTTCCAAGCAATTGCTTGCTTGTGTGACTTCAAGACCTTTATGAGAGCAGTCTTTTCATCTTTACTCAAATCTCGAGCAATAATGACAGGTAATTTATCATCACCTTCAAGAAATGCATACTCGAGATGAGGCGGTAAGTCCTTAAGTTCGACTTCAGGAAATTCTTCAGTTTTCTCAACTGACTTGACTTCCTTGTTATGAAGTTTGACGGGAGGGAGAGGAGGAGAAGTGTCCTGATTTAACAACTTCTCGAGAGTAAGAATATCTCCCTCCGGATTAATCTCATGGAGATTAATCTCTTCAGGAATTGCATCACTAGAGCGAGGGGTTGATGAGTGATCATCTTTAAGCATTTTCTCAATGAGAAGTATGTCCCCCTCGATGTCAATTGGAGCGTGATCAATTTCCCATGGAACAGAATCACTAGCCAAGTATGCTTCAATCTCTTCCAAGATGAAGTCGCTTCCCTCAAACGGAGTGAGAGAAGGAGTAGAATTGGCTATGATAGGTTGAGAAGATGTGGTGGAATCCCCACTCACAGAATTATGAGAATAACCCAGAACTTCTTGAGAGTACTCTTCAGAAGCAACATCAATGATATCTATTCGGTTAACCGACTCAGAATCATAGTTTGCGGAGTACCTCGAAGTTTGATCAAGGTTAAAGGTGACAGCTTCATTACCAACACGTAATGTGATTTCTTGCTCAAATACATCAATGAGAGCACGGCCCGTTCTCAGGAATCCTCTTCCAACAATGAGAGGAACCCGTGGATCAGCATCGAAATCAACAACTACAAAGTCAGCTGGAAAATGGAACTTTCCTACTTTCACAAATACGTCCTCGGCAATTCCAAGAGGACGGGATATTGTACGATCTGCAAGCTCGAGAGTCATGCATGTAGGAGTAAGATCCGGAAGAGAAAGTTTCTTCCATACTGAATGAGGCATCAGGTTTATGCTTGCACCAAGATCAGCCAAGGCAAAGCATTCAACCATTCCTGGAAATACACAAGGTAAGAGGAACTTTCCAGGATCTCCAAGCTTCTCGGGAAGCTTCTTTAGAATAACTGCAGAACAGTTCTCGTTCAGAGGAGTTTTAGCCATTTCAAACAGCTTTTCCTTATTGCTTAACATGTGTTTGAGAGTTGATGCAAACTTGGGCATCAACATGATAGCATCCGCGAAGCTTATGTCAAAATGAAGTTCTTGGAAAATTTGAAAGAATTTTTCCATTTGATGACCAGCTTTCTCGCGGAGCTTTTGCTCATGTAAACGTGATGGGTAAGGGATAGAAGATTTGGATTTTCCAATGGGAGCAACAGGAGGTTCAAAAACAACTCCTGGATTGGATTTTGGTTTCTGGACAACCTGAGGATGGACAGTGCTGGTACTTCCGTTATCAGTAGGAAGTTCCTTGTCCTTTGTCGCCTCAGGTTCACTTTCCACTACCTTCGGGAGAGAAGAAGAAGAGGTAGTAGGAATAGCAGGTCCATCATACGAAACACCACTTCTGGTCGTGATCGCCTTTGCATCGCCCCTCGGATTAGCGATCGTGTTGCTAGGTAGAGTACCTGAGCCCGAGGGTCGATCATTTAAAGACTTCTTCAATTCAGCGATCTGACTGACCAACAACCTGTTTGTCTCCTCTTGAGTCTTCATGAATTGCCTTAAAAGCTCATCAGATGTTGACACAGGAGGAGGTGGAGGAGGAACAATTTGAGGCCGTATGTTCTGGTTATAGCCAGAATTCCCTTGATTAGGGTTCGTATTTCCCTGAAATTGATTCCCTCGGTTGTAAGTGTTTTGATTAAGATTTCCTTGTTGTTGGAAACCTTGGTTGGGTCCGGAATAGAAATTACCTTGGTTTTGATAACCTTGGTTCATTCTTTGTTGGTTCTGATTCCGGTTAGGATTCTGGTTGAAACCGGGTGGTGCCTGATAAGTGTTAGCACGGTAGTTTGGTTCATTCTGAGGACGGTATTGATTACCTCCTTGCTGTGAACTACCGGCTAGAGCATTTGCTTCAAAAGGACTACCATCGGTGGCAGTACAGTTGTAGTATGCATGAGGACCACCACAAGTGACACAACTCTCAACTTTCTTCACTTCAGCATGTGTTGGTGATTGAGTGAATGTGACTTTCTTTTGGTTAGCAAGAACCAGAGCCTGAACAATGTCTGTGAGTTTATCAATCTTAGCATCGGTGCTAGATGTACTCACTGGGGATGAAGAAGAAGAAGGTCCAGCATTAGACTGATATGTCTTTGCTCTGAAAGGACGGACCTGAGATTTGTTCTCAATGATCTGCAAGGCCTCTTTGGTGGTCTTGCTCAGGAAATTACCTCCCGCGGAGGCATTCAAAGAGTCTTGATTAGCCTGATTGAGACCATTGTAGAAAGTATCCATTTGCATTAATTCGGTAAAACCGTGATGCGGACACTTGCGAAGCAACTCTTTGTAACGATCCCATGCCTCCCCGAATGATTCATCAAATCTCTGAGAAAATTTCATTATCTCATTCTTAAGACTTGTGGTTCGGGATGGAGGATAGAATTCGTTCACAAACTTTGTGACAAGATCTTCCCATGTCTCAATAGAACGAGGGGGTTGTTTCTCAAGCCAATTCCGGGCTTGTCCCTCTAGAGAAAATGGGAACAGAAGAAGCTTGATAGCTTCATGTGGGACATTCTTATACTTGATGGTAGATGCAATCTTGTTAAACCATCGAATGTGTGCATGAGGATCATCCCGCTCAAAACCATAGAATTGGCTTTGGGTTACCAGATTAAGTAACCCGGTTTTGAGCTCAAAAGTGTCAGCCACGATGGCTGGGACAACAATGGCATCTCCGTAACCCTCGATGGGTGCTTGGAGAAGCTCATTCATGGGTTTGTCTTCTGCCATTTCGACAGGAGGTGGTGGTGGTAGACGTTCCTCAGTCACAGCTGAAGGAGCAGAACGTCCTCTACGTCTTCGAGGAATCTTTCCAAGTTCTGACAAAGGACTTGTAGAACTGGAAGAACGAGTGCGCATACACTAAGTATAAAAATCAGTTTTCAAAACAAATGAGGCAAAACACAAGTGAACTTAACCAATAATCCCAAATGAAATGGCTTCTTTGAAAAAGGTACACCAAATCACAAGTGACACAAAGGCAAGTTTTAAATCTGATGTTCGGGAACTTATTATGGTCGCACCCCCAGTTAGGTAGTGCACTGCCTTGATTTGCGGTGGTTGATTTTTATGTATATATTAAGTATCACTGAAAAGACGTAGGTATAGATACGTGCTGATGGGTTTAAAAACTTTTTGGACAATATTTTTGGTATCGTTTCGTTTAACCAATTCGTATTTCTTTAAGAATCACCTTAAAAGAAACACAAGTCAGAAAACGTTACGATTGTTTTGTTGTTTTATATATTTTTTTTTGGTGTTTTTAACACTTTAGGAAAAGTGTTAATGAACTTTTTGATTTTGTTATAACTTTACAGAAAACTTTTTACAAACTGTGGTATATGTGCAAGTACGGGTCTGAAAATGCTAGAAACACGCTTACAGCCTCCCCGGCAGCGGCGCCAAAATTTGATCGGTGCAAAACCGTCAAGTTTTCTCACGCGAGCTGATCACTTGTGAATGATCAGCCGTAAGGAACTCAAAACAGATCACACACCAATGCAATTTAAGATCAGGAGAATACAGTAGATTCCCGGGTCGTTATGTCCCACGGAGGATGACTGGTGTTAAACACAATCAGATGTCGAGTAATCACTAAGGATAGTGATCAGTAAGGATATCGATGGAAAATTACCTAAAGAAAAGATTTGCAAATTATAGCGACTTAAATGCAAATTAAGAAAATTAAAAAATTAAAATCTATTAAATAAACGCTATCACTAATTTTAAACTAATGTTTTTGTGTTTTTATAAAACTAAATAACTTAAATAAACTATCTTAACTAAAACGTAACCTTAAATTATCTAAAAATGTTACTTAAAATGGAAACGTACGTTATTTGCAAAAATTACGCTGGAGCGCAAGCAAAAACGTAAAATTTATGAAATAAAAAGCCTACGAGTGTAAAACTAATTTTATTACGTACTATATGACAAAAGAAAATTTTAGAAAAAAGATTTATATTTTTTTTACTTTTATATTTTTTATTATGAATTAATTAAGTTTTTACACTAATTAAATTATTAAAAATACTAAAACTATAGAGAAAAATCTCAACTTTTTACAGAAAATACTTAAGACTAATACAGATTTAATAAAAATACTAAATTGGAAAAAGCTACTTTGGATAAGCTAGAAATAAGCTAAAAATCTCGTTTAAGCTAAAAGGGACAAAACGTATATAAGAGATATGCTGTGTAAGCTTTTAACGAGAAAGACCCAAGGGCGCGTTGGTAAGGAGTGTGTGTGGTGAGCTGGGTGGCCAGAGATCAAATCCCAGCAGTGGCACTTTTTGTAAACTATTTTTTTTTCGATTTTTCTTTTTACAAACTTATTAACACCATTGAGATAAGCACTTTTCACAACTGTGACTTTTTCTAAAAACCACTGATAAGCACAGAATAAGCACAAGAATTACAGCAGTTGGCTTTTTAATGGGAATAAGCACAAGATCAAAGCTAAATGACTAATAAGCTATGAAATAAGCAAAAGGTTAACTGAGATAAGCTAGGTGACTTTAAATAAGCTATATTAACAACTGAACATGCAAGTTAACTAGGAAATAAGCCTTGATTAAGCACTAAATAAGCAAAATTCACCACTGTTACACAGTGAACTAATGGTTTACAGGGCACTGTATAGCTGATTTTTAAGCACTTGAATAAGCTACAAATTGGAAACCAACTTTTGAATTGACAAGATTACCAGTTAGGCTCTCCAAAAAACTAAAGTGCAAAGATTAGCTTATACTAATGAGCTTTTAAGAAGCTCTTGAAAAACTGATCAACTCTGACTTATTGATACATTTTAAACAAAAATGGACAATTCTAAAAAGTTATTGCAGCTTTACTAAATAAGTTGCAAACTCAGAATTAAAAATTGAGACCTTGAGATGGCTAGTTAAGCTTCTCAAAAAGCTAAAATTTGCAAGCTTAAGTTGAATGGTGAGCTCTTGAAGAGCTTATGAAGATATGACCAGTTCACTGCTTAGCATGCTTACACAGAAATGACAAAAACAAAAAACAACTAGCAGCCTTACCTAATAAGCTACAAAGTGAAAAGTTAAAATTGAAACTTCAAGAGGTGCAGGTCAACTACACAAAAAGCCAAGACTCACAAGATTTTATCAACTAATAAGCTCTGTGTAAGCTGATGAAGATGGACTTCTCAACTGTGCACAGGACTAGTTTTTGACTTTTTGATAGTTGAGAAGCTTTGACTTTTATGATCTTTGGATCAAATTTTAGGACTGATGGTGATGTGATAAGATGTAATAAGCATAATGAAAGCCATGGTTAACACTTTTAAACACAAATTCAGGTTTTGCAATTCCAAAACTCACAACAGTTAAGGATTTAGACAGATTAAGAGATGATTTGACTTTTGAAGCTACAAGTGCAGTTTTTTAAGACAGGTAAGAGTCAAAAGAAGCTAAACAAGCATGAACCAATAGACTTTATCCACTGAGCTAACCTTAATTGCAGTTTAAGCATTCAATCCAAACACACCTTTATGTAACTGATTTGAGCTTAAAACAGATTTTAACAATGAAACAACTTATTTAATGATCAAGCTAACTTCAACCAATCTAGTTACTACTATTTGAACACTTTTTAACAGATTAAGATTGCAATTACAGATTATGCTAAAAAAAATTGAGAATCACTTACAACTGCCCATAGCCACAGTGGCTTGCAAACTATGAAACAGTAACCACTATCCTATCAATTCAAACCCAAATGACTAAAATCCAACCCAACTCCATGTCTGAATCAACCCATTACCAATTCCATAACTATTTGAACCACCAGTTGACTTTTGTTGACTTTCCATTGAACTTGATTAAACTGATTCTTCAAGCTTACAAAAAGCTATATAGAGCTTAAGTAAGATGATTTGAGCTTAAATAAAGCTTATTGAAGCTTTGAATTCCAAAGTTTGAGTTTGAAATTTAGAACAGTGTACATAAGATATGCAAATGAAATGAAACTTTGATTTAGAGATCCAAACTGAATTATATCAACTAGATAACTTGTTTTCAGTATCATAAAGCTTAAAAATACAAAGTTGAAGGCTAATTAAGATATTTAAGAAAAATGCGACATACAAGTGAAATTAAAAATTAACTACTTCTCTTCTTCTCTGTCTTCTGCTTCTTTTATGCATCAGAAATACTCCACGTGGCATTATGATGCAATCCCACCTCCCAATTCAACCAATGGCAGGGTTTAGAGTGTTTTTCATGTTTTTTCCAATTTTGGCGGGAAGTGGTATTTTCAACTTTTGGCTCTGAAAACAGGCACTAGTGGGGTGGTAGCATTTATTGTGGGGGGTCAAGTGATGATGGGGGTGGTGGAAAACAGGGGAAAAGGTGATGGGAAGAGGTGGAGTATTGCAGGTTTTTGGTCGGGGAAGGTAAGCAGGATGTGGCGGGTTTATCTGGTTTTGACTTTCTTTGACCAGGGGGTCAATTGGAAGGGGTCAAGGGCTAAGGCAGGGGGTTCAAAATAGGTGACAGGGGTCCAAGGTTCATAAAGGGCCAAAATTAGGTTTAGATAATAAGGACCAATGTTGTAAAATCTGAAAATGTAGGGACCTGTTCTGCCAAATCATCAAACTTGTTCCAAGGGCTGAAAATGACAAGCTTCAAAAGTATAAGGACCAAAATTGCCATTTTGCAATTTTCCAGGGGCTAATTTTGCCAATTTTCAAACTTGGAGGACCATTTGTGTAATTTTCTCAAACTTTTGATATTTTTCACCAAAGGACTAAATTTGATAACTTTTGATTTTAAAAGGACCTTTGGTGACTTTACTTTTGAAATTATGTGCTCAGGGACTGTTTTTGACAACTTTTGAAACTAGGGGGACTGAAACTGCAATTTTTTGCAAATTTGAAATGTTTTTCATCTGATTTTGATATTTTTGCATTTAAAACACATAAAACACTGATTTGTGATATTTTGATCATTTTGATGTGTTTCTGAGCGTTTTCAGATGATTTTGCAGTTTAAATAGTACGAAAATGATGAGTATTTAGACACTCATCACATTCTCAAATCCATTGATGAAGGACCATATCGGGTTGAGACGACTAGAGACATACTTGATACTAATGAAGATGGTACTCCTGTTTACGGAATGGACAGACCTAAGATGTACGATGAGCTTGATGATAAGGAGAAAAAGAGATTCGATGCAGATATCAGGGCTTCAAACATTGTTCTTCAAGGTCTTCCTAAAGACATCTACAAGCTGATCAATCATAACACTGATGCAAAGGCTGTTTGGGATAACGTTAAGATGCTTCTCTCAGGTTCAGAATTAACTATGGAAGACCGAGAATCCCAACTCTATGACGAATTTGAGCACTTCAAGATGAAACCAGATGAGAGTGTCTATGAGTACTATGTGAGATTCCATAAGTTAGTGAATGACATGAGGAACATCAGAATGACTATGCCTAACATTCAGCTGAACTCAAAGTTTGTGAACAACATGAATCCCGAATGGCACAAGTTTGTCACAGCTGTGAAGCTCACTAAAGGATTGAAGAATACAAACTATGAGCAACTCTATGCCTTCCTCCTTCAGAATGAGAGACATGCCATGTTTGAAAAATTGATTCTCAATCAGTTCAAAACCAACCAGGGAGAGACAAGCTCGTCTAATGACTCAACAGCCTTCTACTCAAACATCGGAATCACAACCAAAGCATCTCAAGTCATACCCTTGGGGAATGGTAATCACAAACTCATTCCTGATCCCATGTTCAAACAAGCTGATGCTGATGCACACGTGGGTAACATCATCAATCAACTAGCTCTTCTCATTAGTCAAAACATGAATTCTCTCCCACAAACCAACAACAACCTCAGAACTGCATCTAACCCAAATAATCAAGCCACTGTTAAAGATGGAAGGATCGTGGTGCAACCAGTTCAGGAAAGACAGTATGATCAGGGAAGAGGTGGAGCTGGGAGAGGTTATGTTGGAAACCAGAATCGAGGAAGAAATGGTAACCAAGGTCAACCTAAGCCAATCAAATGCTATAACTGTGGTGGTGAAGGACACATTGCAAGGAACTGCACATCTCCAAAGCGTCCACAGAATGCTGATTACTTCAGAGATAAGATGTTGCTGGCACAAGCTCAGGACAATGGTGCTGCGTTGGATGAAGAGGAATTGTTGTTTCTTGCTGAGGGCAATGCCAAGACCTATGATGCAGATGTGGATGAGCAGCCTATTAAGGAGATAGGTCACAATCATCAGAACGCCTTTCAAGTCGCTGACTGTGATGCATACGACTCTGATGTAGATGATGGACCTACTGCACACACAATCTTTATGGCTAGCATCTCTCCAATGGTTTCTCCCAAGATCTCTTCTTCACCGCAAGCTGGCCCATCCAAGGACAAACTCATCTCAGAGGTATTAAAGCTATACGATGATGCTGATGTGCAACAGATGCATGACAAAGTACAACCAACTGAAACTATTGAATCAAATATTGAAAATATGGGTAATATCAATATTGTCCCATACGATCAATACGTGAAACAAAGTGAAAGTGAAGTTGTACCAAGTGATGCATCTTCTGCAGTCTACAATGACTATGTCTTTGATGAATACACTGCATGTGCTCCTGATGATTCCATAATTTCTGAACTAAATGCCTATAAGGAACGTGTTGCTATTTATGAACAACGTGCAAAATTTGAGTTGACCACTCGTGAGCAGGAAATGGATGACCAAGTGCGTACAGTAATTAGAAAAAGTAATTTTAGAGAAGAAGTATTGAAACAAGAATTAAATTCCTTGCAAGAAAAACTTTCTAAAACCGCTAAGCAAAAACAAGAACTTCAAGAAAATGTGAAAATGCTTAAGCAAGAATTTAATGCAAAGGAATCAAAGCTCTTAAGAGATTTTTCTAATCTGAAAACTTTGAAAAACAAACTTGAAAACAAGTTGTACATGCAAGGAAACACCATTCAGACTGCTCACATGATCACTAAGCATAGAGTTCTAAGCGATAAGCATAGCATTCCCATTATAGAGTTCTAAGCATAGCATTCCCATTATAAACCCAACCCTGAGTATGGAAAGATAGCAAAAGCAGCTCAAAGTGTTATCTATGATGGCAATGAGATTCTTAAACCTAGACAAAAACCTAGTTGCATTGAGTGCACTGAGGATGACAAGAAATTAGATGAAGTCACTAGGGAGAAGATGAATAAGAAACTAAATGATCCTAAATGCAAAGAGAAGAAAGTAATTATCACTCCCCATGACTACAAGAAGGAAAACTGGATTTCCTTGAACAAGTTTAAGACTCAGACATTGTTGACTCCCGAACAAGTCTTTTGGAAAATGGATTTAGATAAGCAGAAAGCTGAAAATATTGTAGAAACAAACCCTCCCCTTCGGAAAATGCCTAGAGCGACTGTGTATCCTCCTAATACACCAATGCATCTTGTACCTAGAACAATTGCCACTAAAAGCAAGACATTAATTAGCCAATACGTTATATTTCAACTATTTGTTGATTTTGAGAAAACTTGCAAGAAAAGGATCACACCCACTGGTATAACTGAAGGAGAAAGGGGTTTTGAACAAATGAAAGAATGTTATTTAACTGAGGTCATGCCTTTCTTTAAACTTCTAAAGGATCACTTTGAGAGTCTTAAAAAGGGGATAGAAACGGATATTAAGGGAATGGAAAAGGAATTTGATGCAATAATAGTTGAAATTAATGACTATGAGCGTGCACTAAAATATAATGAGATTGAGAGAAAGAACCTGCATACATTAAATGAGAATCTTATTACTGAATGTGTTGCTCAAGATGTCTTTTTCACTGCTTCAAATTGCTCTATTAATGCTTCCAAATTTCATGAACTATCTGTGGCCCTGAAAGTCTCCCATGATCGTGTCATTGAGCTTGAAAAAACTAATTCTAAACTAAATGAGAAAATTGAACTGGATGATCATGACAATTTGGTTAAACATTTTTCTAAACTAGAAGTTGAGTATTTTAATCTACAACTAAAATATCAACATCTCAAAGAAAATGTCAAAACTTCAAATATCAAGACATCTTCAGATGCTCCAGAGTTTGATGCAGTTTTTCAAATTAACAAACGAGATGAACAGATTCAAGCTCAGTGTAACACGATCAGAAAGTTGAAAGCCCAAATCTCTCAATTAAAGGGTCAAACGAACAATATGACAGGCTCCCAAATGCCTCCTCCTTTAGATTCTCAGAATTCTCAAACGTTTCATCTTCAAAATCTAGTAAATGCTTTACAAAAGGAAAACGAAAGTTTTCTAGAAGAAAATGAAAAGGTTAAACGTCATTTCAATGAGTTATTTGAATCAATTAAAGTCACTCGTAACAAAAACAACGAACAAATAGCTTCATTGCAAAAGGAAATTGAGAATTTGAAGTCAGGTAAAAGGGAAAATGCCAATGATCAATGGGGAGAATGGTGTATCTAAGGCTCACTCTGGTAATAAATATGCTTTATCTGTGACATATGTCCCCCCTCATCTGAGGAACAACAAACTTGCCATTCAAACATATTTCTCATCCCTTAAGGATTGCCTAGAATGTCTGCGTGAGATTGTTGAAGAGGATAAGCTAGAGAAACCACATGATAATGTAATTGGACATGCATGCTTATATGCCAAACGATCTCAAGAAATCTTAGAATGCTTGATCACAATATGCCCAAAGACATTAGGTGAGAGAGTTAACCCTTTGATTCCATGCTCGATGCCTAAGGCCAAATATGATATGCACTCGATTCCCAATGTTTTGAATGTGAACCGTAGTGTACCCTTGAGTAGTTCAGATTCTAGATCTGTCAATGCTAAGAAAGAGAACTCAAGCGTGCCTTCTAGGAGTACAAATCTCAGTACCTCTAGTTTTAAGAGTGTGAACCGTAGTACACCTGCATGTAGTTCAGATCCCAGCACATCTAAACAGGTGGTGCAAAGAGTAGTAAAACAAACTAATGTTCCCATTCCCTCTACAGGAGTAATCAGTGACATTAAAGGGAGCAGGTCAAAGTCTCAAGACAATACAAGGAATGATAGGACCTCTCAAGCTAAGAATGTGCACTGGAAGAGAGTAGAAGAACAATCTAGGAACCTTAAGTTTGAATCGAATAAAACGAATCGTGTTGATTCTAGTATTAGCCATAGGCGTACTGTAATTAATTCGAATTCTGATACTATTTGCATACCTTGTACTGATGATTGCTTGAATTCTGTTTCTAATCATGGATGTGATGTTAATGTTCTGCCTAATGATGTTAATTGTGCAGTTAATTTTGTTAATGCTAAAATTCATGCTAAAAAGGCTAAAAGGCAAAAGCGAAGAGAGTTAGAAAACAATGGAAACCCACAGGAAGAACATTCAGCAGAATAGGCTTTTATTGGATACCTGTTGGTCATAAGACTAATCAGATAATGCCCACTAGAAAATGGATGCCTACTGGTAGAACTATTCCCTTAAGAAGTGGTCACACTGTAAATAGGGCTAATACAGACACTAGTATTGCATCTATTCACAATGATTCCATTACCTCATTTTCTGATATGAATGCTTCTATTTCTGATGTGGGTGGTCCAACCATTGTAACTAACCAAATGGAACCCATTCTTGCATGGGGATCCCAATTATCCAGTTATCCATTCTTGTCTGTGTTCAACTGCAGATCGTTCAAATCGTTCTGTGGTACCTGGACTCAGGCTGTTCCAAGCATATGACTGGAGACCGGTCACGGCTCATGAACTTCGTGAGCAAATTCATCGGGACTGTTAGATTTGGTAATGATCATTTCGGTGCTATTATGGGTTATGGAGATTATGTTGTTGGTGACAGTGTCATCTCCAGAGTGTATTATGTGGAAGGTTTAGGTCATAATCTGTTCTCTGTTGGTCAATTCTGTGATTCTGATCTAGAAGTAGCCTTCAGAAAACATACCTGCTTTGTTAGAGATCTTAATGGTAAGGAACTGTTGAAAGGAACTCGTGGCTCAAACCTTTACACCATCTCAATCGATGACATGATGAGAGCTTCACCAATCTGCTTGTTATCAAAGGCTTCAAAAACAAAGTCATGGTTATGGCATCGTCGTCTCAATCACTTGAACTTCGGCACCATCAACGATCTTTCCAGAAAGGACCTAGTTGTAGGTTTACCTAGACTAAAGTATGAAAAGGATCATCTTTGTTTAGCATGTCAATTGGGAAAAAGCAAGAAGTATGCCCATAAACCCAAACCTACTAACTCTGTCACAGAAGTTCTTCATATGATTCATATGGATTTATGTGGACCAATGAGGGTGCAGAATATCTTTGGGAAGAAATATGTGTTAGTTGTGGTTGATGATTATTCTAGATTCACCTGGGTCAAGTTCTTAAGGACAAAGGATGAAACTCCTGATATCATCATCAAACTCATCAAACAGCTGCAGGTTAGACTAAACAAAACTGTCAGAATTATCAGAACAGACAATGGAACTGAGTTTGTCAATAAACAACTTAGTGAATTCTATGAAAGCGTTGGAATCAGCCATCAAAGAAGTGTTCCACGAACCCCTCAACAGAACGGTGTAGTTGAAAGACGAAATCGTACTCTTGTTGAAGCTGCTAGAACAATGCTGATCTACTCAAAGGTTCCAATGTTTCTCTGGGCTGAAGCAATTGCCACTGCATGCTACACACAAAATCGTTCTCTGATTCATACTATTCATGGAAAAACTCCATATGAACTTGTCCACAACAGAAAACCCAATCTATCTTTCCTTCGTGTGTTTGGTGCACTGTGCTATCCAACAAATGAGGGTCAAGAATTAGGCAAACTTAGGGCTAAAGCTGACATTGGAGTATTTGTAGGATATGCACCAAACAAAAAGGGATACCGAATCTACAACAAAAGAACCCGAAATATCATGGAAACAATTCACGTTACGTTTGATGAGCTGACCGGTCAAATGGCTCCTGGACACTCCAGCTCAGGACCCACACTTCAAAACAGTCCTATTGGTTCATCCCTTGTTCCAAACTCCTCTCAAGAAACTCCATATGTACCTCCATCTGAAGATGATGTAAAGAAATTGTTTGATCCCATGTTTGATGAACTGTATGAGTCTACTACTAATGAGGTGCTGATCCCTACAACAGAGGATGCTCATATTCCAATGAATGAAGTCAATCCATCAGTCTCAATATCTGTAAGTCACGAAGCACCTGCTGCTGATCCTTCAGTCTCATCAACAAATCATCATTCTTCAAATGTACATCATGGAAATGTTTCTGGCATCAATGATGAAGTTAATCCCTTTGCGACTCCTGAAGATGCTCCATTTGAAAACATATTTGCTACTCCTGAATCATCATCAGAACCATCTTCTTCAGGAGACATTGACTCAGCTACCTCAGTTCCTCAACAAATGCCACATGAACACCTCAGAAAATGGACTCACGATCATCCATTAGACAACATCATTGGAAATCCCTCTCGTCCTGTATCAACCCGGAAGCAACTCGCAACCGATGCCTTATGGTGCTTCTTCAACTCCGTACTATCTAAGATCGAACCAAAAGATGTTAAAACTGCTATGAATGAAGATAGCTGGTTCAATGCTATGCAAGATGAAATTCATGAGTTTGATCGTCTTGATGTATGGGAGTTAGTACCTGCTCCAGACTGTGCTATGATTATAGCTCTAAAATGGATCTTCAAAGTAAAACTTGATGAGCATGGTGATGTGTTGAAGAACAAGGCTCGATTAGTTGCTAAAGGATATCGTCAAGAGGAGGGTATAGACTTTGAAGAATCTTTTGCTCCAGTTGCTCGAATCGAGGCAATCAGAATCTTTCTGGCTAATGCTGCTAGTAAGAACATGGTAGTTTATCAGATGGATGTAAAGACGGCATTTCTAAACGGAGATCTTAAAGAAGTCGTCTACGTCAGCCAACCTGAAGGATTTGTGAATCAAGAGCATCCTACTCACGTTTATCGTTTGAAGAAGGCTCTTTACGGTTTAAAGCAAGCTCCAAGGGCATGGTATGATACACTGTCAAAGTTTCTTCTATCAACCGGATTCATCAAAGGAGCAGTTGATCCTACATTGTTCACCAGGAAGTCAGGCAAACATTTGATTCATGTTCAAATTTATGTTGATGATATTATTTTTGCCTCGACTGACCCAATGGAATGTGATCGTTTTTCAAATGAAATGAGTTCAAAGTTTCAAATGTCAATGATGGGACAAATGTCATTTTTCTTGGGATTACAAATTTCACAAAGTCCCGGAGGCATTTTCATAAATCAATCTGAATATGCAACAGAGATTTTAAAGAAATTTGGATTTGATTCATGTGACCCTGTTGACACCCCCATGATTGACCGAACCAAACTAGATGAGGACCTCTCAGGGATCATGATTGACCAAACGAAATATCGGAGTATGATTGGATCCCTGATGTATCTCACTGCTAGTAGACCAGACATCTTGTTCTCTGTGTGCATGTGTGCTAGATACCAGGCTAAGCCTACTAGAAAGCACCTTGAAGCAGTTAAACGGGTCTTTCGGTATCTCCAAGGAACCATCAATATGGGACTATGGTACCCGAAGGACACCGGTATGTCACTAACGGCCTATGCAGATGCCGATCATGCAGGTTGTCAAGATACACGTCGAAGTACGTCTGGAGGTGCTCAGTTTTTGGGTGATAAGCTTGTGAGCTGGTCTTCAAAGAAGCAAATGAGTACTTCTATTTCCTCTACAGAGGCTGAATACATAGCCATGTCATCTTGTTGTGCTCAAATCTTATGGATGAGATCTCAATTATCTGACTATGGCTTTGAATTCAACAAAATCCCTCTGTACTGTGATAATAAAAGTGCTATTGCTCTCTCATGCAACAACGTTCAACACTCAAGAGCAAAGCATATCGACATTCGACATCATTTCATCAGGGAACAGGTGGAAAAAGGTGTGGTGGAACTATATTTTGTAAGGTCTGAATATCAGTTAGCAGACATCTTCACCAAAGCTCTTCCAAGAGAACGTTTTGAGTTTATTCTTCCACGACTTGGTTTGAAAAGCCTTCAACCAGAAACTCTCAAACGTCTTCAGGAGGAAGACGAGGAGTAAAGGTCTTTCTTCATCTATCTCTTGTACATATATATTTGAAAAACAAAATACAAAATTATAAAACCTTCAAAAATCAAATAGAAAAATATAAAACTTTCAAAATCCATAAAAAAAAAAAAAAAAAAAAAAAAAAAAAAAAAAAAATTCGAAAAAAATCTTCAAAAAATATTTTCATTTTTGTCATGTTTCTTCCGGTTCGATAATATCTACGGTCTTTGTGCTGTCATTCAAAGAATGACACGGGACTTTAGATGTTGTTCGAATTCTTTAAAAAAAAAAAAAAAAAAAAAAAAAAAAAAAAAAAAAAAAATTGAGAGAAAGAGAAATGGTTTATTGTCATTTTCAGGCAATAACTCGGTTTTAAAAGAAAGAACAGAGCCATGTTTCACCATGTTTTCAAATTCCATGCTCTGATTCTATAAACATTTATCTGCTGAAAACCAAATGCTTTGAAAAATAACTCGATCTCTATTTTTGATAATCATCTGGACTTATTTGTCAAAATCTCTATCTCTCAATCAACAACCTATGTCATTGATTGAGGGGGAGAATGATTTCAATTAAATTAAAAAAGTTATTTGGCATTCAATTGTTTTCAAAAAATATACATGCATGTTTTATAAATGGAGTTTAAAGTCTTTACAAATCCGATCCTTATCAGTTCAAAAGCTTTCACAATCATGTCACAATTCTCCTTAAAAGCTTTCAAAATCAATTTAAATCTATACGAGATCACAAATCTCAAATGCTTTGATAATTGTGATCGGGGGAGAATGTGTGATTTAAATTGGATTTAAACTGATAATTCGGTAAATGGTGTTATAAGAATGTACATGCTGTCCTTCCCACATGTGACAAACGATTTCAAATTTTCATGCACATGTTGAGGGGGAGCATCTATCTTAAACCTTTGATTTGAAACGTGATCATTCATCCCAATGTGCAGGTTCCCTCTAGTATGTGCAAAACTCTTTTCAAACCTCGAGGCACATATTGAGGGGGAGCAAATTCATGGAAACCTCATCCTTCTCGGAAATGCTATACCCACTTGATCTGTTGAGGGAAGTGATGTTGATATCTTTTAGAAAATGGTAATCAAAAGAAGTTAATTCTTTCTCTTGTCTCCGTGTGCAAAAACATTTTCAAATACTTGATGCACATGTTGAGGGGGAGTTCTCGTTCTAAAAATATCAAAAACAATTCAGGTACAAAATGCTTTGATAATATATCACAAGTATCTGAATTGATTTTCAAATGGTTTTCAATTGGATCCAATGGCAGACGAACAATACCAAATTGACCGACCAACTTTACTTTATGTACGGTGATATAAGGATGATAAGGTTAGGTATTGGTTCCCATGATCCGCCAGAACCGGAGGGATCTACCCAGGGACAATCCACTAGTTAGTGTAGAAGTCCTTAGGTATGATGATAAAAGGAGAAAAATGAGATAAGGGAAGAGTGCGGACTAAGACTGAGCTAGTACTGGAATAAACCCAACAAGGTTCTAGCTATGAAGTCTCGGTAAGCACTGAAGGGGTTGAAGAATTAAAAAGAATTGAATGAGAATAGGGTGAAAACAAATAGCCCTCCATTAATTCAACCTTAGGGCAGAAACCGGGTTCACTTCATATGCTACTGATGGTAACATCGGTATTGAAGACAAGACGTCATGGACCCAGTGACGCACTGCACTTCAACTTTCCAAACCACTCAAGTTCCTCTTAAAAGGACTTGTTTCATTCTCACGGGGAACCGACATTATCTATCGACTTTCTCTTAGAGATGGTTGATATTGAAGAAGGAGACCCTCTCCCTAGTCTCCGTTATAGGATCCAAATATGCACAAATTGAGTCTAGAGCCACGAGATCATCAATAAATCTCATTAGGACACTTTCAATAAAGACTCTCTGTTTCACACAATGTGGAAAGAGAGATTATATCTTGAGTCCTACGCATTATCCTTGTGGTATTGCCAGAACATCTGAGTGATGTGTTTACATATTCACAATGAAGATGGAAAGCCTTCTGGAGCCAACATCAAACAAGCTCCTGGTAGGTGGCATGTGAGATCTATTATATAGATCAACCATGTGACAACTGAACAGAAACAATGGGGCGATTCAATCTCTTGAATCAATCCTGGTTCAGGTTATGGATTGACGGATACCTTTGAAAAACCTGTCTTTGTGCTTAAAAACTCTTTTCTTTAGCACATTGACTGTGTACTCATTTTTCAAACCAAAAGGTATTTTTATGATTGATAATTGATTTTCAATAAAACCTTCGATGTATTGCAAAAACAATTTCTATTGAGCAATACACGATTGTTTTTCAAATCTCTTTTCATCAATCAGTGGACTTAAAAATTCGCTGGTTCACTCACTCCGTGTTGTCTTCTTTGAGATGTTCCGGTTTGAGAACAGCTAGAACAGCTGCGAAACCCTGTCAAGGAGATTCTTAGGAATCCTACCTGATCACAGGCAGTACTTGTACTGATCAACGGGGAACCGTGGGCCGTGTACCTTAATTCAACGAAAGTGATCAAAGACGCTTTCGTGCGATTTATTGCTAACTGTTGTATGCAGGTACACCCGACGTTTGCAGCTGATCAGAATGAAGCGGTCAATCCATAGCCGCATGCTCACTTAACACATTCATCTCAAAAGAAATCATGATTAGTGCATCAATGACTCTGATATTTTCACTCCATGCTTCTGCTACGCTGCTGCCAATATCATGAATCAACTAAAGCTTCCGCTACTCTGATGAGAAGATATCATGATCCAGAATGTGAGCATGTCGGTCCCAAAGTCACAACACCACAATGGATGTCTCAGAGATTGTTGATAGCTGATGATCTCAAATGATGGCTCAAAATTATCATCACGTGGATCAGTAAAAGACCTCCACTTGGAACAACCAAACATGCAATGTGAAGAATCAATGACTACAAGCTCAGGAGCAAAGGACTACATCAAGAATGCAAGATCAACTGTTAAATGTAATATCTATTTGTATTCAATGTAATTTTGGTACATGATTGAGGTGACCTCCCTTAGGGGGAGATTGTTAGGAATTAGAAATTCCCAGTATTAAAGAGTCGGTCACCTCAAGTATATATAATCGTTAGAAAGCTCGTAGTCGTAGTTCTTTTAAGTTAAGTAGTAATTTAGTTAAGTAACACCGTGGAGGACGGACGGGTCTTTACCCACTGTATGCCTGATCCACAACCCAAAGTGTGGCGTTTTATGTAAGACTATAAATACTCTCTACCTCCCAAGGTAGAGAGTTGGAGCTCATAATAATATCTTTCACTTTCTCTCACTAAGTTCCCTAAACCTCTAACTTTCTCTCTCTAGAATTCCATCTATATGCTACTTTGTGTTATGGTTTGATGTGTATGTGAAAAGTTATATCTTACAGGATACAAAGGCTGCAAGTTCTGGTGGCTTCACTGAAGTTAAGTCTGGTGCTGAAGTTAATACTGGCTTCGAAGATGTTGATATTGGTTATGCAGTAGTTAATACTGGTGCAGATATTAATACTGGTAGTGAAAAACCAGAGTTTGCTAGTGTTGATGTTAGTACTGGTGGTGTCAAGACCAGTATTGGTGATGATTTGGTGCAGAGAAAAGGCAAAGGGATACTGCAAGAGACTTCTAAACCTGCAAAGACTAAAAAGCAACTCAGAGAAGATGCAGCTGAAGAAGCAAAACTTGCAGAACAAAAATTGAAAGATTAGCTTATTGCCAAGAACTTGCAGGAGCAACCAGAACTAACTAAAGCACAAAAGAAGAGAAAAGTTAAAGTTATGAAAGCTGCATAGTTCTATACAGATGAATATTGGGACACCATTAAGGCTAAACTTGAAGTAAACAAAGATATCCTAGCTGATATTGGTGCAGAAGATTATGCTAGGAAGATGGTGGAAATGGTAAATGAGAAGAAAAGGCTTCTTAGAGAACAGAGAGAGAAGGAAAGAAGGAACAAACCTTTAACTAAGGGTGAACAAAGGGAGTATATGATGAACTACATCAAAAGTCAAGGGGATCCTAACTATAAGATGGGTCAGTTAAAGAAATTGAAGCCTGATGAATTAAAAGCAGAATTTGAAAAGGTTATGAGGCAAATCCAAAGTTTTGTTTCTAAGGATTCAGAACTTGAAGCTCAAAGGATGAAAAGGCAAGGTATCACACTTCAGTCAGAAGAAGTGAAGAAGTAAAAGGTTGCAGATACTGAAGCTGTGGCTACATCTGGATTTGTAAATAAAGAAGAAGATATTGAGGTTAAGAAACCAGTTGTAAAGTGGACTAGAAGAAAGTCTACTGTTAAGAAAGGTGTGAAGAAGGGTAAACCTGACACTAAGGAAGAAGTGGAAGCCTATATGGAGGAAAAGGTAGATGAACCTTCTCTTGAGGAATTTACAATGGGAACAATTCCTAAGAGTTCAAACCCTACTGCTAAGATTGTAAAATGGCAGATAATCAAAACTGGAGGTAAAGGGGTATACCAGATAATAAGGGAAGATCACCATGATGTTATACATGTTAACTTTACAGGTATGCTTCAGGATTTAACCAGGGATGATTTGAAGGAGTTATACAGGCTGATGATGGAGAAATATGGTGATAAGAGACCTAAAGAGGAATATGAAAGAGTCCTTTGGGGAGAATTGAAAACCATGTTTGAGACAACAGCTGCTAGAGATGAGATTTGGAAGCTAGCCTGTAAAGAACAAGTGATCAGATGGAGATACTTTCACACTTGTGAAGTGCATTGTCTAGTCCTGAAAACTGCAAACATCTACATGCTAACTAAGGTGGAGTATCTAATTCCAAACATGGTTTGCAGGGTCATGCTTGAGAAGAAGCTACTTAGTGAAAGAAAGGATGACGCATGCTATCAGCTTTTGAGGTTAGTTGAATCAAAATCTTAACAACAATAATTTTAAATGTTTGAAAGAATTTTCTAAGTGCTGTTGGGTATGTTTTAAAAGTTGATAAATAAAATGGTTTTGAGATGGTTTCACTAGGTGAAGGTGCTTTGCACCAACACAACAAATGGTAATCAGTCCACCATGTCTAATCAACATAAGGACTGGCTAATCCATGAGCAAACGACTCTGGTAAAGATATCTCAAATCCGTTTATGGCTGACAATTTGCCAAAAATTGTATGGTAATCAACTCACCATATCTGTGTTTGATAAAGAGTTGGCTAGCCCACAAGAGTATGGCTTGTGGTAAAGGCTGTGGAAAAACCATAACTGGTTATTAATTCACCAGGGTATTTGATACACCAAAGAATAAACTAGTCCAAAAAGGTACGGCTTTTGGTAAAGACAAGTCAAATCCGTTGATAGCTGATGATTTGCTAAAAATCATATGGTATTTCAACTCACCATGTTTCATGTACAAAGATTTGAAATGGTTATCAATGTACCATGGTTAGTAAACCAAACATTGGCTACTCCAGAGTTATGGCTAACTGGTAAAGAGATATCAAATCCGTAAATTTTCAATGATTCACCTCTCACAGGAGTTAACACACCTAGAAGTGATGAGAATAGTATAAAACATTATAAATTGATGTACAGATTGCCAATGTTGCTGAAAAGAATTGAAGAACAACCATGGAGTGCTAATACTTGTCTTACAGATGCTGCAGAGATAAATATTGAAGATTCACAGGATTGCAGCTCAAAATAATTCCAAGAAGAAAGCTTACAACATCCTCAGAAAGCTCAAATGAAGAAACTTGAAGTTCACAAGTGAAGATCAAGTTAGGGGAGGATTGTTGGGAATTATGTAAACCAGACTTAATACTGGTAGTTATAACAGTTAAGTCTGGTAGGCTAGATTTAGTAGTTAAGTCTGCCAGTACTAAAGTTAAGTCTGGCAGACCTAAGTTAGTTCTGTTTAGTATTCTTAGTGAAGTCTGTTTATGAAAAACATAAATAGTTTGTTAGAATAATATTAGGGAAGGATATGTACGCGTAGAGATATCTTAAGAAGAGATATGTATATCCTTCTACACATTTTGTATACTAGGGTTTCCTAAGTGTATAAAGGAACCCTAAGGCATAGTGTCTTGTACGACTAGAATATACAAAGTTTATTAGAACGACTAATAGTAAAAGTTTATCTAGTAAAATAGCAATTGTGTTCTTGCTTATTGTTAAGATTCCACATTAACACTAAGTACTCATTGTTAAAGAGTTCTTCATATAACTAATTTGGATTTATTCAAGTTTGTTATTGTCTTACAAAGGCCGCTTAGATCCATAACTTTGGACCTACAATAACTGCTCATCATGTGTTATTTTTCATATGTAAGTTATATATATTAACTGTGTTTTGTAGCTAAACATAGTTTTGTCGTGGCAAAAATTGTATAGCATAAAATGCAACCGTATTTTGCAGCCGATTTGATATATGGACCAATGTACTAGATTTGGGATTCCATTGACAGTCATATGTTTTGTAGATCTTATTTGGATAATATATGAGTGGCCATGATGATTCAGTTACTCTATGAATTGTAATTTTGGCGTAAAAAAAATCGGATGGCATAAAATGCAACCATGCTTGTTGCCAATACGATATCTAAGCCTAGACTCAGATTCTTTTATAAATTGGCACCACTATCAAAAATTAAAATTTTGGTGATTTGGGATTTGAGCTTTTTTAGTTGACGCGTTTAGCTTTCATTTTCATGAAGTAGAAGTTCCCAATAACTAAAAACGTTTTGTTGATCCCCAAAATCCCAGTACAGTCAATTCTTGAGGAGTGCGAGAGTGCTCGGTATAATCTTTATTTTTAATGCGTGTTCCCTGATGTTCTATCTAGCATCCTCAACGCTTCTTGAGAATGTTAAGATCATGCGCTCTGATTCATTGTTGCATAATGTAGGCTATTCTTGAGGAGTGTGAAGGTGCTCGGTATAATCTTAAGTTTTATTTTGTGTTCTTTTAGGATTATATCTAGCACCCTTAATGCTTCTTGAGAATGTTAAGATCCTGTAAATTGATTCGTTGTTGCATAATTTATAAATATTGAAGAACAAAAAAGGTATGTACGTATATTAGTATCTTTGATGTGGACTGGTGCATTGTGGATTTATTGATAGTTAATCTTTAGTCTTACATGAAGATATTTGCTTCAAAATTGTATAAAAGGGTAGTAGTTCTGGACAGTACTTGCTTGGCTGTGCTATTTTGGTTACTTGATAAGTTGTAATTTAGGCGTGTCAAAAACCGGATGGCAGAATACTTAACCGTCTTTTGTAGCGGATACGATATCTGAGCAAAGGAAAGTTCTGTAAAAACTAAACTCGAAATAGTAGGACCATGGGATTTTATATCTTTATTTGGCCATGATATTTTATTACATGGTGCTCCTTAATTTACACTGCTTATTAATGATCGTTTCAGGCAAGGTGGAACAATAGTGACCTTTTTGGTTGAAAGTCTGTTCCTCTCAGCTCCAAGACAATTTCCATGTTTAAATGTCCAGCCAACACTGGCGACCTGTGGCGGTATGGCTTGAAAATATTCATGTTGAAAATCAATTCATTTCAAAGTTGGTGTATCATTTGAGCGTGAAAAAAATCCCACCCGTTCCAAACACTGCTTAAAACTGTTTTGAATTTGATTATTGCTTTTTCAAACAGTTTCTAACATTGTAGAGAGTGAGAGATGGAGATGAAGTTGATTATTGCTTTTTCAGACTGTTTTGAATTTGATTATTGCTTTTTTAATCAGTTTATTAAATAGTTATGCTCATAAGTGGCGATGCTTTGTAAGTAAGCATAAATGGGGATGTTCTGTTCATAAGTGGTGATGCTCATAAGCATACGTGGTAATGTTCTAAAGTATAAGTGTTGATGAGCAAATTATGAATTCATTTTTAAACACTTGTCTCCGTAGTAAAAGTAAAAAAGTATAATGTTTCCGTAAACGAGTAAAAGGTGGGGCTATGAAATCACCTTATGCAAGATGATAGGAACGTGTAAGAAAAGTGATGAGGTAAAATGATACGGGAAGCCGCGAGCTTTTAATGATGACCTAAAATAAAATAGGCGCGTTTTAGATTTATAATAATAATGAAAATATACAAATGAGTTTTATAAAGTATTACGTATAAATTATACATTATACTTAGTGTTTTTAAAAGTTTATAACCTTAAGGGACTAGTTTTGACCATTTTATACACTTTTTACAAGTTTTATTATCAAGTTAATTGGTGTTATATAAGTTATCTGATTTTAGAAAATTCACTACTTCTAAATCGTAAAGAGTTATGATTCGTTATTTACGTCTTCAGAAAGGTATTTGAGTCTGCTAATCAGATTTGTGGGTCTCATTGTCTCAAAAGGTACATAACTTATGTGAAATTACTAATATAACCTTAAATGTCAAAACAGTTTATTTTCAGTTTATAACAGTCCCGCGGAAATGACTCTATTTTACAAACTACAACTCTGATTTATCTCATTTCAGTGGCCACATTTAAAATAAGATGTCTACTAACATTTCTCTTTGAAAACCAATAGGGATTTCTTTACAAATTTTGGTCATTGAAATCTGGTTACCAAATCTGGCATAGTTTCGCCATTTATTTTCTAATTAAATCATCGGGTAGAGTTATAGAACGAGGCACCCAGAAAAATTACCACAAGACCTTGTACTATAACCCTATATTTTTACCTAAGACTCTAAAGCCACTAATTTGTGCAGTTAATTCCATTTAGTCCGTGGTCAAAACTGTCTTTACAAACAAGTCCAAAACATGATTTTCAAGTGTTTTTAACCATGTACAATGTATAACCATATCATATAAATGAATATTACATATGATTAAAATAAATACAGGAAGAACATGAAAATAATTTGGTTCCTTGCAAGGTTTTGTGATGAAAGGTGATAGGAACAAGAACAAGAACAAGAAAAACAACGAAAATCAATGACTAAACCACCAAAGCTTCCAATTCCTTATCAACTCTTACAAAACCCTAGCTTAACCAATCAAAATAGCAACTTGCAAACCCTTATAAAACCTTCCAAGAATACCCTTACTGAAAATCCTTTTAAACCCTAGGCTTGATGAGATTTGATGGAAAAGAACCATGTAGTAGCCTAAAAAACTAATTACCTTCAATCTATAAGTACAAGAACAAGTAAATTTTTTTGGTGATTATGATGTTATGGTGATGATAGTGTATGGTGGAGGAGAGGAAACCAAAGAGAAAAGAATCTTTTTTATCTTAGTTTTGCAAGAATGAGTAGATAAGTAGATGATTAATCTAGTTAAGTTATCTATTTTTCTAAACACATGACATGTGTAAATCTTGTGTTTTATTATTAGTATTAGTGATTAGAGGGTATAGTTTGATCTTGCTAATTAAAAACGTAAAGCTTTTAATATGTAAACGTAAAACCGGGTAATATAAAAGTCTAAAATATATAAAAATGCTATAATTGTCAAAATAACTAATTTTAGTATTTAAGATGAGACACAAGTTTAATGGAGTGTTTAATCATTTGTCAAGCTTAAAAACGCGTAAAACATAAGATGTGCAAGGTTTACGTAAAAGTAGGAAAATGATTATAGGACATATAAAATATGTTTGTAAGAAAACCAAAGTGCATAAAATATGTAGACTAAGCATAGTGTAGTGTTGGTGCAAGATAAATATTCGTGTAACAACGTACGCGAGTGAAACTACCCGGTTACTCGTATATTTAATTTCCACGAAATTAAAATAATAAGTAAAAGTAGTAGATTAAATAATGACCTGAAATATGTGATTTATTACATGATGGAAGATTGATTGCCTCAACTAAATGGATTTGTTTAGGTATGATGTTTATGTTGTGACAACTCGTATGTTTTAGGTCATTACTCAACTATAAACTCAAAACATTTTACTTTGAACGTTTGAATATTTACTTAAACGTATAACCATTAGGTTAAATCACGTATGACGAAAAATGACATTTAACGTAAACTGGCACTAGACTAAGTTTAGTCGACATCAAACATGTACTATATGACTTTTATAAGCATGTCTTATAAGTCTACACATTTCATTTTACATAAAACGTCCACGACTTGCATTTACGTTCACGCATGCAATATGTAACAATTCGTATTTTTCAGGTCATTATTTAACCACTTACTTTTACTTTTTATTTTAAAACTGAGACACATAGTCACACAACATCACGCGCACACACAATCAAACATCTTCTTCTACAATTCTAAAATTAACAAACAATATTTACAACACATTTAATTCCATAGAACCCTCTAACCGCTAATTAATTTTACTTTATAATTCCGGATGACTAAATTAAGGTTGTATGATTGTAAAATCGCAGTTCGTTCTACATTGAAGTTGATTCTAGAAATTAAACTCATTTTGTCAAAGAATAATAACCGGGAAAGGTTGTTTAGGCAAACAGGTTTTGGTCCATGGTTGGATATAAAGTCTTGCGATAATGACTGACTTATAATGCATTATGTTTTGCAACATCAGGTGTATGTTTCTAACATCTCGTCTGATTCCCCTCCATTAACATTCCTTATTGGGGATCATTGGTTACAGTTTGGCCGGAAAGAATTTTGTTTGATAACAGGGTTTCGATTTGGCAAAGTTTCAAAATTGATTAAACGATCTAGTGCATTTTGTGATCGTGTATTTGGTATGTGCAAAAACACATACCATTTCTTTACCAAAATAGACCCAAAATAACCAGATAAGAGCCGTTTATATCTAATATTTGTTGGTTTCTTGAGTTTATGCATGTGCAGGTACGGATATGGCAAAACACACAAAAGAAAGACAAATCGGACAAAACCCGAGCACGAGAAGGAAGAGAGTGCAAAAGCTGAAGCCGGGAAATCAAATTGAGTGAAATTAAAGATTTGAATGCTCAAGAAAGGAATTTGCAAGTTTGGATCATCTTTTCTCAAATTGTCAAGAATAGCCCCTGAAGTTTTAGAATTGACAATATTAGTCCTTGAAGAATCAAATTTGGCAAATTTGGTCCTTAGAGTTTATGGAAATGGCAAAAGACACCCTTGGAGTACACTTCCCAAATATTACACCTTGAGTCCCTCAACTTTGCAACTTAGCATAAAATACCCTTAATGAATGTTAAGAGAACTTGATGAATTTTAACCTTAAAATCATTTCCAACCCATATCACCTTCAGATCCATACTACCACTTACCCAAGCCCAACAGCCCATAATTCCCCAACCCGTCCAATAATAAAACCCACGGTCAAAACCTTTTTACCCCATGGTCAACAAAATTAAACCCGGTCAAACATCACTTTTACGTTTGGTCAAATAGTCAAAATATATTAAATAACCTAAAACCAAACGCGCCAAAATATCCCCCCCTTTACCCAGATCCTTAGAACCCTAAAATTCCCTTCACCCAATTAACCAAATTGAGTACAATTAAAGGATAAAATCCTGCATTCCCATTGGTTGAAGATGCGTGGCATATCATATGGAGGGCTGTGATTAGAGAAGGATTGATGGGAAGATGATCGAAGGCTCAGATTCGTCCAAAAGAAGCACACTCTCCTCTTATTAAAACTTCCAAAGCTCTTAGTTCAGCTATAAATACACAACGAATTCACAAGTTGTATCATGTAGAATTGTAGTAGGAAATTAAGTAGCTTATTTCTGTTTTTAATTGTTTCCTATTAGTAAAAGTAATTCTGTATTTCTATAATCAGTTGTATTCAGTTTTTGATTAATGAAAGTTATTTTTATTTTGCAAATTCTTAAATATTTCTAGTTACTGTTTTAATCATTTCAAGTGTTTAATAGTATTCATTTTAGTATAAGTAGCTTATTTCACCTTTAATTTCAGCTTGTTGATTCTCAAAACAAAAAATCATAAAAAAAGAGAAAATAATTGAAAAATAAAAAATATGTTCAAATCTGTTTCAAAGCTTCATTAAGCTTTGTTTTCTGTTTTTTTAAGCATACATGAGCTTATTATAGATTATTATGTGCTTATAATAGTTTCCTTATCAATTATACATACAAATCAATCAAATCAGTTTAAAATAATACCTATGCATTGTTGTAGAAAGCTAAGGAAGTGGCTGTAAGGGATTAGCCAGAGGGACTTTACCAGCTTATTCTATGAATAAGCTGGAGCTTGTAGCTGCCCTTAAGTGGGAACCTCTGTTCAGCTGAGGTTACTTATGAGTTCATGTTCTAATTTTAGCTTAAATTGTGCATTTAACTGATTTAGTAGATTAGATCTGTTAGAACCATGTTAATTCTGTTTAATTTGCTTATTGTAGTCTAGTTGTAGCTTATTTCACTTGATTAGATCACAGTTTAGTTTAGACTTCATTTATGCACATTTCTGATTGAATCTGAGTGGATCTGCACATTTTGGTAAATCATGATTTAAGACTGATTTGAGCTTGTATTTTGGATCCATTAGAGATAATTTGATTGTAATAAGCTGGCTTGAGGATTGTGATGGTTTAGATTTGGGCTTTGTAGTGTTAAATTTCATAACAGTTTAATATAGGAGTGTTTGGATTAGCTTGAAATTCTAAGCAAAAGGTTACTAAATGAGTTAGGAGTAGATTGAACAACTGCATCTAGTCATAATCAGTAGAACTAGGTCATAATTTTGTTTTTACATTCATAAATAGTCAAAATCATTCTTATCTCTTAATAATTTTCATATCAGTTGAATTTAGGTTAGCTTAATCTTGCATTTAGGTTTAGAATCTATAAGGATAGCTTAATTAGGACTCATTTCATCTCTAAACATCATTTAGGATTAAATTTAATCATTCAAAGTTCATATAAGTCAACATTCATCTTTTGTCAAAAAGTCAAAATGGATACAATAAGTTTCTGAGAGCTGTTCTTTTTGCATTTTTAAAATCTTCACAGTAAGTCCAATTCAGTTGAAATTTGGGAATTAAGTACTTTGGTTGGTTATGATTAAGAATTCAATTTTGGTTTATTTTTACAAATTTTCTATAACAGTTTAAATTGGGCTTAAACTTGATCTGTTTTCCTTTAAGTGTCCTGTACATTAGCTTTAACTCAGTTTGCAGCCTATTAACAAGCTTCTCAAGAGCTCAATATAGCTCCTGAGAAGCTGATTTTTGGTTTACATGTAGTTGGATACATCATCTTGAAGTTTCAATATCTGGTTTTCATTCATAGCTTATTTTCAAGCTTGTGATCTAGCTGCAAGTTAGGGGTTAAGGACTGTTTGGCATATTTGCTGATATGATTAAGCATTGTACTTATTTGCTTTTAATCTGAGTTTATTTGATCATAATAAGTTCCATTAGGTAGATTTAAGTTAGTTTAGGTTTATTTCTGCTTATTATAGTCCCTGGTAGCTTATCATAGCTTTTAGCTTATTTTCTTTTGCTTATTCTCATCAGTTTGCCTCCAAATAGATTAATCTGCATTCACAACTTGCATTTGATAATTATCATAGCATCTCAGTATTATTTAGGATTTTTCTGTAATTTTTCATAATTTTCTGTAGTCTTTTACTATTTTTCTGCATTTAAAAACAGTTTTTATTAATTTTTAATAGTTTTTAAATGAAATAATTCAGAAAAGGTTTAAAAAAATACAAAAATAATTTCAATAGGTTTAGAAAAATCAAAAAAGACATAAAAAGTATTTTTCTAGATTTTTCCTAGTTTAAATAGTATTTTCTAGCCATTTAATTAGTTTTAATTAGTTTTAAATTCATAAAAAATAGAGAAAAAGTCAGAAAAATACAATTTCAGTTTTGAAAATTATGTTTAGTTAAATTAGATTTTTGAAAAATAGTTTTTCAATTTTCTTATAAGTTTTCATAATTTTTAGTATTTTAAATCTATTTTAAAAGTCCAAAAATAGTTTTTAATTCAAATAAAATCAAGAAAAACTAAAAAAATTAGTTTTAAATTTTGAATAATTTTTAAATCATATTTTTAGTTGTAGAAAAATATTAGATCACTTGTAGGGGTTAAATTAGATTAGTTTGCAATTTAATATACGTTTTAGTAATTACGTTAATGCGTTTTAGTTTAATTTTGCATACTTAGTTGTAATTTCTTGATTACTTTATAGATTTAGTAGATTTAATTGCTTCCATTTACTTTTCTTTGCCTCGTAGTTTAGAAATCATCAAAAATTCCTTTTTACCCATTCAAATCCCGAATAACGCGCGTGAGTTGAAAATTTCATTCATCTCTCGCTAGGAACGATCCGGGGATTCAAATCTAATACATTTGAGTTTCCCAATACTAAAAATTCTATAATTGGTTTCTTTCCTAAGAATCAATTTTTGGCGCCGCTACCGGGGAGGGCATGTAGTGAGTTTCCGATTCTGTCTCTATTCGCGTGTATTTGAAGATCCTTCCCCGAGTGAAGTTATCATTGTTTTTGTGAATATTTCTTTTTCAAAAACCCAAAAACATCTAAAAAACCAAAACATTCTTCCTAGAGTGTTTACAAAGCCATAAAAATTAAAAAACCAACAAAAGAAACCGAAACGTCAATTGTTACGTCAGCTCACCTTGAGAGTACAACCTATACACGGGGTATAAGGAAGTCTTGACATTAAATTGCAGACTGAAGAAAGATCCACTCTTCTTTCCCGCTCCGCTGCGCGTACTTTTGAAAGCTACCGAGCACCGGTTGACGGGACGGTTACCAAAAAGATTTTTTTTTCAAAAGTTTTCTTAAATATAAATACCAAAAAGATTTTCCTTTTTCAAATTTATTTTCCTTTTTTACTTTTTGGATTTTGGTTTTTAGTGCATGCGCACTCGTTCTCAATCAAGACGACTTCATAATCGAAACGTACCCGAGTTACGTAATATGGCTGCTAATCAAGGACCACCCGTTCCCGGTCCCGATCCTCCTCCCGTTAATCCAAATGTATCTCCCGATCTCCGAACGATGGAGGAGCTATGTCAACCTACTATGTACGGGAGGGGAGGACCCATTGCTCCCACTAATATTCAAGCCACGGATTTTAGTTTGAAACATCATATGATTGAACAAGTGAAAAATAGTTGTCAATTTCACGGTTTACCAGGTGACGATGCTAATAAGCATCTTGACAAATTTCTAACCGTCACCCAGAGTATGAAACAAAATGGGGTTTCCGATGATGCCCTTCGTCTATACCTTTTCCCATACTCTTTGACTCATCATGCTACTTCTTGGTTTGATCGACTTTCGAAAAATTCGATTCATACTTTTGAGGAAATGGTTTCTAAGTTTCTGGAAAAGTATTTTCCACCATCGAGAGTGACGAAATTGAGAAATGATATCAGTAATTTTTGACAATATCCCGACGAATCTTTGTTTGAAGATTGGGAACGTTATAAGCTTGCGATTGATAGATGTCCGAATCATAACATGTTGCTTGTCACTCAAATTGATACGTTTTATAATGGTTTGACATTGAGACACCGTGACACGATCAATGCTGCTGCCGGTGGAACTTTCATGAAACGACGTCCAGAAGAATGTTACGATCTTATCGAGAACATGACCGCCCACCACAATTATTGGGACTCTTCCGCTGTGAGGGGCGAGTCAACTAGATCAAACACGTCGTCCTCTCACGATACGGCTCTTCATAAGAAAGTTGACGACTTATCTACGGCTATGTTGAAATTGTACCAATTGCATTTAACTAGAATCAACATGTGAAAGTGGTGAACCTAACTTGTGAGACTTGTGGAGGTCCTCATTCTTATTCCGAGTGCTCAGCCGCCGGTGGCTACGCTCAAGAGAATGTTTATGCTTCTATGGGAACCTACAATCAACCGCATGGAGATTGAAATCTTCTTAGCTACCGTTCAAACAACTACCTCGGACCTCATGGTTTCAATCAACCTCAACCGCAAAACCAAAATCAAAATCATTTCAATGGTAACCACAATGCTAATCAAAACCGAGGAGCTAATTTCAATCTTGGTAATCAAAATTACCAAGCTTCTCCACCTCAAGTTTACCAACAACCTTCTCATCCTCAACAATCTTATCAACCACCTCATTCAGATCTTACGAACTACATCAAGAATACCGATAACACAATTAAATCGATGCAAAACCAGATCAACAATATGAGGGTTGAATTTAAGAAGGAAATTGATACGAATTTGAGTAAGCAAACAAACAAATTGAAGAATATGATGAGCAGTTTCATGCAGATGAATGTGCCCTCGGGTTACGGTACTCTTACAATTAACACGATTCCTAACCCGAGAGGAGACATGAAAGAAATCACCACCCGAAGTGGTGTGGCTTACGATGGACCCATGGTTCCTACCACTTCTTCTTCTTCCTCTCATGTGGTAGACCGTGAGACCGGGGTGACAAAGGACCCCTATGCTTCCTATTAATAAGGGAAGTACTCTGAATGTCCAACCCACGGTTGTCCTAACTTCTGAGCCCGAAGATGCTCCCGCTAATGTGAAGAAATCTAACTTGAAACCGTCTATTCCATATCTGTCACGTCTAAAAGATCAAACTCTTCATGAAAAGTCTAATCATCAAATGAAAACTTTCTTCCAAATTTTCAAAGAGTTGAATGTGGAGATCAGTTTTGCGGATGCCCTTCTCATGATGCCTAAACTTGCTTCTACGATTAAGGGATTGCTTACAAACAAGGAAAAACTTTATGAGTTTGCTAAAACGTCTCTGAATGAGAATTGTTCGGCGGTTATCCTCAAGAAACTTCCCGAAAAGTTAGGTGACCCCGGTAAGTTTCTTATTCCGTGTGATTTTGAAGGAATCGTTCAATGATCCGCCTTGGCCGATCTTGGCGCGAGTATCAATCTAATGCCGTTATCGATCTACAAGAAGCTTTCATTGCCCGAACTTTCCCCAACGTGTATGACTCTCGAGCTAGCCGATCGTTCTACGACCCGCCCCATCGGTATTGCCGAGGATGTTTTTGTAAAAGTGGGGAAGTTCCATTTTCCCGCAGATTTTGTTGTAGTGGATTTTGATGCCGACCCTCGAGTACCCCTCCTTCTCAGGAGGTGTTTCTTGAGGACCGGTCGTGCCTTAATTGATGTGTTCGAAGGAGATATTACGTTGAGAGTTAATAAAGAAGCCTTAATGTTTAACATTAATCGAACATCGAGGTACTCCTCAAATTTCGACGATGCTTCCATCAATCGAATCGATGTTATTGATGTTTCTTGTGAGGAGTACGCTCAAGAAGTTCTCGGTTTTGCTAACAATTCCAAGATTAGCAATTCTTGCCCTTCTATTGAAACTTCTGAATCACCTTCTAATCTAATTTCTGAACAACCTTCTGAACCAATCATTGCCGACTCTTCCCCCTCTCTTACTCCGTTTGAGGGAGGTGACTTCTTTTTGGTAGAGATCGATGAATTTCTTGCTATTGATGAATTGATTCCACCGGGAATTGATGATGGTGTTTATGATTCGGAGAGAGATATTCTTTATCTTGAACAATTGTTAAATGAAGATCCATGATGCAGGTTTTACTGACCAGGTTTTAATATTTGTAATTACTCGTTATACCTATGGTCTACCCTAATGCACTAACGGGGTAGTGTACCCGGTCGTGTGTAGTGTAGTATACGGTAAAACCGAGGTCGTCCCAAGAGCTACGTGGATTGGAAATTAACTTAAGTCAATGTCACGATTTTAATTGCTTTTAAGATTGAAATAATAAAACTAACTAATAAAACAAGGAAATAAAAGAAAGCATATAAAGGCAGGAGTTGTAATCAATGAAGAAGAGTAGTGCTAACCTAGTTAATCCTCCTAGCTAGTTATGTCTACATCTACTTACTTCCAATTACTTCAGGTGGGGTCAAAGTCGAGAGGACAGCATTTGGTCAATTCGCCCTAACCTATCAGCAAAGATGCCACCACAGTAGAAATAAGGCGCACCGTCATAAGTCCTGTTGTTCCTGGTCCTCTAAGCCAAGTCATTAAGTACCGCTACATGCTAGATTTATAATAGTGAGTGCCCGACCGTTAGGAACTTAGACACTCACCCCCTAATTCTTAAGTTCATCCAAACGATAGGTGATCAGTTGGTCAAATCGCACAAGTAGAAAGGGTCGTCAGTTGGTCATATCTTACCCTTCTCATCTCAGTCTGCTCACCTAGGGTCAGTTGGCCATATCTCCTAGGCAATTAGCCTCTACCGCCATTCAAAACTACCGAACCAAGGGTGGCTACCAATAAACTATGCATGCATACACTTAGAAATAATTGTACGGAAGTAAAGTAAATGCAAACAAAACAGATAAAGAATCATAACTAGGCCAGCACCAGGGTGCTTAGCCAAACATATAATAAATCATACCAACAAAGATGAATAAATCATAATTTGAATTGAACATAATGTTTAATACAAATTACTTGATGCAGAGCTAATAATGATGATGATTGCGAGTGAATTCTTCATTCAAAACTGGCTTCGGACTGCTGGAAAATGCCCTGGAATGGTGCCCTAATCGACCCTTAGGAGAGAGGTGAAGAGAGATACTAAAAAATGCAGATTTAGGGCTGTATTTATAGGCTCCGACATGGTTACGGCGTAGCCTTAAGGGCTAGTTACGCCGTAACTAATAACAGCGCAAAGAAATCTGGATCTCGAATAGTTACGTCGTAACTAAAATAATTAGTTACGTCGTAACTTCAAACTTCGTACTTTTCATTATCATGATAATTTCTTGAAAGTTAATAAGCATTGTGTACGACTTTGGCCCCTCATCGTACTTCATAATTATATAACAAGTCCTTGAAGTAAATAAACTTCATATGAATTGTCACTTTTAGTCCTTGATCGTACTTGTTACTTTTACTTTTTTTCCTTGGAGTGAATATCATCTTCATTTAGCCACTGGACTTCAACTCCTTAGCGCCCAAGTTAATAATTACGGCGTAACTAAATTGCTACGTTACGCCGTAACTTTCACAAAAATAATTACGACGTAACTATAAGAAATGGCTACGCCGCATCCTTCAAAGCATCATATTTACGCTGTAACATAATTAAACAGTTACGGCGTAACCTTCACAAATAATTCATAGGCCCTCGTGAATCAATCTTCACAACATATATTTGGCCATTTATCACTTATTTTCCGCTCCAACGCCTCATTTATCCTGAAATGCAAATATGAACGAATATGAACGAATTAAGTACCATATTAATACAAATGAGGCCATAAACACGGGAATTTGATATATAAAAGATCAGGCTAATTTGATGTTATCAAATATCCCCCCGCTTGAATTCTACTTGTCCTCGAGTAGATCCTTTAAATAACTCTAATGCATGTTTTACTGACCAGGTTTTAATATTTGTAATTACTCGTTATACCTATGGTCTACCCTAATGCACTAACGGGCAGTGTACCCGGTCGTGTGTAGTGTAGTATTCGGTAAAACCGAAGTCGTCCCAAGAGCTACGTGGATCGGAAATTAACTTAAGTCTATGTCACCATTTTAATTCCTTTTAAGATTGAAATAATAAATTAACTAATAAGACAAGAAAGCAGATAAAGGCAAGAGATGTGATCAATGAAGGAGAGTGGTGCTAACCTAGTTAATCCTCTTAGCTAGTTATGTCTACGTCTACTTACTTCCAATTACTTCAGGTGGGGTCAAAGTCGAGAGGACAGCATTTGGTCAATTCGTGCTAACCTATCAGCAAAGATGCCACCACAGGAGAAATCAGGCGCACCGTCATAAGTCTTGTTGTTCCTGGTCCCCTAAGCCGAGTCATTAAGTACCGCTACATGCTAGATTTATAATAGTGAGTGCCCGGCCGTTAGGAACTTAGACACTCACCCCCTAATTCTTAAGTTCATCCAAACGATAGGTGATCAGTTGGTCAAATTGCACAAGTAGAAAGGGTCGTCAATTGGTCATATCTTACCCTTCCCGTCTCAGTCTCCTAGGCAATTGGCCTCTACCGCCATTCAAAACTACCGAACCAAGGGTAGCTACCAATAAACTATGCATGCATACACTTAGAAATAATTGTACGAAAGTAAAGTAATAGCAAACAAAACAATTAAGGAATCATAACTAGGCCAGCACCAGGCTGCTTAGCTAAACATATAATAAATCGTACCAACAAAAATGAATAAGTCATAAATTGAATTGAACATAATTTTTGTTACAAATTACTTGATGTAGAGCTAATAATGATGATGACTGCGAGTGAATTCTTCCTTCAAAACTGGCTTCGGACTGTTGGAAAATACCCTGGAGTGGTGCCCTAATCGACCCCTAGGAGAGGGGTGAAGAGAGATACTAAAAAATGCAGATTTAGGGCTGTATTTATAGGCCCCGACATGGTTACGGCGTAACCTTAAGGGCTAATTACGCCGTAACTAATGTCGGCGCAAATAAAATCGGCTTTCGAACAATTACGTCGTAACTAAAATATTTAGTTACGTCGTAACTAAGTTAAGCCGTAACCAAAATATGAAATTACGCAGTAACTTCAACTTCGTACTTTCTTTTATCATCATACTTTCATGAAACTATATTAGCCTTGTGTACACGTTTGGCCCTTGATCATTCTTCTTCATTTATAACAAGTCCTTGAAGTAAATAAACCTCATATGAATTGTCACCTTTAGTCCCTGATCGTACTTGTTACTTTTACTTTTAATCCTCGGAGTAAATATCATCTTCATTTAGCCACTGGACTTCAACTCCTTAGCTCCCAAGTTAATAATTACGGCGTAACTAAATTGTTACGTTACGCCGTAACCATAAGAAATGGCTACGCCGCATCCTTCAAATCATCTTATTTACGCCGTAACATTATTAGCTAGTTACAACGTAATCTTCACATAGAATCCAAAGGTTCACGTAAATCCATCTTCAGAACATATACTTGGCCTTTTTTCACATCTTTTCCGCTACAATGCCTCATTTATCCTGAAATGCAAATATGAATGAATATGAACGAATTAAGTACCATATTAATACAAATGAGGACATAAACACGGGAATTTGATATATAAAAGATCATGCTAATTTGATGTTATCAAATATCCCCCCACTTGAATCCTACTTGTCCTCAAGTAGACCCTTTAAATAATTCTTAAAAAGATATCTCCCAGGATTAATTGGAAGATATGAGTCTAAAAATCACCTAGCCAAAAAATTCCAAACCGAGCACCTCACGAAAAGGAATTGAAATCACACTCTCTCTCATAATTCACGTGTTTATTTTAGAGTGATCACTCAACTGCTCAGTCATTGCGAGTATTCTATCATAGGCTTGGCAAAGATACTAATCTCCACCACTAGAGTCTAGAGATGCAGCTATTCTAAAAGGCAATGGGTTGACACAACATAGGCTTATGGGGTTATTTTGTCATTACTAACGAGCTACGGCGAAGGGGACAAAATCAATGATACATGACCAAATCCATGGCCAAGACACCAATGATTGCTCGCTTCCTCACCTAAACTCGATTCATGAATAAGGGTAGGATAAGGCATGGGAAAATTTTAATGGGTGTAAATAAAAAGACACGAAACAAATAGATTCCTAAGTTCACAGTCACCGCACCACTAGTCGCATTCAATCCCATAGCAAAAATCGAGGGTCAAGAGTCAAGGGTTCTTTAATACACGAGTCAATGCATAAAAAATTTAGCGTAGTGCCTCATAATCTCCATAAACTAGGCAAATAAGAAGCATTAACTCAGCCTTCATCATCAATGAAAAAAAAGGTATGTGCTATAAAAATTTTAAAATTTGCGTATTTTAGCACATATTTCAATCAAAAACTATATAATCAAACATTTCTATCTCCCATCCCCCACTTGAAATGTACAATGCCCCCATTGTACGAATATTGATTAAAATTAGAAAGGAGATATAGAAATGTACGGGCTTCTAATTTTATCCGTAAGACAAAACGGATTTGTAAAAATTTGCGCCAGCTGGAACAAGGCGAGAATACTTAACACAAAACGACACATAAGCTGATTAATAGCACCAGCTATAAACTAACAAACTCTTGCTTGCATTCTCATCATCTTTTTTTTTATTTTTATTTTATTTTTGATGCAAGACAAGGTATACATGAATAAAAATAAAAACAATACGAACATATAAAGCATCTACCCACTTGAGATCAACTATTATCGAAACCCGATTTTCTTCCAAAACCCTTTATTCAAAAACCCGCAACTTTCACTAGTGGAACCAAAATTAACCAACATCGCCCAGACCATGGACATAAGGAAACTATAGGGTAGGGTAGGCGATAGGTGTAACGAAACAACATATATTGGGTGAACAAAATGAAAGGGATGGCTCTGAAGGGTGTATCTAGAGGTATCTTGCACTAATGGTGAGTGCAACAAAAAGGGTTTAACAAGGGGATTGACTGATCAATGTGAAGAGTCAATATACACAATACATATATGGGCTATTTGGGTTTAATCCTAAAATTGCCTTATATCCTAGCTGCACCGATCACACCGAGTTACCTCAGTGTAATACTCATGATAATGGTCTCGAAAAGATATACAAGGCCAAGTTCTAAAGTTTACTACAGCCACCAGCACACTCATTTTTATGGATTTATGTATAAAGGGAAAACGGAAAGGCTTATCCTCACACAATGGAAATATAGGGTAGGTGTGCTCAGTCTAGATTAATCCAGTTAAATAATGAAAAACATGTCAAAATTTTATTAATGAAACACTTTTCATCAAAAACTAGAAAAATAAGGGCAAATAAAATCAAGCATGTGTCTATGTCTAATCCCTTCCCCCCACTTGGGTCATACTTAAGCATATAAATGAAAGATAAGAAGGGTTAGAATTGGAACAGAAAACTCCCCTGGATTTGTGAGAATGCTACACACGTCGTTCGGGGTCAAAGGAACTTCCTTTTCGTCGAGCAAGTTTTTCAACACCCTAGGCAGTGAACCTAATCGTTGTAGTGTAGTATTAGGGTAAGCCACGGGAATTGATATCGTTCTCTAGGGGAATAGGAATGCTAGTGAGGAGTTACTACGCTAAGGTTGGGGTTGAGGAAGATTATTTTTTTATCTTTTTATGGTTTTTTAGGAAATGGAAAGGTACGAATCTCGGGGTTTGGATTTGGGGGGTTGGTATTTCTACCGATTACTCTACTTTCTAATTATCTAATTAACTAAGGTAAGGGTAGTCTATGTCTAATTATTGTGTGCTCGTATGATGATTTAAAGATGTGTTTACTTAGGTTTTATTACTCCTTAATTATCTCCTATTGATGGTTGAATTGTCACGTCCTTATTCTTAATCGCTTTGTGTGTCTAAGGTTGTAGGGTATGCGTTTATCTCTAACTCTTTGAAACTACCAAAGGGTCTCGTCTACAAAATCTCTAGGATTTATAAACTCTAACTCTATGGTACTCTTTGGATGGTTTAGCCTACAACTACTCTAGGTGTTATAGTCTAAGGTTCACAAAGATTAATCAAGCATTAACTACACAACGAATGACCTGTCGCATTACTAGATCATTAACAATTAAGATAAGAGACAACCAATCAATATTCAATAGTTAAGTTTCATATACCTTAAGCAAACACACAAGTAAATTAGCCGGACATGGAGAACATGCAAGCATACACACAAATAATTGAAGACATAATTGAATTAATGAAGTAAAACACTTATCTTGGGGTAAGATAGGGTTTGGAACCCTAAAATACTGTACAAGACAGCCTTGGTTCGGTTTAGGTTTTTACTCCAAAAGACTACACTCTCAAAACTGAAAAATTCGGATTCTATATATAAGATTACATTCGCGACGGCGTCACCTTATGATTTGTGACGCCGTCGGGTCGCCGTCATTAGGGATTCGTCTTGGCCACGTTAGTCTTGCGACGGCGTCACCTTATGCTTGTGACTTCGTCCTCTTAAGCCTCTGACGCCGTCTGGATCAAATCTAGGCCGTCTGAGATGTGACGACCTACTCTTTTAAAGCCTGACATCGTCACTTGAAAACAAGCAATTTGGCTACTGTATCGTCACAACATGTGCTCCGACGGCGTCGCAGATAACACCTGACGCCGTCCCCTTGTGTTTCAGCAGCTTGAGTGTCTCGATTCTTGACTTTGGCCATTTTCTTCGTATATTCGCGCCTTTTCGTCCAAATAAGTGCCATTCCAACAATTTGCCTTCAAGAGACCTAAAAAGTGAAAAGGAACAATATTAAGTAATAACAGATACAAAAGTGATCAAATAAGGGTTTAAACGACCCCTCAAAAAGGTACATTTTAAAACCTTATCAAACATCCCTACACTTGGTATTTGCTTGTCCTCAAGCAAATGTGCTTTTGGCTAATTAATTTATAAGTTAGGGGTCATGAAGCATTGGTTTAGAACAATCCACAACACATATAAGCCTCGCAAAAGTCATAATAAGCACGGAAATTACATACTAGCACCTCACATGGGGTGTTTGGGTACTCACATCTCTCGGGTGTATATGAAATATAACAAGGTGGAAATGGAAGATAAACACTCATTAACCGGTCCTAGTACATAGATTACCATAGGCTTGAGAATAGATCAAACCTCCATCGCTTTGGCGTAAGCACCTAGGAAAGACTATCCAAGAGGTCTTTTAAAGGGTTGTAATGTTAGGCTTACGGTAAGGAAACAAGGGGTTTGGTGGGATAGGCTATTTAGTGGTGGCAAGTCAAAAATCTTTATGTTACAAGCATACGAAGAATGGCGTTTCTAGGCCAAGACTCGACACTCTAAACTCTAGATAACTGAAACAAACAAACATAAATTTAAAGGATAGATGTAGGATGGTAGCCCAATATTTTTTCAACACTCTATTTTTTTTTCTTTTTCTCTTTTTCTATTTTTTTTTGATTTTTTTTTAATACACTTTTACTCTACCATCCTCTACGGTAACATCAAAATGATAGGGATTTATAGGCACATCCCTACACTTGAGTTTTTATTACTCTAACAATAATTTGACCCGAATTGAAAAGATCAAAACACTTGGAGTACATTATTACGCAAATAAAGGGAATTTTGAATTTAACGTTCCCTTCCCATCATTTCATAAACTTTAACTTTTCCCATGAGTCCCAATCGTCCCAAAACTGTATACAAAGGATATGACTCGACTTAGCAACTTATGCAAGCAACTAGATAATTGAACTAAGGGTTTTTAGGATGATAACAATAATGCACTAAAAGTGAGTGCATACAAGGTAGGCTAAGGCGATTTGGGTGTACATTTGGGGGTGGGGTATAAACAATGCACTTCATTGATATTCCGGAAAACTGAAACATCACGAGAACCCCGAACAGGATAGGCTCTAAGGGGTTAACTAGGGGTATCGTGTACTAAAGATGAGTACAACGCAAGGGTGTGGGGGACTTACTCAACCGATGTGGAAGAAGTAATTATATTACGGGTTTCAAACAAGGGTTATCCTAATGCCTCTTATCATTTAGTTATTCCTAACTACACAAGTGTAGTCTTACTAAAGATCTCGGGATGCATCACAAAACAAGTTCTAGAATCTATTATACTACCGGTTCACACACTAAGCATTAAAGATGAATGCTTTAATTCTTACTAATCTAAGGGTGATCAACACATTTTGGGTGAAATTTAGGTGGTAAAGGGTTTTTGTGCTAGTCATGTAACTTCCTGTCCGTGAGACGCTTTTGTTAAGACTAATGGCCCACTCCTATATGTCATGAAAAAATTTAAATTTGGTGCCAAAATTACCCTAACCGACATTTTCTCATGGTTTATTACACAAATACAATTGGATAAAGCAAATAATCAAGGATAAGCATAGTTTCAAAGTTCCCGTTTTATTTTCCCTCCCTACACTTAAACTGAACATTATCCTCAATGTTCCCCGAAAGTATAAAAGTCATGATAATGGAAGGTAATTAAAAAAAAATGAAAGAAACTAATACTTCCCTGATTAGCTCGGTAGGATCCGTGTGTGAAGTATTGGTTAAATCCTTTCCAAGAAGAATGTATGCGTGAAAAGCTCCTTCCAACCTTATGTATCTTCTTCTTGATAAATAAAACCTGCACACTTGAAGAAAACAAACGAAACCTTCACGTAAAATCGATGGTAATAATATATATAAGACTCTACTAAACTAGGATATAATGCTTGTGGAATGGATGTTTACAGAGTTTCTGGAAAATTAAGACGTGGAAAATTCCAAAATTTATAAGCAGCTCAGAAAACGAGAAAAAAGTAATCTGTTGTTTTTACTCCTTCCTGACGCCGTCAGGTTGCGATCCTGACGCCGTCAGGTTATCCTAACAAAAACTGGTCTGAGATTTTCTGGAAAAAATTCTGAAAAATTTACATCTTTAAAATCTGGAAAAATTTTCTGCAAAACATCCATTATGACTCGATACAAGCATTTGACTCGAACAAACACACATGTATATCTTTTAATTAATTGCAATTCTCATGTTTACGTTTCTTTTGAAAATGTGTGTAATCCTCCCTACACTTATCCTTTATGTAAAATACCTTTATATGTAATTAAGACGAGGTTAAAAACAAAGTAAAGCATTTTTACAAATTTAAACATGAGAATAGACAATCAATAAAAGATATATGACACAAACAAGCAAACAATTAAGCATGGGTTGCCTCCCACGAAGCGCTTTTCTTTATTTATGAGTCTTGTAGCTAGACTCGTAGTCGTGCTCTTACGTGACTTCATTACCGTCACCTTCTTCCTCATGACGGTCTCTAGTGGGTGATTCCATGTTGTAGAAGTGCCCTATGATACACCTCTCTAAGAGTTCGTCCTCTCCCCACTCATTTCTATATTCCGGTCCTAAGTTCAAGCAATCCTTATAGAAACCGAAAATCTTGGCCATAACATAATCTACTCCTTTCTCTTTATCCTCCTCATTCCTATAAAAGACCGATAGTTTAAGTTCCTTTTCATCATTAGAGAGTGATGAAAACTTCTCAATCTTAAACGGCATTTGGTAAGCTATATCATCGGTCTCATCCTTGAATCGCACTATTCCTAACGAGGGATCATAGGTCATCCCGGTGCTTTCTATGAAAGGTTTCCCTAGAATAACGTGGGACAAGCTGGGATCTATGGCCGTACTAATATCATCCACTATTATGAAATCCGTAGGAAACATGAAACTACCTACATAAACGGGCAATCCCTTAACTCTACCAAGAAAATTGCAACTAACCCTAGGATTATCGGGTTCTTGCCTAGTTGGGATAGGATTCTTCATTACCCAATTGTAGTAGGTGCTAGTCATTATGTTGATTGGGGACTTGCGATCAATGTAGGCCTTTGCCACGAAAAGGTGTCCTATGCAACATGGTATATTAAGATTCCAAGGGTTCCCAAACTTGATCCAAGGGCTTTTCCTAACATACATGTGACGGAGGTCACACACTAAGTGAGGGTGGTGAGATAGTTCTTCTTTCGTAGGAAACTTATTGAAATAGTCATTGTCTACTTCATTTACTTCCTCGGTTGTTTTATTCGTCGGTTTTTCCTTAACCTCAAGTATCACCTCATGGTTCGCTTTGTCATTTGTTCTATTAGGTTTCACTAAGGCGATGGTATTGACGAATTGAACATGCTTAGCTAACTTACTTGGGTCCTTAATCTCTACACCGGAAGTTTCGGGAGTTGAGATAGCATTAACCTTCCTATCAATATTGGTCATGGCTTTCAAAAGGTTATCTATCTTCCTATCCATTTCAGCTTGTTGTTGGTTAAAGCGGTCCGAGAGCTTAGCTATTTGGGCCTCTTGGGATGCGACTAGGTTTTGTAACATCCCTTCAATGTTTTGTTGGTTAGGGCCGTGAGATGGGGGCCATGAGAAATCATTGGAAGTGAATTCTTTGGTTTGCCCCCAATAGAAGCCGGGCTTGCCCTTCCATGCTTCTCGGGCATGATTAAAAGTCCTAGGTCCGGGTGTTGTAGGGAATCTTCCTCCCGTTCCATTAATACGCGAGGATGCGTAATCAACGGAAGCTTGTTCGGGGAATCGGGTGCAAGTGCGCGTGTTATGAGGATCACTATACGGCTCACACGAGAAAGAAACTTTGTTCACATGGCGTGAAGACTTAGGATTTTCGTAGGAGCTCATTAGGAATTTTACTTGATCTTCAAGCTCGAGCATCCTACGGTCGGAAGATTGTGAGTCAATTGGAGGCAAGGAGATTGCCTTAACGGTTTTGGGTAACTCACGGGGGTCATCCCAACTTTCGTTGTCATAGAGAGCAAGGTCCTCTATTATACCCCACTATTCTTCCGCGGTGAGATCACTAAGTTTTCCACCGGCCGCTTGGTCAATGGATCGCTTAGTGGAAGTTGACATGATCATAGAAGAGTTGGACTTGAAGCCAAAGATCAATGCCGTGATGAGGGACTTTATGGAGTAAGTCCTTGAATCGAGTCCATGCTTCGTAGAGAGATTCACCTTGACGTTGTTTGAACATCAAGATGTCATTCCTAAGCTTAGTGGTTCTCCCCGGTGGAAAAAGTGAGCAAGGAAGCGAGAGGTGAGATCATCCCAACTTGAGATGGACCCGGCGGGAAGTCGCTCAAGCCAATTATTAGCTTGGTCCCGCAGAGAGAATTGGAAGAGACGCAGACGCGTGGTCTCCCGAGTAGTAGCATCGAGGTCGACGTAATCGACAATTTTAAGGAAATCCTTAAGATGCTGATTAGGATCTTCGGAACGAAGTCCATGGAATGCACATCCGTTTTGCACCAACCGGATGGTGTCGGATCGCAGGGCCGTAGTTTGGGCTTGGTCGGGAAGCTCAATGGTGTTCCTATAACCTTGGTGGCTAGGTCTGGAGTATTCACCAAGAGTACGGCCTCTTGGCGGGACAATGATTTGAGAGGGGTTATCACCTTCCATGCTGAAAAGTGATGGGGTTTTATGAACAAAGGTCACGAAGAAGGGGGATAGACTATGAGGAAGCTAAAAATGAGAAAAAAAAAATTTACTTGATAGGAATCAAGCAAAGAAACCTAAACGAGGTGGACTACTAACTAGCTATTCTATTCCGCGGCAGCGGCGCCAAAAACTTGATAATGCTACACGCGTCGTTCGGGGTCAAAGGAACTTCCTTTTCGTCGAGCAAGTTTTTCAACACCCTAGGCAGTGAACCTAATCGTTGTAGTGTAGTATTAGGGTAAGCCACGAGAATTGATATCGTTCTCTAGGGGAATAGGAATGTGATGAGTGTCTAAATACTCATCATTTTTGTACAATATAAACTGCAAAATCATCTGAAAACACTCAGAAACACATCAAAATGATCAAAATATCACAAATCAGTGTTTTATGTGTTTTAAATGCAAAAATATCAAAATCAGATGAAAAACATATCAAATTTGCAAAAATTGCAGTCTTAGTCCCCCAAGTTACAAAAGTTGTCAAAATCAGTCCCTGGTAATTCAAAAACTTGTAAAATATCATTTTAGGTCCTTAAGATTCAAAAGTTGTCAAAATAAACCCTTTAAAGTTTAAAAATCACAAAATGACAACTTTAGTCCTTTAACTTTGAAAATTGTCAAAAATAGTCCTTGGTTAATTTAAAAAGTGAAAATTATCAAGTTTTAACCTTGTTCTATTTATAAATGACAAAAATGGTCCTTATGATAAACTTTTTGAGAAATTACAATATTGGTCCCTCAAGTTTTAAACTTGACAGTTTTAGTCCCTGGATTAACAAAAAATGGAAATTATCAACAATGGTCCTTGTACTATTATCACTTGGCAGTTTTAGTCCTTGTAAGAGCTTTGGAAAGTTGTCAATATCAGTCCTTGAAGGTTTGGCCAAATTACATTTTTGGTCCTTGTGGTTAACTAAGCTAAAACACCAAACGGACCCTTTATTAATTCCAAGCCCAAATCCAATCCAGTAACCTTGACCCGGCCCAATATTTAAATTCGAATAAAACCGCCTACACTGTAGACCCATCTCCCCCACCCCTGTAACTCAAAACCAGAGGTGGTTTTCAACACCACCAGCTCACCCTTTCCACCTCATTAAACTTTCCACCTCACCCCCTCCTATCATCACAGCCCACAAGCAATTAATGCTTCCCCACCATTCAACACTCAACCTTTTACCTCACAGGCCCTGTTTTTGCAGCTAATCCTCCAACTTGCCCACCAAATTGCTTCTTTTGTGTCCCCTACACCACCACAACACCCCAAGATTCTTTAATTAGATTCAAACTACCATTTCAGTCAAATAGACTTTTGGCGCCAAAAGAGCCATGTGGACGATTAAGATGAATTTGACTAATCCAATGGTTGGATTGAAGTGGGAAAGATTCAGAGAAGTTGACTGAAGTATCAGAGTGTTTATAAAGCAAGTGGGAAGCATTGATGTAATCTATCTAGTGTAATTTTAATTTTCATTGTCGTTTTAGCTTAAACTTTAATATCAGTGTATTTTAAAGCTTTTAAATCTTGTATTTCATGTTTTCAGTGTAATATAAAACTTTTATAAGCATCAATTTCCAGTTTCAAGTCTTATCTCTTGTTATGCAATTTTTACTAATTCAAGAATCTCAAAATAGTGAATGTTGTTACTTAACTGTTAGTTTGGACTCAGAAGTACACATAAGCTCCATATAAAGCTTATGCAAGCTTTTAGATACCTTAAAAGAATTATTAGTAGCCAAAATCAGAAATTCACAAAAATACCAATTAAATAGCTTAAAAATAAAAAATCCATGGTTCAAGGTTCTAGCAGGCTGGAGCAGGATATATAATGGATGGTCTTGGGTGTAGTGCTTATTGGTAAGCTATAGGATCTGTTACTTGGTCCTAAGTCTCAGTTTTCAGCTCAAGCTACTTGTAAGCCTCTTGATCTCATTTTGGCATATTACTGTATAAAACAATTATAAGTTTCAATCTCTGTAAATTTATGTTCATTAGTCTCAATTAAGTTAAAATAAACTATAATATCAGTTACTTGTTTTCTCTAAAGTGTAGTTAGTTAAAACTTTAATTTAACAGTTAAAATAGTAAACTTGTCATTTCTTAGTTTACTTGAGTTATTATTGTTGTTTAAAGTTTATTTAGTTCTAATAATGGATATTATAAGGTCTGTTATCATTTGTATGGATTGAATCAGTGAAATCATTTGAAAAAGTATCAAGACAGTCATTAAGGTGTGTTTGGTTCTGCTAATATATCTGTCTTTTAGGCTAGATCAGTGGGTCTTTTCTTTTGGTTCATGTTTGTTGAGGTCTATTTAACTCATATCTGTCCAAGTTTGTGCATGCAAAACTGTAAAAGTCAAAATCCTTTTCTTGGGTCTTGAATCAGTCCACTGTTGGATATTTGGCAAAGCAAGTTCTTGTTTTATGCTCAAAATCAATAGACAAAGCTTGTGTTAGTTTTATTTCATCCATTAAACTCATTATCAGTCTTTAAATCAAGTATAAACTTCACCAAAGTCAAACCTTCAGTTTTCTAAAAAAGTCAAAGTGCCCTGTGCACAGTTTTGGTAACCAAGTTCATAAGCTCTCAGAAAGCTTAATAGTGACCCATAGCTTATGCAATTTAGTTTTTTGAGAAGCCAACCAAGCTGTCTCAAGGTTCCAAGTGTCATTTTTCCATTTGCAGCTTATTTGACAGGGCTGCAAGTGCTTATCATTTTGTCCAAACTCACTCAGCATTCACTGAGTTTTACTCAGTGTTTTGTCAGGTTTTAAAATAGCTTCTCCCAAGCTCATAAGAGCTTATCATGGTCTGAGTTTTGGTTTATACACTCTCAACTAGGTCTTATACAAGTTCCAATAATTGCTTTTTAGTTCTAGCTTATTTTGTGTTCTGTGGTTAAGCTTAAAGTAGTACACCTAAATCTGTTTTGCTTATCAAGCTCAAACATCAAATCTGTGTTAAACTTGTAATCCAGAGGTCATGGTTTGTTGTTTTTAGTTGAAATAGAGTTCTCATAGCTTATTTTAACTTGTATATCAGTTTTGTGCTTGTTGTGTCCTTCTAGCTTATCATAAGTGCTTATTTATAAGCAGTCACAACTGCAGTTGCTTATTTCTCCAAACAAGACCATGTTTTTCTATTTTTCTTAGACTCAGTAGATTAAAATAGACTTTTCCTGAAATTTTCATAATTTTTCATAACTGTTTGCTATTTTTCTTAATTAAAAACAGTTTTTAGGCATTTTTAAATAGCTTTTAATACAAATAAATTATAAAAAGTCCAAAAAAATGATTTTTCAATTTTCTTAGGTTAAGATAAATATAAAAGTAATAAAAAGTATTTTTCCATAATTTTCTTAGTTTAAAAAGTATTTTTTAGCATTTTAATTAGTTTTAATAGTTTTAAATTAATAATAAATACATAAAAAGTCTAAAAAATATATTTTCAGTTTTAAAATAAGTTTTATAATATTTTAGATTTTTCCAAGTTATAATTTCATTTTTTAGGTTAATCTTGTATTTTCTTGTATTTTAGTGCATTTTAAATACTTAATAAATAGTTTTTATTTAATAATAATTAAATAAATAGTTGTAAAAATAATTTTCTTTTTCTAATAATTTTCTTTTATTATTAGGATTGTAAAAATATAATTTTCATATTTATAGGTCTTTTATTTCTTTAAAACTCACTTTTTATTTTGTACGTAGACGTAATTTTATTTTAAACGTAAGTTTTAAGTTGTAGGTTTTAAACGTTCATCGCCTTTAAAAATAGTGATAGCGTTTATTTAATAGATTTTATCTTTTATTTCTTTTAATTTGCATTTAAGACGCTTTAATTTGTAGATTTTCTCTTTAGGTATAATTTTCCATCCAAAACCCTACTGATTGCTATCCTTAGTGATCATTCTACCATCTGATCAAGTGTTTTAACACCAATTCATCCTCCGTGGGACTTAACGACCCAGGAATTCCCTATATTCCTCTGATCTTAATTGCATTTGTGTTTAAGCTGTTTTAAGTCTATTTGACTTGACTGTTTAGCACAGATCAGAATGCTAGTGAGGAGTTACTATGCTAAGGTTGGGGTTGAGGAAGATTATTTTTTTATGTTTTTTTTAGGAAATGGAAAGGTACAAATCTCGGGGTTTGGATTTGGGGGGTTGGTATTTCTACCGATTACTCTACTTTCTAATTATCTAATTAACTAAGGTGTGGGTAGTCTATGTCTAATTATTGTGTGCTCGTATGATGATTTAAAGATGTGTTTACTTAGGTTTTATTACTCCTTAATTATCTCCTATTGATGGTTGAATTGTCACGTTCTTATTCTTAATCACGTTGTGTGTCTAAGGTCGTAGGGTATGCGTTTATCCCTAACTCTTTGAAACTACCAAAGGGTCTCGTCTACAAAATCTCTAGGATTTATAAACTCTAACTCTAAGGTACTCTTTGGATGGTTTAGCCTACAACTACTCTAGGTGTTATAGTCTAAGGTTCACAAAGATTAATCAAGCATTAACTACACAACGAATGACCTATCGCATTACTAGATCATTAACAATTAAGATAAGAGACAACCAATCAATATTCAATAGTTAAGTTTCATATACCCTAAGCAAACACACAAGTAAATTAGCCGGACATGGAGAACATGCAAGCATACACACAAATAATTGAAGACATAATTGAATTAATGAAGTAAAACACTTATCTTGGTGTAAGATAGGGTTTGGAACCCTAAAATACTGTACAAGACAGCCTTGGTTCGGTTTAGGTTTTTACTCCAAAAGACTACACTCTCAAAACTGAAAAATTCGGATTATATATATAAAATTACATTCGCGACGGCGTCACCTTATGATTTGTGACGCCGTCGAGTCTCCGTCATTAGGGTTTCGTCTTGGCCACGTTAGTCTTGCGACGACGTCACCTTATGCTTGTGATGCCGTCCTCTTCAGCCTCTGAAGCCATCTGGATCAAATCTAGGCCGTTTGAGTTGCGACGACCTACTCTTTTAAAGCCTGACACCGTCACTTAAAAATAAGCAATTTGGCTACTGTATCGTCACAACATGTGCTCCGACGGCGTCGCAGATAACACCTGACGCCGTCCCCTTGTGTTTCAGCAGCTTGAGTGTCTCGATTCTTGACTTTGGCCATTTTGTTCGTATATTCGCGCCTTTTCGTCCAAATAAGTGCCATTCCAGCAATTTGCCTTCAAGAGACTTAAAAAGTGAAAAGGAACGATATTAAGTAATAACGGATACAAAAGTGATCAAATAAGGGCTTAAACGACCCCTCAAAAAGGTACATTTTAAAACCTTATCAATTTGCTCGGCATGATCGAAGACTCACGAATAAACGTGTCCCGCTTTGAGGTCAATGAGCAAACTTTAATAACCTGAATTCACTTAAGATAACCAAATGCATCATACTAGAAAAACAACAAGTAATAAAAGAAAATGAAAAATCTAACGGTTGCATTTAGCATATGCAACAAGCCTTTTAAACCACTTGGTATCCCAAGTGGACGAGTGAAGTCTCGTGAGGGTTTACAGGGAACACACCCACAAAGTTCATTTAAAACTAATACAAGGTTATTGGGTTATTATAGAAAGAATTTGAACAGCAGGAGAATTATGTCGTAACCCTAATAAAAGATTTACACCGTAATTGTTGCAAACCTGGCAATTTGCTACTGGAGAATAGCTACGGCGTAACCACAGAATGGGATTACGCCGTAATTGGTAATGCTCTGGAGAGAATCGCTACTTGTGATGTGTTACGGCGTAATCATTGGGATGAGTTACGCCATAACTGATGGACAGGTCAGGTCCCCATTTAAGTTACTGTTGCAATCTTCTCTGATTCCTTCAAAAATGGTTAAAAACACAAAACCCAACTATACTAACAAAATGAAAAAGAAAAGATAGGCATGGGGTGCCTCCCACGAAGCGCTTGTTTTTGTTCGAGTCACGAGCTTGACTCCACCCTTATTTGCTACGTAAAAGGGTGTTCATCCCCTCACTTGAAATCAAGTGTGGGTGAAAATAGCAATAAACACCATGAGGATGTGAATTTGCTACGGGATGGGGAAATGATAAATTATGATCATACATGAAATGAGATGTCATTTCCCTCCATACCTTACCCATTTTAGTTGATGGCATTGATGATTTGTTCACCTCGTGATGTGGCTGATTAATCGGCTCATATGTCTCCTTGTTAATCAATGAGGTGTCCAAGATTTTGTCTTCTTATTCCTTTGCAAGATCAACTAGAATTGGTTCAGTAGCCGGAGCTACATAACCGTCATCGGGTGATGTGACGGGTTGCACGATTTCATCCATAATTTCAACAACCTGTATAGGAAAACTAGCAAGATTGTTAGTAAATAACGAAGAGTTAGAAGTGTTACCATTTTGCGTTGTAGTTGATTCCACATTAGCTTGTGGCATTGCTTCATCATGTTGTAAGATCCATGCTTCCATCTTCTTCAATTGATCATTGCTTGTTTCTTCATTACTCGTAACCTAAACGTCCTGGAAATGGGATAGGTGGGACATAAGGTCTGATATAAGGTAAATCACCAGGAACCGGTTCGTTGTTGACTTCTTTCATCTTTCCCACCGTTGCGTTGATAGTTCCAACCGCATTCTTTTTACTTTCCAGGACCTTTAAGTTTAATTCTTCAAGCTTAGCCTCCAAATTCTCCTCTTGGTGTCAAGGTTTTTTAAATTTAAGTTCGCGCCCTCCTTGAATTTCCTAATCCATTCATCATTCGAGTCATCCATCCTTTTTAGATTATCCAAGAATTTATTGACGGCTTCTTCCAATGACTCAATATACTTGACCTGCTCATATTCTTCTTGTAGAGAGTGCTCTTGTATAGCATGAATGCTCTCCTTGGCCATCTTCATATCACATCCAAGTCTATCAAGCTGCTTGGTGATGTCGCCAATGTCATCCAAGTTGTTGCTATTTGTGGCCTAAGTGGTTGCTCCATCATACCAATTTCGTGAATGGTCAGCCATCATTTCAATTGATCTAAGGGCTTGTGCAGGTGGAATTGTAGGAATAGTTCCTTGAGAGTCGAGCATTTGGCGGGACGAGATGTTTAAACCTTTGTAGAAAATAAGGACCATTTGATGGTTGCTGATATCATGCGTTGGGCATCTGTAAAGAAGGTCATTAAATCTTTCCCAAGCTTCATCTAGCGTTTCATCCATCTTCTGTCTGAAACTCCTTATTTCTTCCATCTTCTTGGCAATATTTGAAGGAGGACAATATCTCCGAATGAATGCTTTCTTTAAAAGATTCCACGTATTGATTGACCCCGCAGGAAGCATCTTCATCCATCTTCTGGCTGCACCAGTGAGTGTAATTGGGAACACTCTAAGCATTAATGCATCTTGAGTGACTCCTGGAGTGTAGAAAAGACCTGCGATCTACAATACTCTTCGCACATGCAGGTGGGCATCTTCATCATTAGTTCCAGCGAAAAGCTTTTGTCTAAGTTCCCTCATGAACCGGCAGCTGATCTCAAAATCGATGTCATCATTCAATTCGGGGCATACCACGCCCGATCTTTGGTTATCTCGAGTCAACGCAATATATTCTTCCATAGTGAGCCTGTCAAAATCTGAATCTTCCATATCTTGAAATATCAAAAACAAACAAAAAGCAGAAAAGAAGAGAAAAAGAAAACTAAAAACAAAAATAAAATAAAAGAAAAACTTAAATTAAAATCCCAAATAGCTACCCGGCATCGGCGCCAAAAACTTGATGCAGGTTTTACTGACCATGTTTTAATATTCGTAATTACTCGTTATACCCATGGTCTATCCTAATGCACTAACGGGCAGTGTACCCGGTCATGTATAGTGTAGTATTCGGTAAAACCGAGGTCGTCCCAAGAGCTACGTGGATCGGAAATTAACTTAAGTCTATGTCACGATTTTAATTGCTTTTAAGATTGAAATAATAAATTAACTAATAAGACAAGAAAGCGGATAAAGGCAAGAGATGTGATCAATGAAGGAGAGTGGTGCTAAACTAGTTAATCTTCCTAGCTAGTTATGTCTACGTCTACTTACTTCCAATTACTTCAGGTGGGTTCAAAGTCGAGAGGACATCATTTGGTCAATTCGCTCTAACCTATCAGCAAAGATGCCACCACAGGAGAAATCAGGCGCACCCTCATAAGTCCTGTTGTTCCTGGTCCCCTAAGCCGAGTCATTAAGTACCGCTACATGCTAGATTTATAGTAGTGAGTGCCCGGCCATTAGGAACTTAGACACTCACCCCCTAATTCTTAAGTTCATCCAAATGATAGGTGATTAGTTGGTCAAATCGCACAAGTAGAAAGGGTCGTCAGTTGGTCATATCTTACCCTTCCTGTCTCAGTCCGCTCACCTTGGGTCAGTTGGTCATATCTCCTAGGCAATTGGCCTCTACCTCCATTCAAAACTACCGAACCAAGGGTAGCTACCAATAAACTATGCATGCATACACTTAGAAATAATTGTACGAATGTAAAGTAAATGTAGACAAAACAATTAAGGAATCATAACTAGGCCAGCACCAGGGTGCTTAGCCAAACATATAATAAATCATACCAACAAAAATGAATAAATCATTAATTGAATTGAACATAATGTTTGATACAAATTACTTGATGTAGAGTTAATAATGATGATGATTGCGAGTGAATTCTTCCTTCAAAACTGGCTTTGAACTGCTGGAAAATACCCTGGTGTGGTGCCCTAATCGACCCCTAGGAGAGGGGTGAAGAGAGATACTAAAAAATACAAATTTAGGGCTGTATTTATAGGCTCCGACATGGTTACAGCGTAACCTTAAGGGCTAATTACGCCGTAACTAATGTCGGCGCAAATAAAATGGGCTTTCGAACAATTGCGTCGTAACTAAAATATTTATTTACGTCGTAACCAAAATATGAAATTATGCAGTAACTTCAACTTCGTACTTTCTTTTATCAACATACTTTCATGAAACTATATTAGCCTTGTGTACACGTTTGGCCCCTGATCGTTCTTCTTCATTTATAACAAGTCCTTGAAGTAAATAAACCTCATATGAATTGTCACCTTTAGTCCCTGATCGTACTTGTTACTTTTACTTTTAATCCTCAGAGTAAATATCATCTTCATTTAGCCACTGGACTTCAACTCTTTAGCGCTCAAGTTAATAATTACAGCGTAACTAAATTGCTACGTTACGTCGTAACCTTCAAAAAATAATTACGACGTAACCATAAGAAGTGGTTACGCCGCATCCTTCAAAGCATCTTATTTACGCCGTAACATTATTAGCTAGTTACGGCGTAATCTTCACATAGAATCCAAAGGCTCACGTAAATCCATCTTCAGAACATATACTTGGCCTTTTTTCACATCTTTTCCGCTCTAATGCCTCATTTATCCTGAAATGCAAATATGAATGAATATGAACGAATTAAGTACCATATTAATACAAATGAGGCCATAAACACGGGAATTTGATATATAAAAAATCAGGCTAATTTGATGTTATCAAACTCTCAAAAAGATATCTCACAGGATTAATTGGAAGTTATGAGTTTAAAAATCACCTAAGATAGAAAATTCCCAAACGAGCACCTCACGAAAAGGGAATTGAAATCACACTCTCTCTCTTAATTCACGTGTTTATTTGGGGTGATCACTCAACTGCTCAGTCATGGCGAGTTTTCTATCATAGGATTGGCATAGATACTAATCTCAACCACTAGAGTCTATAGATGCAGCTATTCTAAAAGGCAATGGGATGCCACAACATAAAGGCTTATGAGGTTATTTTGTCATTACTAACGAGCTACGGCGAGGGGGACAAAACCAATGATACATGACCAAATCCATGGCCAAGACACCAATGATTGCTCGCTTCCTCACCTAAACTCTATTCATGACTAAGGGTAGGATAAGGCATGGGAAAATTTTAATGGGTGTAAATAATAAGACACGAAAAAAATAGATTCCTAAGTCCACAGTCGCCCCACCACTAGTCGCATTCAATCCTATAGAAAAAATCAAGGGTCAAGAGTCAAGGGGTCTTCAATACACGAGTTAATGCATATAAAATAAAATGTAGTACCTCATAATCTCCATAAACCAGGCAAATAAGGTGCATTAACTCGGCCTTCATCATTAATGAAAAAAAAGTATGTGTTATAAAAAATTTTAAAATTTGCGTCAATTAAGCACATATTTCATTCAAAATCAACCATTTCTATCTCCCATCCCTCCACTTGAATTGTATAATGCCCCCATTGTACGAATATTAAAATTTGAAAGGCGAGATATAAATGTTCGGGTTTCTAATTTTATCCGTTAGACAAAACGGATTTGTAAACATCAGCGCCTAATTTGAACAAGGCGAGAATACTTAACACAATACGACACATAAGCTGATTTATGATCTGCTACTAATAAACAAACTCTTGCTTGCATTCTTTTTTTTTTTTTTTTTTTTTTTTTTTTTTTTTTTTATGCAAGACAATGTATACATGAATTAAAATAAAAAACAATACGAACATAAAAGCATCCCCCCACTTGAGATCAACTATCATCTAAACCCGCTTTTCTTTCACAACCCTTTATTCAAAACCCGCGACTTTCACTAGTGGAACCAAAATTTAACCAACAGCGCCCGGACCATGGACATAAGGAAACTACAGGGTAGGCTAGGCGATAGGTGTAACGAAACAATTATATTTTAGGTGAAAACAAAATGAAAGGAAAGGCTCTCAAGGGTCTATCTAGGGGTATCTTGCATTAAAGGTGAGTGCAACAAAAAGGGTTTAACAGGGGGATTGACTGATCAATGTGAAAAGCCAATATACACATAAAATAAATGATGGGCTATTTAGGTTTAATCCTAAAATTTCCTTATATCCTAGCTGCACCGATCACACCAAGTTACCTCAGTGTAATGCTCATGATAATGGTCTCGAAAAGATATACAAGGCCAAGTTCTAAAGTCTACTACAACCACCGGCACACTCATTTTAATGGATTTATGTATAAGGGGAAAATGGAAAGGCTTATCCTCACACAATGGAAATATAGGGTAGGTGTACTCAGTCTAGATTAATCCAGTTAAGTAATGAAAAACATGTCAAAATTTAATGAAACACTTTTCATCAAAAACTAGAAAAATAGGGGAAAGTAAAATCAAGCGGGTGTCTATGCCTAATCCCTTCCCCCCACTTGGGTCATACTGAAGAATATAAATGAAAGATAAGAAGGGTAAGAATTGGAACAGAAAAATCCCCTGGATTTGCTCGGCATGATCGAAGACACACGAACAAACGTGTCCCGCTTTGAGATTTTTGAGCAAACTTTAATAACCTGAATTCACTTAAGACAACCAAATGCATCATACTAGAAAAACAAAAAGTATAAAAAGAAAATGAAAAACCTAACTCACTTACGTAGGAATCATGGTTGCATTTAGCGTATGCAACAAGCCTTTTAAACTACTTGGTGTCCCAAGTGGACGAGTGAAGTCTCGTGAGGGTTTACAGGGAACACACCCACAAAGTTCATTTAAAACTAATACAAGGTTATTGTGTTATTATAGAAAGAATTTGAACTGGAGGATAATTACGCCGTAACTCTTTGAAAGAGTTACGTCGTAATTATGGCAAAACCTTGCAGTCGCTCTTGGAGGGTAGCTACGGCGTAACCATAGCATGGGATTACGCCGTAATCGGTAATGCTATGGAGAGAATCGCTACTTGATGTGTTACGGCGTAATCATTGGGATGAGTTACGCCGTAACTAATGGGCAGATCAGGTCCCCGTTTAAGTTACTGATGTAATCTTCTCCGTTTCCTGTAAAATGGTTAAATACACAAAACCCAACTATACTAATAAAAAGAAAAGATAGGCATGGGGTGCCTCCTACGAAGCGCTTGTTTTTGTTCGAGTCACGAGCTTGACTCCACCCTTATTTACTACGTAAAAGGGTGTTCATCCCCTCACTTGAAATCAAGTGTGGGTGAAAATAGCAATAAAATCCATGAGGGTGTGAATTTGCTATGGGATGGGGAAATGATAAATTATGATCATACCTGAAATGAGATGTCATTTCCCTCCATACCTTACCCGTTTTGGTTGATGGCATTGATGATTTGTTCACCTCGTGATGTGGCTGATTAATCGGCTCATATGTCTCCTTGTTAATCATTGAGGTGTCCAAGATTTTGTCTTCTTATTCCTTTGCAAGATCAACTAGAATTGGTTCAGTAGCCGGAGCTACATAACCATCATCGGGTGATGTGATGGGTTGCACGATTTCATCCATAATTTCATCAACCTGTATAGGAAAACTAGCAAGATTGTTAGTAAATAAAGAAGAGTTAGAAGTGTTACATTTTTGCGTTGTAGTTGATTCCACATTAGCTTATGGCAATGCTTCATCATCCTGTAAGCTCCATGCTTCCATCTTCTTCAATTGATCATTGATTGTTTCTTCATTTCTCGCAACCTTCAAACGTCCTGGAAATGGGATAGGTGGGACATAAGGTTTGATATAACGTAAATCACTAGGAACCGGTTCGTTGTTGACTACTTTCATCTTTCCCACCGTTGCTTTGATAGTTCCAACCGCATTCTTTTTACTTTCCAGGACCTTTTGGTTTAATTCTTCAACCTTAGAATCCAAACTTTTCCTCTTGATGTCAAGGTTTTTTAAATTTAAGTTCGCCCCCTCCTTGAATTTCCTAATCCTTTCATCATTCGAGTCGTCCATCCATTTTAGATTATCCGAGAATTTATTGACGGCTTCTTCCAATGACTTAAAATACCTTACCTGCTCATATTCTTCTTGTAGAGAGTTCTCTTGTATAGCATGAATGCTCTCCTTGGCCATATTCATATCACATCCAAGTCTATCAAGCTGCTTGGTGATGTCGCCATTGTCATCCAAGCTGTTTCTATTTGTGGCCCAAGTGGTTGCTCCATCATACCAATTTCGTGAATGGTCAACCATCATTTCAATTGATCTAAGGGCTTGTGCAGGTGGCATTGTAGGAATAGGTCCTTGAGAGTCGAGCATTTGGCGGGACGAGATGTTTAAACCTTTGTAGAAAATAAGGACCATCTAATGGTTGTTGATATCATGCGTTGGGCATTTGTAAAGAAGGTCATTATATCTTTCCCAAGCTTCATCTAGCGTTTCATCCATCTTCTGTCTGAAGCTCCTTATTTCTTCCATCATCTTAGCAATCTTTGAAGGAGGACAATATCTCTGAATGAATGCTTTCTTTAAAAGATTCTACGTATTGATTGACACAGCAGGAAGCATCTTCAACCATCTTCTGGCTGCACCAGTGAGTGTAATTGGGAACACTCTAAGAATTAATGCATCTTGAGAAACTCCTAGAGTGTGGAAAAGATCTGCGATCTCCAAAACTGTTCGCACATGCAGGTGGGCATCATCATCGTTAGTTCCCGCGAAAAGCTTTTGTCTAAGTTCCCTCATGTACTGGCAGCTGATCTCAAACTCGATGGCATCATTAAACTCGGGATATACGATGCCCGATCTTTGGTTACTCTGAGTCAAAGCAATATATTCTTCCATAGTGAGCATGTCAAAATCTGAATCTTCCATATCCTGAAAAATCAAAAACAAACAAAAACAGAAAAGAAGAGAAAAAGAAGACTAAAAAGAAAATAAAAGAAAAACTTAAATTAAAATCCTTAATAGCTCCCCGGCAGCGGCACCAAAAACTTGATGCAGGTTTTACTGACCAGGTTTTAATATTTGTAATTACTCGTTATACCTATGGTCTACCCTAATGCACTAACGGGCAGTGTACTCGGTCGTGTGTAGTGTAGTAATCGGTAAAACCGAGGTCGTCCCAAGAGCTACGTGGATTGGAAATTAACTTAAGTCTATGTCACGATTTTAATTGGTTTTAAGATTGAAATTATAAAACTAACTAATAAAACAAGGAAATAAAAGAAAGCAGATAATTGTAATCAATGAAGAAGAGTGGTGCTAACTTAGTTAATCCTCCTAGCTAGTTATGTCTACACCTACTTACTTCCAATTACTTCAGGTGGGGTCAAAGTTGAGAGGATAACATTTGGTCAATTCGCCCTAACCTATCAGCAAAGATGCCACCACAGGAGAAATCAGGCGCACCATCATAAGTCCTGTTGTTCCTGGTCCCCTAAGTCGAGTCATTAAGTACCGCTACATGATAGATTTATAATAGTGAGTGCCCGACCGTTAGGAACTTAGACACTCACCCCTAACTCTTAAGTTCATCCAAACGATAGGTGATCAGTTGGTCAAATCGCACAAGTAGAAACGGTCGTCAGTTGGTCATATCTTACCCTTCCCGTCTCAGTCCGCTCACCTATGGTCAGTTGGTCATATCTTCTAGGCAATTGGCTTCTACCACCTTTCAAAACTACTGAACCAATTGGTGGCTACCAATAAACTATGCATGCATACACTTAGAAATAATTGTACAGAAGTAAAGTAAATGCAAACAAAACAAATAAAGAATCATAACTAGGCCAGCACCAGGGTGCTTAGCCAAACATATAATAAATCATACCAACAAAGATGAATAAATCATAAATTGAATTGAACATAATATTTGATACAAATTACTTGATGTAGAGGTAATAATGATGATGATTGCGAGTGAATTATTCCTTCAAAACTGGCTTCGGACTGCTGGAAAATGCCCTGGAATGGTGCCCTAATCGACCCCTAGGAGAGGGGTGAAGAGAGATACTAAAAAATGCAGATTTAGGGCTGTATTTATAGGCCCCGACATGGCTATGGCGTAACCTAAGGGCTAATTAAGCCGTAACTAATAACAGCGCTAAGAAATCTGGATATCGAATAGTTACGTCGTAACTAAAATAATTAGTTACGTCGTAACTTCAAACTTCGTACTTTTCATTATCATGATAATTTCTTGAAAGTTAATAAGCATTGTGTACGACTTTGGCCGCTCATCGTACTTCATAATTATATAACAAGTCCTTGAAGTAAATAAACTTCATATGAATTGTCACTTTTAGTCCTTGATCGTACTTGTTACTTTTACTTTTAATCCTCGGAGTGAATATCATCTTCATTTAGCCACTGGACTTCAACTCCTTAGCGCCCAAGTTAATAATTACGGCGTAACTAAATTGCTACGTTACGCCGTAACTTTCACAAAAATAATTACGACGTAACCATAAGAAATGGCTACGCCGCATCCTTCAAAGCATCATATTTACGCTGTAACATAATTAAACAGTTACAGCGTAACCTTCACAAATAATTCATAGGCCCTCGTAAATCAATCTTCAGAACATATATTTGGCCTTTTATCACTTATTTTCCGCTCCAACGCCTCATTTATTCTGAAATGCAGATATGAACGAATTAAGTACCATATTAATACAAATGAGGCCATAAACACGGGAATTTGATATATAAAAGATCATGCTAATTTGATGTTGTCAATCCATCACCGTCACTCCCTCCGAAAGAGATCAAGATTGAAGAAATCAAAGAAGTACAAACGTCGAATGAAAATCCTCCGGAGCCCGAGCTTAAGGATTTACCTCCTCATCTTGAATATGCTTTTCTTGAAAAACCGAACAAGTTTCCCGTCATTATTGCTAAGAATTTGAAAGATGAGGAGAAAACCGAACTTTTGGCCATCCTTAAAAAACGTAAGAGTGCCATCGCTTGGCAGATTTCCAACATTAAGGGCATAAGCCCACGTTTTGTACTCACAAGATTTTAATGGAAGATGATTACAAACCCGCATACAACAACAAAGAAGGGTTAACCCGAAAATTCATGATGTCATCAAAAAGGAAGTTCTAAAACTCCTTGACGCCGGAGTTATCTACCCGATCTCAGATAGCTCATGGGTTAGCCCTATCCATTGTGTCCCGAAGAAAGGCGGAATGACCGTAGTGATGAATGAAGATAATGAGTTGATTTCCACACGCCTCGTCACCGGATGGAGGGTGTGTATTGATTACCGAAAATTGAATGATGCTACAAGGAAAGACCATTTCCCGCTACCATTTATGGATCAAATGCTCGAATGTCTAGCGGGGAATGAGTTCTATTATTTTCTCGATGGTTTCTCCAGTTACTTCCAAATTCCGATCGACCCGCAAGATCAAGAAAAGATGACGTTCACTTTCCCTTATGGAACGTTTGCTTACCGACGGATGCCATTTGGCTTATGCAATGCTCCCGGCATGTTCCAAAGGTGCATGATGGAGATTTTACACGATATGATCGAGAAGACTATGGAGGTGTTTATGGACGATTTCTCGGTTTATGGAGATTCTTTCACTTCTTGCCTCTCTCATCTAGACCTCATGCTACAAAGGTGTGAAGACACCAATTTGGTCTTGAATTGGGAGAAATGCCACTTCATGGTTCGTGAGGGCATTGTCCTCGGCCATAAGATATCAAAATCAGGGATTGAGGTCGACCGAGCTAAATTCGACGTTATTGCTAAGTTGCCTCATCCCACTACCGTTAAAGGTATTCGGAGTTTTTTGGTTCATGCCGGTTTCTATCGCCGTTTTATTCAAGATTTCTCTAAGATAGCCCGCCCTCTGACCCATCTCCTCGAAAAGGATGCTCCGTTTATCTTCACTAATGAATGCGTTGAAGCCTTTAACATACTCAAAAAGAAATTAACCGAGGCTCCGATTTTAGTTGCCCCCGACTGGGATTTGCCTTTAACATACTCAAAAACATTTTCAACCCATACACCATGCGAGTAAGACATTTTCTGAGGCCCAACATAATTACACAACTACTGAAAAAGAATTATTGGCCGTAGTTTATGCTTTCGAGAAATTTAGACCCTACCTTGTCTTATCGAAGACCATAGTGTATACCGACCATTCTGCCCTTAAGTACCTTTTGGCAAAACAACATGCTAAGCCCTGATTACTTCGGTGGGTTCTCCTCCTTCAAGAATTTTATGTCACCATTCTTGACAAAAAAAGAGCAGAGAACCTTGCTGCCGACCACCTATCTAGACTAGAGAATCCCCATCAAAGTGTGCTCGAGAAAAAGGAGATCACGGAAACATTTCCTCTCGAGACACTTGGGATGATTGCTAAGAAAGACCCTAATACCCCATGGTTTGTCGACTTTGCAAATTACCATGCGGGGAATTTCATTGTGAAAGGGATGTCGTCCCAACAAAAGAAAAAGTTTTTTAAGGATGTTAAGCATTATTTCTGGGATAACCCCTACTTGTTTAAGATTTGTGCAGATCAAGTAATCCGGCGGTGTAAGCTACACCGCCAAAAAGGTTTTTGATTCCGGATTTTATTGGCCGACCATATATCGAGACGCCCATGATTTGGTTAAGTCATGTGACTCATGCCAGCGTCAAGGAAAGATTTCCTAAAAAGACAAAATGCCACAAAATGCAATTCATGTCTGCGAGATTTTTGACGTTTGGGGCATCGATTTTATGGGACCATTTCCGTTGTCTAAGGGTAATAAGTATATCCTCGTGGCCGTCGAATACTTGTCCAAATGGGTTGAAGCAAAGGCGCTACCCACTAGTGACGCCCGAGTGGTTGTTAAGTTTTTGAAGAACTTGTTTTCTTGATTTGGAGCACCTCGTGCTATCATCAGTGATCGCGGTACCCATTTTTGTAATGAACAATTTGCGAAAGTTATGTCTAAATATGGGGTTACACACCGTCTTTCTACCGCGTATCACCCGCAGACGAGCGGACAAGTTGAGGTCTCCAGTCGTGGTTTGAAAAGGATTTTAGAAAGGACCGTAGGAGAGAACCGATCTTCATGGGCCGATAAGTTAGATGATGCATTATGGGCTTTCCGAACCGCATACAAGACACCCATTGGGTGCACCCCATTTAAGTTGGTGTATGGAAAAGCTTGCCATTTGCCCATCGAGATCAAGCATAAGGCATATTGGGCCTTGAAACATGTGAATTTTGACCTTAAGACTGCGGGTGATCACCGGAAAGTTCAATTGAATGAATTAAATGAACTTTGGGATCAGGCTTATGAGAATTCTTTGATTCACAAAGAGAAGACTAAGAGGATTCATGACTCTAAAATCAAAAACTGCGTCTTCAACGTTGGTGATCAAGTCCTCCTCTTTAATTCTCGGTTGAAGATATTCTCGGGCAAACTCAAAACACATTGGTCCGGACCATTCACCGTAGCTCAAGTTTTCCCGTATGGAACTATCGAGCTATCTCAGAACGATGGCCCAAATTTCAAGGTGAATGGTCATCGTGTTAAGCATTACTTTGGAGGGGACATCGCGTCTATGGTTGTCCCGGATCTCCAAACTTTCCCCATGGACAAATGAAGTCGGGGATCGAGTCAAGCTAGCGACTCGATGATCAAAAACAGTAGCGCTTCGTGGGAAGCACCACATGCTTATCTCTATCTTCTTTCTATTTTCTTCTAATAAGTGACGTGAAGGGTTTAGCCTCTTCGATTTCTCGTGTTTGGTTGTTTTTGATGTTTTTGTCTAGGATTTTCCCGATATGAAGACTCTCGTGCTCGAAGTTTTTCTTTTCTCCACTCGAGTTTCATGATCGATGCTGATGAAAATCCAATATCCGAAATCTTATCGACTAACGTTTATCTTTTAGCATACTTAATAAACGGCTTTTAGATTTTCGTTGATACCCTTGCCTTTAAACATTGAGGAAAATGTTTTGTTTTAGTCTGGGGTGGGTAATCTTCGATTTGATTTGACCGCACTTGCTTATTCTCTGTCGTGTAATCTCGCAACCACGTTTTTCCTTAAAAAATAAAAAATTACGCAAAAAAGTGGAAAATTTTAAAATTTTTTGTAAGCTTTTGCTAGTTTTATGATTGAAAAGTCTTTGCGAGTTTCTTAGAAGGTACTTTAAATGTGCGTTTTTTTGAAAAAGTCTTTGCTAATTGCTTAGACAAGAGGCTATAAAATGCGATTCTAGCTCATAAGGCCAAGAATTTGCAAGCTTCCCTAAGTGATTTTAAATATGCGAAGCTTTGGAAGAATTTGCTAGTTTCTAATGAGTGACTTTAAAAATGCGAGACTTGAGATTATTTGATGAAGCATTTGCTAAGTTAATATATGTTTTGACACCTTGTTGACTTTCCGCTGGTGAGATTAGGAATAGAATTCTGACTTGACCGGGCATGTTGAGCCTTAGCTTGTTCCCTTAACCATAGATAATTTAATTATCGGCTAAGCATTCGCGGATCTCATTATTTGGGATTTTAAATTTGCGGAGATCGAGGAATGATAGAGTTACTTATGAGGAATGATAGAGTTACTTATGAGTTTAGATACAAAGCGTGGAGTAGTTGATTCTAAGTCTTTTTCAAACAAGAATCAATGTCCACAAGACTGTAGTGACAAAGTTAAAGCTGCTGTTTTAAACAAGAATATTGAATTTATCTGTACTACATGTAAAAAATGTGTCTTTTCAGCTAATCATGAAGCATGTGCCTTACAATATCTCAAGAAAGAAAATCCTCGTGCCAAGGCACAATCCACTAAGACACCAAATAGAAACAAACCCGTTGACAAGATGAACATCAAAAGGAAACCTAATAGGTGGATCTCTTCAGGACGTAGTTTTTCTAAAACTGAGTCTTCCGCTGCATCTGATAAGAAAACAACTCCTCGATCTTACCTTAGGTGGATACCCACGGGAAAAGTTTTCAACCAAATAGGTCTTAGATGGATTCCCACAGGAAAGATTTTTGATACTTGCTCCAACACAGATAATAGTGACAATCATTCGGATAAGGAAGTCAGATCCACTACAACCATTGATAGTGATCACCCTCACCGTGAGGAAACATGTACTTCTAACACTGTTATTTGTGAAAATTCTTCTTCTGTGGATGCAGGTACTTGTAAAAGTGTTGAAGGTTCATATACCCCGTGTGGTAAAGAAGAACTTTATGCCAATTTTGCATGTGGAAATCCTTTTCTAGTTCCTCTCTTAACTCCACTTTTACTTGTCCCTACTTAATTTCTCTTTCTTCAAATCTTCTTTGTAAATATTTTCAAAAAACAAAATACAAAATTTGAAAAACCAACAAAAGCAAAATATAAAAATAGAAAATTTTTCAAAAAATACAAAAACAATATAAAATCAAAAAATCCAAAAAATATTCTTCTCACGACATGTCTCTCGTATAATCGATATTCTGTACGTTTCTAGAAATGTCATTCAACAATGATACGGGTATGTACAGATGCTTGAGCGAGAGTTCTTTAATTGTTTTCTAAAACATGTCGTTTCTCAAAATTTCTTAAAAACATAATGGCTTTCGTATACTTCAGTACGAAACCCGGACTTCAAAATAATGGCTTCTGAACACATCAGTTCAGGACCCGCGCTTCAAAGAAAGGAAAGTGCTTATCAAAATCAAAGGTTTTAAATATTTTTTTTCAAGCGCTATTCCTAAAAACAATGGCTTGTAAGTATTTCCGCTTGCAACCCGATCTTTAAAGAAAGGAAAGTGCTACGCAAAATCGATTTTCATAAATATCGAGCACTTATCCTAAAACAAATGAAGATAATTCTTCTTAAATATCTTCAAAAGATTTTTTTTTTAAATCTTCTTCACATCTTGCGTACCATTGATTCGAAATTTTTCAAAAAGATTTTTCAAAATCTCTCACATTTGGTACCAAGATAACTTCCTCTAAACCCTTAATTGATTCTAAATTTTCTGTATGAAAAATATGCTTTCGTTAAGGGGGAGTATAAAACCAGAATTGTTCCAAAATTCATGCTAAATCAGTTTCTCTCCAAATGCTTTTCGAAAAACATATCTTTTAGTCATTTTGTTTCAAAAACATCATGGATATGCTATTTTTGAGGGGGAGAAACGTGATTAAAATGTGATCAAAAAAGTTTAATGATCGTTGTTTGAATCTCAAATGAGCTCGACTCAGTCGTAACCAATGAATTGACGAGCAATCATGTACCATCTCGAGAAACTCTCTATGGACTTGACCAGGACGGGTAATAATTTCAAGCTAGTTCTCTAGTGATGTAAACGTGTCTCGAATCGGTCTTGTTCATTTAAAGTCGATCAATTCAAAAAGTGCAAACTCTACCCTCTATGTGCAGATTTCTGTCAAAACATACAAGCACATGTGAAGGGGGAGTGTTTCTGAAAATATAAAACTCTCGAAGTGTTCCAAAATCATGTTTTATAATCATAAACACTTTGAGAGATTTTCAAGAAAAAGGTTTTATGGCAACAATAGGACAGTCATGGAGTTATAAGGTGACTAAGGATAGGAAATTCGTCCTATGATCCGCCAGATCCGGAGGGATCTACCCAAGGACATCACCAATAGTTAGTACTAGAAGTCCTTAGGTATGATTGAAAAAAAAGGAGTAATGTGAGAAAGGAGAAAGAAGGGGTTGAAGAATTAAAAAGAAATGTAAAAGAAAGGGTGAAAAGAAATAGCCCTCCATATTCAACCTTAGGGCAGAAACCGGGTTCAATTCATATGCTACTGGTTGTCACTTAGTTGACACTGGTATTGAAGATTAAAAGTCGTCATGGACCCAGTGATGCACTGCACTAAACCTTCTAGCCACTCAATTCCTCTTAAAAGGATTTGTTTCATTCTCACTGGGAACCCTACATAATCTATTGACTTTCTCTTAGAGATCGTTGGTATTGAAGAAGGAGACCCTCTCCCTAGTCTCCGTTCAGGAAAACCAAAATGCACTATTGAGTCTAGAGCCACGAGATTCATCAAAAGATCTATAGGAACACTTGACATGACATCGCTTGTTGTTCATCAATAAGGACACAAGTGATATATTATGGAGTCCTACGCAGATCTTAGCAATCTGCCAGAACATTTATGAGGGGAGTTACAACTGTAATCCTCAGTGATTGAATGGAAATTCCTGCCAGGGTCAACATCAAACAGCCCTGACAGCAGGTCACTTCGGTAATTCTCCGTGGATTACGCTTAGTGTGTCTCAAACGGTCTACAGTCGTGGGGTGATGCTTCGGTGTACCTCAGCGACTCATCTGAACTGTAGGTGTATTTCGGTACATCGCGTTATCTCACTTGTGGGACTCCAGTTCAGGAACGGCCTCTGTGAGAATTAGAGACGTGTTTTCACACTATGCTGTTAACACCCTCGAAATTCAAACTTATAAGTGCCGGAATCCGCTTACTACTAACCTGTTTTATGTTTTCTTTTTATGGAAGCTCCGGAGCGGATGGATCGTGCAGACTCGCCACATGCTCATACCGAAAACACATGAAAGTTCTCATCATAATCAAAGGCTACACAAAGTTAAAGATGATTCTTCATCAATGTCAAATAATCTACAAAGTTTAAAGACTCGAGAACTACATCATTGGTAACCAAAAGTCAAATAGAAGTGTGAGCATGGTGGAGAAAGGCGTGGAGACATCTAACCATCGAAGTTGACAACGGCAGACAACCACATTAATAGATCACAAAGCATGAAGGAACAACGAATTAAGACTATTCTATATCTACTCACAAAGTTCAAGCTCAAAAAGATTAAAGACCTATTCAAGTGGAGCATCTTTTGAATGACCACCCCTTAGGGGGAGATTGTTAGCCTTGATTATTTTTATTAGAAGTGATGGTCATTCACGATTAGGAACTTTGTAATGTGTGTTAGATATCGTGATAGAATAGTCAACGGGCTCGTGGATTGGGCTAAGCTAATTGGTTATTAGTTTAGTTAAGCTAGCCTTGTCTAGTTCGTGTAACCCAAGCCCAATCCAAGTCCATCTCAAGGCCCATGGCCAAGCCTTAGGGCATCATCCTCTCTTACTATAAATACCCCTCAAGTATGTCATTTGAGGGGTGTGCTTGAAAGTGTGTGTGTGTGTGTGTTTTTCCTTGAAGCAATATACAACTTATTGTTTTCATCTTTCTTCTCTCTACCTCTCTAAACATACATTCGCATAATATATTCAAGTCACCATCTAATCTTTATCTTTTCTTTCTTTATTCTCCGCATAATATCTTGTTGTGTTGGTAACGTGAGTATTTGGATAAGGTATAAGTGATAAATGGGGAATAACAATAGCTCATATAATTAAAAGTATAAGTAAAAAAAAATGAATAAAATTTCCTTGATGTGGACCTCATTTTTAAGACAATGGTTCTTAAGAGAAGATGGAAAACTAATTAGCGTCTTAACTTCATATCTTTATCAGAATAAAACTTATAGAAACGAGAAATTTGAAGAAATTCATTTCTCACCAAAAATAAAATAAATAGAGGAAAATAGGAAAATGAGAGCAAGAGGTAATTACACAAGTAACTTCCATGGGTAATGTTAGCATCTAAAATCATATTTAACAATGATTTTGATTTTACGCTTAGTTTAGGGACTTGTGAAAAATCAGGGACGATGTATTCTATCCGTATGGTCACTCCTCGCTGAGTTGTGTTTCCTACTCCGTGATCCTAAAAATGTCATTTGAAAAATGTTAGAGTTATTGATCAACATGAAAGTTCAACAAACCGTCACTCATAATTGGAATGTGCTTAATCGTAATATCTATATGTGAAATAAAAGGTAAACGGGGCGCTTTTAGAATTAAGGGTTTCTTAATCTCTTTTGAGGAATCTTTGCTACTTTTCATAGGTTTAGTAGAAAGAGATTGAAATCCTTGGTTTTAGAAGCATGAGTTGATTACATTGCGTGAGGTTACGACAATCTTCTAGTCTGGGGTATTTTGGTATGTGCAAAAACACATACCATTTCTTTACTGAAATAGACCCAAAATAACCAGATAAGAGCCGTTTATATCTAATATTTGTTGGTTTCTTGAGTTTATGCATGTGCTGGTACGGATATGGAAAAACACACAAAAGAAAGACAAATCAAACAAAAACCGAGCACGAGAAGAAAGAGAGTGCAAAGCCGGGAAATCAAATTGAGTGAAATTAAAGATTTGAATGCTCAAGAAAGGAATTTGCAAGTTTGGATCATCTTTTCTCAAATTGTCAAGAATAGCACCTGAAGTTTCAGAATTGACAATATTAGTCCTTGAAGAATCAAATTTGGCAAATTTGGTCCTTGGAGTTTATGGAAACCGCAAAAGACACCCTTGGAGTACACTTCCCAAATATTACACATTGAGTCCCTCAACTTTGCAATTTAGCATAAAATACCCTTGATGAATGTTAAGAAAGTTTGATGAATTTTAACCTTAAAATCCTTTCCAACCCATATCACCTTCGGATCCATACTACCACTTACCCAAGCCCAACATCCCATAATTCCCCAACCCGTCCAATAATAAAACTCACGGTCAAAACCTTTTTACCCCATGGTCAAAAAAATAAAACCCGGTCAAACATCACTTTTACCTTTGGTCAAATAGTCAAAATATATTAAATAACCTAAAACCAAACGCGCCAAAATATTCCCCTTTTACCCAGATCCTTAGAACCCTAAAATGCCCTTCACCCAATTAACCAAATTGAGTACAATTAAAGGACAAAATCGTGCATTCCCATTGGTTGAAGATGCGTGGCATATGATATGGAGGGCTGTGATTAGAGAAGGATTGATGTAAAGATGATCCAAGGCTCAGATTCGTCCAAAAGAAGCACACTCTCCTCTTCTTGAAGCTTCCAAAGCTCCTAGTTCAGCTATAAATACCCAACGAATTCACAAGTTGTATCATGTAGAATTGTAGTAGGAAATTAAGTAGCTTATTTTTGTTTTTAATTGTTTTCTATTAGTAAAAGTAATTTTGTATTTCTATTATCAGTTGTATTCAGTTTTTGATTAATGAAAGTTATTTTTATGTTGCAAATTCCCAAATATTTCTAGTTACTGTTTTAATCATTTCAAGTGTTTAATAGTATTCATTTTAGTATAAGTAGCTTATTTCACCTTTAATTTCAGCTTGTTGATTCTCAAAACAAAAAATCACAAAAAACAGAAAATAATTGAAAAATAAAAAATATGTTCAAATATGTTTCAAAGCTTCATTAAGCTTTGTTTTCTGTTTGTTTAAGCATACACAAGCTTATTATAGCTTATTGTGTGCTTATAATAGTTTCCTGATCAATTATACATACAAATCAATCAAATCAATTTAAAATAATACCTATGCATTGTTGTGGAAAGCTAAGGAAGTGGCTGTAAGGGATTAGCCAGAGGGACTTTACCAGCTTATTCTCTGAATAAGTTGGAGCTTGTAGTTGCCCTTAAGTTGGAGCTTTAACTGAGTTTGCAGCCTTTTAACAAGCTTCTCAAGAGCTCAATATAACTCCTGAGAAGCTGATTTTTTGTTTACAAGTAGTTGGGTAGATCATCTTGAAGTTTCAATATCTGGTTTTCATTCATAGCTTATTTTCAAGCTTGTGATTTAGCTGCAAGTTAGGGGTTAAGGACTGTTTGACATATTTGCTGATAGGATTAAGGATTGTACTTATTTGCTTTTAATCTGAGTTTATTTGATCATAATAAGTTCCATTAGGTAGACTTAAGTTAGTTTAGGTTTTTTTCAGCTTATTATAGTCTCTGGTAGCTTATCATAGCTTTTAGCTTATTTCCTTTTGCTTATTCTCATCAGTTTGCATCCAAATAGATTAATCTGCATTCACAACTTGTATTTTACAATTTTCATAGCATCTCAGTATTATTTAGGACTTTTCTATAATTTTTCATAATTTTCTGTAGTCTTTTACTATTTTTCTGCATTTAAAATAGTTTTTAGTAATTTTTAATAGTTTTTAATTGAAATAATTCAGAAAAGGTTCACAAAAATACAAAAATAATTTTATTAGTTTTATAAAAATCAAAAAGACATAAAAATTATTTTTCCAGATTTTCCCTAGTTTAAATAGTATTTTCTAGCCATTTAATTAGTTTTAAATTCATAAAAAATAGAGAAAAAGTCAAAAAAAATACAATTTCAGTTTTGAAAATTATGTTTATTTAAATTAGATTTTTGAAAAATAGTTTTCAAATTTTCTTGTAAGTTTTCATAATGTTTAGTATTTTAAATCTATTTTAAAAGTCCAAAAATAGTTTTTAATTTAAATAGAATCAAGAAAAACCAAAAAAAATAGTTTTAAATTTCCAATAATTTTCAAATCATATTTTTAGTTGTAGAAAAATATTAGATCACTTGTAGGGGTTAAATTAGATTAGTTTGTAATTTAATATACGTTTTAGTAATTACGTTAATTGCGTTTTAGTTTAATTTTGCAAACTTAGTTGTAATTTCTTGATTGCATTATAAATTTAGTAGATTTAATTGCTTCCATTTACCTTTCCTTACCTCATAGTTTAGAAATCATCAAAAATTCCTTTTTACTTATTCAAATCCCGAATAACACGAATTCATCTCTCGCTAGGAACGATCCGGGGATTCAAATCTAATACATTTGACTTTCCTAATACTACAAATTCTATAATTGGTTTCTTTCCTAAGAATCAGTATTCCTGAAAAAAAGATTAATGGTATAACAAATGTATACGGCATTGATCTTTTGGAACTTGTTAAAGATGGAAAAAGGTGGTTATCTGTTTCTGATGAGTATGTTGTTAGACTGTGTCTCTTGATAGTTGGAGAGCTGGTGTTTATGGGAAAAGAAGACAGGAATTGCATCTCTAATCATTTATTGACTTTGGTTGAGGATTTTGATGCTTGGAATGTTTTCCTTGGGGTGAATATATGTGGCATAAATTTTATCAAAGGACGGTCAATATTGTTCATATACACAGAAAAGATCATCTGTTAAAATTGAAAAAAAAAAACCCAAAGTTCAGTGCCACATACAATCTATACGGGTTCGCTTAGTCTTTCAAGGTTAGAATTATCAGTAGTTTGTACTCATGTATGTCTAACTTTGATTACAAAAATTAAAAAAATAGCTTACTAAAAGCTTTTGATTGTATTTTATTGTGTTATTACATATTCATTCCAAAAGTACTTATTAAGGTTCTTACTATATCAGATTGGTGTTCTTGTTTTTGAAATTATGGTGTTTTTTTATACAAGTAATATAAAAGTTACCTGTAATTTTGAACAATGTTATAACACTTTCTAGTTTGTGTTTTGTTTTGTAATTGTATTCATAAAGGTATTGGTTATATGATCATTACAAATTTGTTTCATCCTATACAGATGACCTTTATTTTGATAAACCTTGAAACATTTTGAAAAATGATATAAGCATACCACGCGTAAAATCTGACAGTAGTGGCTATTATAGATTTGGATTTTGGAGATTTATCCTAAAAGCGTACTTTGGTGGGCGAAAGAAAATAAGGTCATTCCACGTGGTCTTGCTTGGTCACCACTGTCAAAGTTTCGAAAAGTAGACTATTGTAATCTCTTTGGACCGGTAGTCATCACATAATCTTTCAATGCAAACCAAACTAAGTTGTACTTAATCTTGTTGATAATATAAGTAATTGTAATTTTCTTGGTTGTTAGGAGTCAACTCCCATTGTGGACCTTTTTGCAACACAAGCTGAAATGAAGCAACCATGGTGCATTGCCAGCGCCTAATTTATAGATGGTTTGTCTATTCTAGACACAAACTCTAGTGAGAAGATTGCAGAGCATACAAATGAATTTGCAGACGATTAAAATGTAGAAATGGGCATGGAAAGGCAACGGCAAGGGGTATTTCAAAACACACTATCTATCAACATTGAACAACCACCTTTTTAAATGTTGAACAAACGGGGACCACTCTTTCAACAGGGGCTCTATTTGGTGAGTTAGTGGATTTGATTAAAAAACTTGAGATGATAGAAAACGGCCATTTGGTCAGAAACACACTGACCTTTGTTGATGTGTTTACGAATGTGAAAAGCAGACTTTCATATGTATAGAAACTTTTGGGTCTTAATGATGATGTTGGCGTTGTTCCTGATCAATCTAAAACTTCTGCCAATCCAAACGAGTCTAACGTCAATCCCGATGATTCCATGGTTTGTATTTACTTTTTAGTTTACCTCTAGTGTGTATACCAAACTCAAATAATCGTTCATGTCTACACTTATATCAAACTTCGGTCGCTACAAGCCACGTCTTCTCATATTCTAGGCCCTAAGGGGGATACGGTCGTCGATGCAGACCATCCAACGGACATTGACAATGATGATGGGCCTAAAGAATCGCAACCCTGGAAGCTTGGTGTTCTTGTAGAAGCTTGTGCCTTGAACCAACGATGTCCTCCTATGGAATATGAAGTTCAACCTAGTACTTAACTTGAACCAGTTGCACCTAACGAGGAAAAAAATCACCCGGTGACCCCATTGATGTATGTTATCTTTCACTTACAGTTTAGATGTAAACTATCACTTATTTGCCTACTTATGTATATATATGTAAAATTTATCAGGACCCGGATTGTGGTAACTCGTCTTACATAAACGACGATAAAGTTTCGGGTGATAATTATGTAGATGCAATGGATTGTGATAATCAACAGCAAGAAGTGGTTCAGAAACAATCGGCTGAACCTGAACCGTTAACAATATTCTTGGTGTGCAGATAGAAGAAGGAACACCAACCAATAAAGATGTTGAGGTACCTACATTATCTGTAAAACAACACGGATAATAAAAAATATTTGATGTGCTATTTTTAACATACCATATTTTTAAATCTTAGTTTAAAGCCAACAACCTGTGTTGATCCCAGTTGAGCAAACGATCATTTATAAAAGCTGACTTAAACTAAAACAAACTGTTAAACACTACGCGGAATTTAATGTTTAACCTTAAGAAGAATAATTTGATTATCACTCAACACCTCAATATTTTATGAATACGAATACTCTGAATAGTATTATGGTTTTATAACCTTGAAGTGTATCGACTTTAGATATAACTAATACGTATATCTAACTCTAACCGAGGACCTCCTTTTATAGGTTAAGGAGTCCTATATAATCTACATTACGTATTCTACAAGATAAATAAAATTACCATACTTATCTAAATACAATTCGACCTACTCAAGACCTTCTAGAATATTACAAGTTAAACCAACACAACACACTAGCAGTGCTTTAATACATTAGCAGTGGATCCATATTTCTACTAGCAGTGGTATGTCTTGAATAGTGGTTCCAGTCTTCTAGCTGTGATTTCCTTTGTGCTGGCAGTGGTTCCATACTTAGAATAATTCCTTTCAGTAGAACCTAAAACCCAACAATCCTCCCCTAAACTTGATAGTTTTTAACAGAATCATCAAGTTTCCTTTAAGCCCACAATGTCTTCATTTGGAGGATGTATCAAAACACTCAACAACCTCCTCAGTCTCCTTATCAGATCCTGACTCTTCATCAGCAGCCTTAGATCTATTTTCCATTCTTTTCAATCTTCCTTGAGGCTTGCCTTTAATGGCTAGAGGACCTTGCAGATCAGCAATCTTCTCAATCTTCAAGAACAACTGGTCAATCATTGGATTTTTTGGTTTAGTCCCTTGTGGTGCAAGTTTGACTTCCAACATCTTCCTTGCTACATTCTTGGTCAGTGGATAGTCTTTATCAATGAACATGAATATCTTCTTTTGTGTAGTCTGAACAACATGTACTCTGCAAGGCTGATATAGCATCCATTCTACCACTTCACAGTCTTCCCAAAATTTGTCTTTTGGATTGGGTTGAAACATATTCTTCACAGCTGTCCACACAAACCTTGCTAAATTTCCAGTTGGTCCAAACTTACCATATCTGAACTCCATGATCTTCCACAGTTCTTCCTGATCAACTTTAGACATACAAAACAACATAATTCCAAAATTGAAGTATGTACCTTTCCATCCATCTCTTCTAGTAATCTCAATAACTTCTCTTTCAGCTGTTGTTATAATATGCCAATCTAAAATAGGATGAATAGATCTTACTGGTGTAGGATTGATAGGTTATTCAGGTTGATCATACACCATAAGATACAATTTCACTCTTTCTTCCTTATCCATCTCATCATCCAACTTCTGTTTCTTAGAACTAGACTCATCCTGATTAGCTCCTTTTCTCTTTTGTTGTCTGTTTCTCCACAACTCATCTTCTCTTTCATAATTCATAGGAATGAACTCAAGTCTTCTTTTGTAATTTGTATAAAGTTCCTCAATCTTCTCATATGAGCAGTTTTTCAAGTTCACAGTCAGTTTCACTTCCATATGCTTGAGAAACCTCATCATTTCATTCCTTTTCTGTTGCTTTGTAGGGGGTTTATTCTTCTTTGCTTGATACTCTCTAAATGCTCTCTCCTGTTTCATTTTTCTCATCTTTTCAGCCAAAACCTTAGACCTTGTATCAATGTCTAATTGCCCCCATTCAAAATCAGTCCACTCTGTCTTTATACTTTCAGCAGCTTGAAATAATGGTTGTTCATTGTTCCATTCTTCAATCAATCTCAGATAAGCTTCCTCATCCTCTTGTCTTTGCTTCTCTCTAGCTGCTAAATCTTCAGCATTTAACCTCCCTTGAAGTCTTCTTGAAACCTCTTCATCATGTGCAATTTGTTCTTGCTTATTTTTAAACTTCAAAATAGGTTCTTCTGGTTCTACAATGCCTTTACCCTTTCCAATATCTGGTTGAACCACTTTAGTCTTTACAGGCTCACCAATTTTTAAACTTCCTAAGGGTTTAGGTCCAGTTGGTTTAAGTATAATAGGAACAGGCACAATAGTGGGTTCAAGGATTGGTAAGGTTTTACTTAGATTTAGCAAAGTACTGGCAACCTCCTTCTCAGCTTCTTTTGACTTTGGTGGTGGTGCGACAGTGGTTGTGATTATTGTGGCAGTTGTTGTGATAGCAATGGGAATATTTGAACTAATATTGGTTTGATTTACCTCGGAAGTGGTTGCAGCAGTGGATATAGTAGTGGTTACTTCTGTACTAGCAGTGGATGCAGCCACCTTAGCAGTGGTTGTTGTCTGCACCACTTCTTCCTTCTCAAAAACAACTTTCAAGGTTTCTTCAATTACTGCTTCTTTTCCCTCCTTGTTGATTACCACATAATCATTACCATGATCTCCACTATCCAAATCCAAATCCACATCCAAGTTTAAATCCTCCCCTGAATCTCTGCTTCTACTCCTCCCCTGTTTGGATGCATCCTCCAAACTTTGATCCTTTGAGGAGCTTGCCTTCTTTCCAAGCCTTTTAACTCTCCTATATGCAGGAATCCCTGGTCTCCTTACTTTCTCCAAAACAGCTACCCTGTGCTTCAACCTCATAATAGTTCCAGCTTGAGAGGTTGTCAATTCATGAAGACCAGTGATTTGAGATTCAATGTAGGCACATTTAGCCGTCAATTCCTTTTAAAGTTCAAGTATATCCTCATCACTTCGACATGTGTCAACTGGTCCGAGAGGTGGATCCCTGGAATTGTCATCATGTACATGTTCAGTACCCGTCAATTCATTTTGTGGTCCCAAACTATCCTCATCACTTCGAGCTGTGTAACCTGCTCCGAGAGGTGAATCATGGGATTGAGTAAACATGGCATCAGACCTAGCCTGATCATCCATGCCCCCATATTAGCCAGTTGGCTGGGGAGTCCTCCACCTGTAGTGAGCTCAAAAGAACTCTCCACATTAGAAGTTGCCAAAGGTTGGGACTTACTTATGATTCCACTGTCCTGCTCAGCATCTAAGCCTGAGTCAGTTGTGAAAGCCCTTCCAATCATGTCACCCCCCACACCTGTGACAACCTCATTAACTACACCACTAACACCAGCCTGAGGTAGCTTGGTGCCCTTCCTCCTCCTTCTTTGAACTAAGATCCTTTGGGGTTCAGTTGTTAAGGGTAAGGGTTCAACAGTGGGTTCTGATGAGTTAGCAGTGGGTTCAGATGTGGTAGCAGTGGGTTTAGCAGTGGATGGGTTGGGTTGGGGATTTTCCTCTTCTACAATCTATGGTAAGTTTAGCATGTGAGAAAACAAAGGTGTAAGAGTTCCTGAAAAGTTTGGACTCTTCTTCTTCATATGGGCAAACACCTTAGGAATCATATGAAGTACTTCATACTTCCTTTTATGAGGAATAGGTTCTGTTATTTGACTTTCTACTATCAACCGTCCCCAATCCAAGGGAGATTATGTAAATGACTACTGACCCACGGTTCTAGACATCAAGGGACAATTTACACCAACCGATGGTGACTGGAAGCACGATGTAGCATTTAAATATCCCACATAGACGAAAACTACCACCTCCAAAATACGGTGTACAGATGGTAACATATGATAGCAGTTGATAGCAGATGATAGCAGTTGATTGGCTAAAAGCATATTTGCTTGAGGACAAGCAAATGCCAAGTGTAGGGATATTTGATAAGGATTTAAAACGTACACTTTTAAGGGGTCATTTAATCCCTAAATTGGCCACTTTTATATCCGTTACTGCTTAATTTCGTTCCTTTTCACTTTTTAGGTCTCTTGGAAGCAAAATGCTGGAATGATGCACATTTGGACGAAAAGGAGTGAATACATGAATAAAATGGCAAAGTCAAGATCAAATCCACTCAAGCTGCTCAAACTGAACCTGACGGCGTCCCAATCAAAGGGCGATGTCGTCCCTCTATACAGACTTGATAAAAACATGCACCAGACGGCTCAGTGAAATTTTTGCTCATACAACCTGACGGCGTCAGGATTTGAAGAAGAAGGGCGTCACTCAGACTTTTCATCTTAGACGGCCTAGATCCAGAATCAAGACGACGTCCCACTTGAAGACTGGCGGCATCACAACTATAAGGTGACGCCGTCCCATCGATGACTTACCCAAGACGAAAACCCTAATGACGGCGAGCTGACGGCATCCTACCTACAAGGCGACACCAACGCACTTGTAAATCTATATATAGAATTTGATTTTCTTGCATTTAAAGAGGGAGACTTTTGGAGTAAAAACCCTAAATGTTTGTAGTCCAACTTGGATAGTATCTTAGGGTCCCAAACCCTATTTTACACATCAAGATAAGTGTTTTAATCCAAAGTATCATTATGTATTCCATTTATTGTGTGTATTCTTGCTTGTTTAACATGTCTAGCTAAATTTCTTGTGTGTTTGCTTAGATCTATGAAACCTAGTTATTAATTATTGTTAGGTTGTCTCTTATCTTAATTGTAATTGGCTTAGGAGTGAAACTAGGCTTTCGCTGTGTTTAATGCTTGAGTAATCTTTGTGAAAGTTGGCTTATGAATGAAATAGTTTAAGGTCTTGCGGATTTAGTAGGCTAAACCCAAAGGTAAACTCAAAGAGTTAGGGCATAGGCACACCCTACGACCTTAGGAAATACAACGCGTTAAGATAAGGTGTGACAATTCAACCAACCAATAAAAGATAACTAGGGAGTAATAGTATCTAGGTAAACACATTTTTAATCATAATACGAGCACACATCAAAAAGACATAACTACCCGTAGTTATAGATAATTAGATAAAAGAAGTAATCGGTAGAAGTACCACCCCCAAACCAATTGCCCTAAGATTTTACCTTAGCTTTCTTAAAAACCAATAAAAGATAAAAAAAATAATCATCCTCAACCCCCACCTTAGCGTAATACATTTCTTTCTAGCATTCCTATTCCCCTATAGAATGATATCAATCCCCGAGGCTTACCCAATATACACTACAACGATTAGGTTCACTGCCTAAGTGGTTGAAAAACTTGCTCGAAGAAAAGGAAGTTCCTTTGACCCCGAGCGCGCTTCGTACGCGCATTAGTCAGGAGCAGGATATCTAACAGGGGCATCTACTCTCAAGACCAGGGGCAAGTCCCAATAGTTGGACATCCCCATCAAAGGTTGGTTGAAGACAACCAGTGGATGTTTCTCCAAGGGCAGGGAACAACAACTCCCGTCCCCAATCCAAAGGAGATTATGTAAATGACTACCGACCTACGGTTCTAGACATCAAGGGCCAATTTACACCAACCGATGGCGACTGGAAGCACGATGTAGCATTTAAATATCCCACAGAGACGGAAACTCCCACCTCCAAAATATTATGTAACAGTTGATAGCAGTTGATAGCAGTTCATCCTAGACCAATTGAATACCCTTCCTTGTGATAGACAGATTATAGCAGTTGCAATTTTAGAGGGAAACTCATCAAAACAAGTAGTCTTATTTCTTACACACATAAGCAAGGTATGGATCAAAAACTTACATTGGGGTGAAAACATACCTTTGTGAAACTTTATCATATCCCCTCTTCTTTCATAACCCATTCTCTCCAATCCTTCAAAGATCTCATCATTAGAAAAATTAACAACTCCTTCAGCATCCTCAAGCTTCAAAACACCTCTAATCACCTCCTCTATGACTAGAATCTCTTTTTCATCCACTACAGACCTAAGAACCTCTCCTCCATTCCTCTCTTGAATTTCAGCATTCCACCAAAATTGATGAATGTATGATTTAGCAATGATAGGTTCAACAATTAATGCAAAGTGAATGGGACTGTGTTTGATGAAATCAATCATCTCATGAAAATCTTCAGAATGGTTGTTCTATACTAGATATGCTACAAGGTTGTGGGTTGTGGAATATTCAGTTGCCATTGTGTGTTGTAGGTGAAGAAGATGTGGGATTGATAAAAAATAATAGATGGGAGTAGTTAGGGTTTGTGGTTAGCGCCAATTGAGAGTGATTGAATGACCAATTTAATGATCGGCAGTGAATTGGGGATTAAATACGTTATCACCAATATGTTACAGAACAGCCCATTTAGTTTCCATATTCAACAAAACTGCACTAGCTGTGGATAGACCACAACTAGCAGCGGATAGATAACACCAGCAGTGGAAATATCACTGACACTCCTATCCTTTGACTAACACCTCTGCTGCAAAATCTTTGCCAAATTAAGAATGATCATGCATTAATTTGAAGGATTACAATCTTACACTAATTTTTTTTCTTTCTTTTTTTTATTTATTTTTTTATTTTTTAATATCAGCTACTCCTACAAACTCAAAAGCTCCAAAAGTTACAAAAGCTCCTTCAAACCTGCATGTCACAAATACAAACCAAACACTAGAAACTTTGTTAAGGTTAGCAGTGGTTAAGAATAACTAGAAGTGGTTACAAGTCACTAGCAGTGCTTATAGAATGTGCTAAGCACTCAGTCAAATAGTCAACTCCAAGTCATTTAAACATCCACCTTAAGTCAAAGACTTCATTCACTCCTCAACAACTCACACCTTCCAAACATTTAACCCACTGATCTTCTCATTAACTCTATTTAAGAACAAATCTCCCACATATCACTTACATTTCCAAAAATCTTTCTCTCCCAAAATCAAAAGATCGTCAAAATGAGTAACTCAAGCAATCCCATTGAGATCTCTTCTGACTCTTCAAAAAGTCCATCTTCAAACAATGCATGGGAAAACTATTTCCCCCCAAAGAACACATCAATCACATACATGAGTAAAAACACTGCTTCGGTTGGACCTTCTGCTTTACAACCAGTACCCCAAGAAGCTCTCATGAAAGGAACAAGTTCTGAACTGAGCTCCATGCCAAGCTATGTGTCACCTTATGAGGACACAGATGATGAACCTTCCTCCAGAGTGTTGATTATTGCTCCCCTTGCAGAGATTCCACCACCAGAACCACTCTCAGCTCCACCTATGCAAGCACTACCTTCAGCTCCAACACTGTCATTTGGTCCTTCCTCATCAGCTCCACCTAAGAGAGAGCAAGTGATAGGTCTCTCTAGCCCAAAAGTGTGGGCTGTGATTGGGGGAAGAGGAGTGAAGCAGAGCATGCCAGCATGGGGAATAGGAAAGAGGACAATGGAGTAGTTGTTGTTGGTGGTTGTCTTTAAGTAGTAGTCTCTTGATGGTAGTCTTTAGTTGTTGTCTTTTGTGATGTACTCTGATGATGGTAGTATGAATAGGCATGGTTGTACCACTGCATCTTAGGATGCAGTTTATCTAATGAATAATAGTGTCATGTTTCCTTTAATGTCCATTGCTACTTATTGATTGTGATTTTACTTCTTTATCTACAAAATTGTTAGTGGGAACAAAAATAACAAGCAGTGAATAAAACTAAACTAGCAGTATTAAGATCTACCAATAGCAGTACATATCTTTTACAAACTTTTACAAAACAATTTTGAGACTTAGAGATTTATCATACCAATACTAACTACAAGATACTGAAACCTCTCCACATCAAAAGCTTTAGTGAGAAGATCAGCAACATTGAAGTCGGTATGAATTTTGACCATTTGAATTAACATTTTCTCATTACAATCTCTAATAAAGTGATGCCTTATCTCAATATGTTTAGTTCTAGAATGCAAAACTGGATTTTTAATGATGCATATTGTACTGTTATTGTCAATGTAAATCTTAGTATGCATAAAATTGTACCCAAAGTCCAACAATTGATTCTGAATCCAAAGCACTTGACCACAGCAACTAGAAGCAGCCACATACTCAGCTTCAGTGGTGGAATTGGCCACAATAGTCTGCTTCTTACACTGCCATGAGATTAGCCTGCTTCCCAAAAACTGACACCCTCCAGTAGTAGACTTTCTATCCAACCTAGCTCCAGCATAATCACTGTCTGTATAGGCCACCAAATCAAAAGCTGAATCCTTAGAATACCAGAGGCCCAATTTAGGATGACCTTTAAGGTATCTAAAAATCCTCTTCACAGCATTCATGTGTGATGTGTTTGGTGTAACTTGGAATTTTACACACACACATACTGAGAACATAATATCTGGCCTAGAAGCAGTGAGATACATCAGAGATCCAATCATGGATCTATATAGCTTCACATCAACTCTGGAACTTCCATCATCAGGTAGCAGTGGTTTCTGTGTTTCCATGGGTGTACTTGCACTCTTGACATCCTGAAATCCAAACATCTGCTACATATTAATCTTGACTGATGAAGATACCATCAGTCCTTTGTTGAACATGTAGCCCCAAAAAGAAAGTGATTTCACCCATTGAACTCATCTGAAACTTATCATGCATAAGTTTCTCAAAATCCTTGCACAGCTCCTTATTTGTTGAGCCAAAGATGATGTCATCAATATAAACCTGAACCAGCAATATATCATCCTTGTGCTTCCTTATGAACAATGTCTTATAAATCAGTCCTCTCTTAAATCAATTGTCCATCAAATAAGTAGAAAGGCAATCATATCGTGCCTTTGGAGCTTGATGCAATCCATACATAGCCTTCTTCACCCTGTAGACCTTATCAGGATGATCAAGATCTTCAAAACCAGGAGATTGAAAAACATAAACCTCCTCTTCAATAGTACCATACAGAAAGGCACTCTTAACAATCATTTGATACATAACAAAGTTTTTGAATGAAGCATATGCCAAAAAAAATCTGATAGCTTCAATTATGGCAACAGGGGCGAATACTTCATCATAATCCAAGCCTTCAGTTTGTGTATATCCTTGAGCAACCAACCTTGATTTACTCCTCACCACAATACCCCTTTCATCCCTTTTGTTTCTGAATACCCATTTAGTTCCAATAGCCCTCTTGCCATTAGGTAGATCAACCAATGTCCACACTTCTTGAAGTTTGAATTGTAATAGTTCCTCTTGCATTGATTCAATCCAACCTTCTTCTCCTAATGCTTCTTCAACTCTTTCGGGCTCCTTCTGTGACAAAAAGAAAGCAAACAAACCATTTTGCAGGTCTTGATGATTGTTCCTTTTGTGAAGTAACCTTGCAAAGAAACCTTGTTCAGGAAAGGTTTTAGTGTTCTGAGTCCTGCTTCTTGTTTGAATTGGTGTATTCAAATTTCCAAGTATTTGCTCTTTGGGATGACTCTTATGAACTCTGGTGGTAGGAATTGGACTTTCTATGATGACTGGCTCCAAATTAGTAATATCAGCATCTTTCAAATAGTCATTCATGTTCTCATCATCAGTGGGAGTATCCCTATCTTCCAAGTCAGGCATGTCAGGATCATATGGATTCTCCACATTATCAGCTAGTGGCCTAGCAGTGTTTCCAAAGAAAGGACTGCCATCTGAACTTGCAGCAGGGGATTCAAATGAACTAGCAGTGGTAGAATTTGGCCTAGCAGTGCTTTCAGCAACTTTCTTCTGCTTCTCAATTTCTTCTACCGACACTGAGTTATCTTGAAATAACTCTTCCTTATCTTGATGATGATCTCCCTTGAACCCAGAATCCAAATCATCACCATCTATGGGACTCTGCTTTTCAATGATGGGTTTGACAGAACCAGCTTTCCACTTCTCAATCAAATAGAATTCCTTTGAAGGTTCAGCTTCCTTAGAATTTGTTCCTGCATCAGAATCCTTTTTTGTACCTGCATCAACATTAGTGGATGTACCTGCATTGATAGGCTCATAATTCATAGACTTTGTTAGCATATCAATATTAAACAGCCGCTGGTCCTTTTGTCTCAACACTAGGAGTCTCTTCATTAAACCTAACATGTAAGTTCTCTTCAACTATCCTGGTCCTCCTATTGTATACTCTAAAAGCCTTTCTATTGAAAGAGTAGCCAATAAAGTATCCATCATCAGCTTTTTCCTCAAACTTGCCTAGGTGGTCTAAGGTATTCAAGATAGTAACAGGACACCCAAAAGGTTTTAGGAAATCTATCATAGGCTTCCTACCATGTAACAGCTCATAGGGGGTCTTGTTATGAGGCTTCACTACCTTGCTTCTATTCTGCACATAACATACAGTTCCTACAGCTTCAGCCCAAAAGGTAGTTGGTAACTTAGATTCTGATAGCATTGTTCTTGCAGCCTCAATTAGTGTCCTATTTTTCCTCTCAGCAACTCCATTTTGTTGAGGTGTCCTAGCAACACTAAACTTTCTTTCTATACCCTTAGCCACACAAAACTGATTCATGACATCATTTTTAAACTCAGTTCCATTATCACATCTGATTACTTTGACCTTATGGTTCAACTGATTTTCTATCTTAGTTATGAAACTCTTGAGAATCTCACTAGTTTCACTCTTAGATGCTAAAAAGTATACCCAATAAAATCTGCTATAATCATCTGTAACTAGGCAATACTGCTTATGGTTCAAACTTTTAACAAAGGTAGGGCCAAATAAGTCCATATGAAGCATAAACAGTGATTGAGTTATGGTGTTCACAGTCTTGGTCTTACAAGAGGCTCTATGTAGTTTACCTTTTTGACAAGCCACACAAAGTTCTTTACTTTCAAAAACCTTAGAAGGTAACCCCCTAACCAAGTTTCCCTTCACCAATTTATTGGTTGTTTTAAAATTTAAGTGACCTAGCCTTCTATGCCATAACTTTGACTCATCTACTGATGCCTTAGCAAACAAACAGGTTAAGGATCTATTAGGAATTACATCTTTCATGTTAAAGCAGTATATGTTTTCTTTCCTAGGAACCCTAAGCTGTACATACTTATCATCAGGCATTTTAAAATCAAGAGATAACACCACACATTCAGTTTCCCCAAAAAGTACCCAATTTTTCTTTTTACACATTTGGGAAACACTGAATAGATTGTACTTCAGTCCCTTTACCAAATAAACCTTCTCAAAGTCCAACTTTCCAGTTCTGATTTTGCCTCTGCCAACAATATTGCCTCCCTTTGGATCATTGCCAAATGCCACATAGCCTCCATTAAAGGCTTCAAATCCTTAAGGTTGCTCCCATCCCATGTCATGTGCCCAGAGCAACCACTGTTAAAAGTTCCTTTGTCCATTAGCTCATCTTGTAGATTGACCTGCACATGAGATTAAACAAGTTAGTTTCTTTTGGGGACCCAAGTCAATACTGACTTGGGTCTGCCTTGTGCATTAACATAGTCAAATTTCTTTAAGTTCATTGATGCACTGTTGACATGTTCTAAGACTTGTGTCTTTAGTTTCCATTGCCAACAATCTGAGGCCTTTACAGCATAGAAATGGCTTCCAACCACTGTATCTGTTATCACCTTTGGTACAGTTAAAATTTCTTTTGTCTCAGCAGTGGTGACATTCTGCTTAGCAGTGGAAACATTTTGCTTAACAGTGGTTGGAACCCATTTAGGTGCAGCAGTGATTATAGATTTTGTTTTACCATTTCTCATTAACACTGCTTTAGGAACCATGTTTCTGTTTGGGGGAGGGATGGTTTTCTTTGAAAAGTTTTTATGATTCACCCTCCTCCATTGATTCCAAACTCGTGGTTGGTTTTTATAACAGTTTCTCCGCAAATGCTCAAAACTACCACATTTAAAACAAGCCTTTTTAACACACTGAAACTCATCCCCTGATCTATTTGAGATTAAGCCATTAAAGTTTCTTTGATTACCCCTAGGTTTGAATCTTTTCATCTGGTCCCTAGGAATGTCATTATACCCTACAACTCTCCTAGAGATCTGTGCTCCAAATTTAGGCAAAAGGTTGGCTTGTTTAGAATCAACAGTCTTAACATTTTCTAACTTATCAGACTGTGTTGACTCAGACCTCTCTTCCTGAGACTCTGACTCCCAATCTTCAATGATTGGACCATCAGATGACCTATCAGAACCTACCTTAGGTGACCTGTTTTCACTATTCTCACTTACAGATTTGTTAAAGCTAAACTCACTGCTAAAGGACAACTCTTTTGTGGGTGGTGCATAACCACTTTTCATTGGAGGTGGAACTTGATTGTATCCTATCCTAGACCCCTTTTTCATTAAGTCCTTTGTAATAGAGTTGTTTACTACCTCAGAAGCATAAGTTAATTTGTCAACCTTAACTATATGTTTTTCTTTGTCTTCTAAGGCTTCTTGTTTTACACATTCAGCTTCTTCAAGTTTCTGTTTAATAACCTTGATTTCCCTATCTCTAAGGTCAACCTCAAGCTGTTCTTCAACACTTTTAAGACCAAATTTATAACCTAAGTTATCTAATGCAAGTCTATCTACTTCTTTCCTAAGACTCTCTATGATAGCTTTTGGACCTTCTAAAGTATCTTGACAAGATTTGTAAGAACAAATAGAACTATTTGAATTATTTGATACCTCAGTGTCAGAACCAGAAGATGATGAAGCATAAGCCATGAGTGCAAAGTTGTGCACTTTGGAAGCTTCACTAGCCAGGAAAGCAGCATTGGGTCCTTCCTCAATTTGGTCACTCCAGTCATAGTCTCCAAGTCCATCTTGAGCTACCAAAGCTGAGGAAGGCTTTGGTTCTTCAGGTGCCTTCTTGAAGTTCTCACTCATCCTCTTAGGAGCTCTACACTCCCTTGAAAAGTGCCCCTTCTTTTTGCAGTTGAAGCACTCCATCATGCTTTTGTCAAACCCAGCCTTTCTTTGACCATCATACTTGACATGTCTGCCAGTTCTCCTTAGAAATCTCCTAGCTTGAAATGTTAGCATTGCCATTTGCCATTGAAGATTGATTTCTTCAAGATCATCAGGATCAATTTGATCCAATCGTGGTTTAGCACTGTAACACTGGTTGTCAGATCATCTAGGAAAGCACATGTGGCACCATCACTAATGTTATCACTAACAATGGTATCATTAGCAATAGCAGTGGAAACTCCATAAGCAGTAGTGGAAGCTTCCTGAGAACTCCTATGGCTTGTAGACACAAAAGCAATGTTCTGTGTAGATGAGGATGAGCCAGCAATGTTCTTTTCAGACTCATAAACCTTCAAGTTGTTGAAGAGATTGTCCAGGGTCATCTTATCAAAATCATCTTTATTTATCCACACAACTGTATCCATAGCCCATTCTGGTGACAAGCTTCTGATGAACTTAATATTGATATCTTCTTGAGCAACTTTATAGTCCACCAATTTAAATTAACTTATGAGCTCTTGCAGTATGTTATAGGTTCCATCAAGATTTTCTCCACTGAGAGCAGTGAAGTTTTCAAGTTGATGCTTGAGCATGTTCTTCCTAGATTTTCTGGTAGCATCATTACCAGCAAATCTTGTTTCAATTGCATCCATAAGCTCCTTAGCAGTCTCATACTCTTGGAAGTCCAATGAAAACTCAATAGGTATTCCCATACTGAGAATACTATGAGCCTTTATCTCCAGCTTCCTTTGAGCCTTATCAATCTCACTAACAATTCCAACAATCTGTCCATCAGCACCCTTCTTAGGTAAAGTATCACCCTTCTCAACAACATCCCAAACGTTGTAGTCAGTTGATAACGCTACACGCGTCGTTCGGGGTCAAAGGAACTTCCTTTTCTTCGAGCAAGTTTTATAACACCCTAGGCAGTGAACCTAATCGTTGTAGTGTAGTAATTAGGGTAAGCCACGGGTATTGATATCGTTCTCTAGGGGAATAGGAATGCTAGTAGGGAGTTACTACGCTAAGGTTAAGGTTGAGGAAGATTATTTTTTATCTTTTTATATTTTATGAAAAATGGAAAGGTACGAATCTCGGGTATTGGATTTGGGGGGTTGGTATTTCTACCGATTACTCTACTATTATCTAATTATCTAAACTAAGGTTGTGGGAGTCTATGTCTAATTAATGTGTGCTCGTATGATAGTTTAAAGATGTGTTTACTTAGTTTGTATTACTCCTTAATTATCTCCTATTGATGGTTGAGTGTCACGTCTTATTCCTAGTTGCGTTGTGTGTCTAAAGTTGTAGGGTATGCGTTTCTCCCTAACTCTTCGAACTTACCAAAGGGTCTTGTCTACAAACTCACTAGAGATTATAAACTCCTACTCTAAGGCGCTCTTCGGATGGTTTAGCCTACAATTACTCAGGTAATTATACTATAAGGTTCACAAAGATGAATCAAGCATTAAGTACACAACGAATGACCTATCGCATTACTAGATCATTAATCAACTAAGATAAGAAACAACCAATCAATATTCAATAATTAAGTTTCATACTTTCTAAGCAAACACACAAATAAATTAGCCGGACATGGAGAACATGCAAGCATACACACAAATAATCAAAGACATAATTGAATTAATGAAGTAAAGACTTATCTTGGTGTAAGATAGGGTTTAAAACCCTAAAATACTGTACAAGACACCTTAGGTTCGGTTTTAGGTTTTTACTCCAAAGACTCTCCACACAAAGACTAAAAAATTCGGATTCTATATATAAGATTACAATTGCGACGGCGTCACCTTATGTTTAGTGACGCCGTCGTGTCGCCGCCATTAGGGTTTCGTCTTGGCCACGTTAACCTTGCGACGGCGTCACCTTATGTCCGTGACGCCGTCCTCTTCAGCTTCTGACGTCGTCTGGATTGCATCTAGGCCGTCTGAGTAGCGACGGCCTACTCTTCCACAGCTAGACGTCGTCACTTGAAAATACGAGTTTTGAGACCTGTATCGTCACAATATTTTTGGGACGGCGTCGCCATTAACACCTGACGCCGTCGCCTTCTACTTTCAGCAACTGTGAGTGTCTCGATTTTGACTTTGACCATTTTCTTCATATATTCGCGCCTTTTCGTCCAAATAAGTGTCATTCCAGCATTTTGCCTTCACGAGACCTAAAAAGTGAAAAGGAACGATATTAAGCAATAACGGATACAAAAGTGATCAAATAAGGACTTAAACGACCCCTCAAAATGGTACCTTTTAAAACCTTATCAAATATCCCTACACTTGTTATTTGCTTGTCCTCAAGCAAATGTGCTTTTAGCCAATTAATTTATAAGTTAGGGGTCATGAAGCATTAATTCAAAACAGTCCACAACACATATAAGCCCCGCAAAAGTCATAACAAGCACGGAAATTACATACTAGCACCTCACATGGGGTGTTTGGATACTCACATCTCTCTCGGGTGTATAAATGAAATATAACAATATAGGAAATGGAAGATAAACACTCATTAACCGGTCCTAGTACATAGATTACCATAGGCTTGAGAATAGATCAAACCTCCATCGCTTTGGCGTAAGCACCTAGGAAAGACTATCAAAGAGGTCTTTAAAGGGTTGTAACGTTAGGCTTACGGTAGGGAAATAAGGGTTTGGTGGGATAGGCTATTTAGTGGTGGTAAGTCAAAAATCTCTATGTTAAATGCATATGAAGAATGGCGTTGCTAAGCCAAGACTCGACACTCTAAACTCTAGATAACTGAAATAAACAAACATAAATTTAAAGGATAGATGTAGGATGGTAGCCCGTATGTTTTTTTTTTTTTTTTTTAATCACTCTATTTTTTTCTTTTTCTCTTTTTCTATTTTTTTTTTTTTTTTTTTTTTTTTCATACACTTTTACTCTACCATCCTCTGAGATAACATCAAAATACTAGGGATTTACAGGCATATCCCTACACTTGAGTTTTTATTACTCTAACACTAATTTGACCCGAATTGAAAAGATCAAAACACTTGGGGTACATTATTACGCAAACAAAGGGAATTTGAATTTAACGTTCCCTTCCCGTCATTTCATAAACTTTAACTTTTCCCATGAATCCCAATCATCCCAAAACTGTACACAAAGGATATGACTCGACTTAGCAACTTATGCAAGCAACTAGATAATTGAACTAAGGGTTTAGGGTGATAACAAACATTTGCACTAAAAGTGAGTGCATAAGGGTAGGCTAAGGCGATTTGGGTGTATATTTGGGGGTGGGGTGTAAACAATGCTCTTCATTGATATTCCGGAAAAACCGAAACATCATGAGAACCGCGAAAAGGATAGGCTCTGAGGGGTTAACTAGGGGTATCGTGTACTAAAAATGAGTACAACGCAAAGGGTGTGGGGGAATTACTCAACCGAAGTGGAAGAAGTAATTATATTACAGGTATCAAACAAGGGTTATCCTAATGCCTCTTATCATTTAGTTATTCCTAACTACACAAGTGTAGCCTCACTTGCGATCTCGGAATGCATCACAAAACAAGTTCTAGAATCTATTATACTACCGGTTCACACTCTAAGCATTAAAGATGAATGCTTTTAATTCCTACTAATCTAAGGGCGATCCTCACATTTTGGTGGAATTTGGGTGGTAAAGGGTTTTTTGTGCTAGTCATGCAACTTCCTATCCGTGAGGCGCTTTTGTTAAAACTAATGGCCCACTCCTATATGTCATGAAAAAATTTAAATTTGGTGCCAAAATTACCCTAACCGACATTTTCTCATGGTTTATTACACAATCACCATTGGACAAAGCAAATAGTCAAGGATAAGCATAGTTTCAAAGTTCCCGTTTTATTTTCCCTCCCTACACTTAAACTGAACATTGTCCCCAATGTTCCCCGAAAGTATCAAAGTTATGATAACAGAAGGTAATTAAAAACGAAAGAAACTAATACTCCCCTGATTAGCTCGGTAGGATCCGTGTAAAGTGGTGGTTAAATTCTTTTCAAGAAGAATTATTGCGTGAAAAGCTCCTTCCAATCTCATGTAACTTCTTCTTGACAAACTAAACCTGCACACTTGAAGAAAACAAACGAAACCTTCGTGTAAAATCGGCGGTAATAATATATATAAGACTCGATTTAAACTAGGATATAATGCTTGTGGAATGGATGTTTACAGAATTTCTAAGAAAATTAAGACCTGGAAAATTCCAAAAATTTATAAGTAGCTCAGAAAACGAGAAAAAGTAATCTGATGTTTTTACTCCTTCCTGACGCCGTCAGGTTGCAATCCTGACGCCGTCAGGTTATCCTGACAAAAACTGGTCTGCGATTTTCTGAAAAAAAATTCTGGAAAATTTACATCTTTAGAATCTGGAAAAATTTCTGCAAAAACATCCATTATGACTCGATACAAGCATTTGACTCGAACAAACAAACGTAAATATCTTTTAGTTAATTGTTATTCTCATGTTTACGTTTCTTTTGAAAACGTGTGTAATCCTCCCTACACTTATCCCTTATGTAAAATACCTTTATATGCAATTAAGACGAAGTTAAAAACAAAATAAAGCATTTTTACAAATTTAAACATGAGGATAAACAATTAATAAAAGATATATGACACTAACAAGCAAACAATTAAGCATGGGTTGCCTCCCACGAAGCGCTTTTCTTTATTTAAGAGTCTTGTAGCTAGACTCGTAGTCGTGTTCCTACATTTCCTCACGCATCCTCAATGAGAATTCTATCATGTTGACAAAATCTTCATCGACTCTATACCTAGGCCCTAAAGTCAAGCAATCCTTATAATAATGCCTCCTTCTTTCCCACATGAATTTATAACCTTTTTCAACATCTTCCTTGCTTTTGTCCTCAAAAGCTTTGATGTTGTCTCGATCATAAATGGACAAGTGGCCATACTCAGTTGTTTTCCAAGGCATCCTATAGGTGATCTCATCGGTTCCTTCCTTGAACCTAACCGTTCCATCATGCTTGTTATGGCTCATTCTAGATATTTCAACAAACGGTTTCCCTAGCACTACTTGGGATAAACTATAGTCAATGACGCATCCTACATCTTCTAGAACCATAAAATCAACTAGGTAGGTGAAATTTCCTATAAAGACATGCACGTCCTTGACTCTTCCCACAAAGTTGCAAACTCCTCCCGGATACTTAGGGTCTCTCCTAATATTGAGTCGCTCATTCATAATGTCATTGTAGACAGCAGATGACATTACGTTGATGGGGGATTCCGTATCTATGTAAGCGTGGTCGACACTCCTATATCCGATCATACAAGGGATTTTTAGGTTCCAGGGATTTCCTCTCCTAATCTTTGGGCATATCCTAATGATGGGTGATCGTGGATTATCGATTATTTATTGATGGTACGCAACCTCTTCCTTAGTGGGGTAAAGATTGAAGTAAGCACTATTTTCCACATCCACGTTGTTGTTTATCATGCCATTTTCCGAATTACTGCTAATCATTGAACCAACTATAGCAGCGCTGACTACTTTCTCAACAGCTTCCCTAATTGTACTATCGAATATTTTCTGCAAATCCTGAAGGTCGGTGTTTCTACTCACATATCGGCTTCGGCGGTTGTGTTGGTTATTGGGTTGGGTTTTGAGTGACATTGAAATTTTTTGTGTTGGGTTATTAAGTGGTGGTTGGTTATCATTCTCCATGATGAAGAGTGATGGGGTTACGAACAAAGGTTACGAAGAAGGGGGATAGACTAAGAGAAATCTAAAAATAAGAAAAAAGTTTACTTGATAGGAATCAAGCAAAGAAACCTAAACGAGGTGGACTACTAACTAGCTATTCTATTCCCCGGCAGCGGCGCCAAAAACTTGATAACGCTACACGCGTCGTTCGGGGTCAAAGGAACTTCCTTTTCTTCGAGCAAGTTTTATAACACCCTAGGCAGTGAACCTAATCGTTGTAGTGTAGTAATTAGGGTAAGCCACGGGTATTGATATCGTTCTCTAGGGGAATAGGAATGCTAGTAGGGAGTTACTACGCTAAGGTTAAGGTTGAGGAAGATTATTTTTTATCTTTTTATATTTTATGAAAAATGGAAAGGTACGAATCTCGGGTATTGGATTTGGGGGGTTGGTATTTCTACCGATTACTCTACTATTATCTAATTATCTAAACTAAGGTTGTGGGAGTCTATGTCTAATTAATGTGTGCTCGTATGATAGTTTAAAGATGTGTTTACTTAGTTTGTATTACTCCTTAATTATCTCCTATTGATGGTTGAGTGTCACGTCTTATTCCTAGTTGCGTTGTGTGTCTAAAGTTGTAGGGTATGCGTTTCTCCCTAACTCTTTGAACTTACCAAAGGGTCTTGTCTACAAACTCACTAGAGATTATAAACTCCTACTCTAAGGCGCTCTTCGGATGGTTTAGCCTACAATTACTCAGGTAATTATACTCTAAGGTTCACAAAGATGAATCAAGCATTAAGTACACAACGAATGACCTATCGCATTACTAGATCATTAATCAACTAAGATAAGAAACAACCAATCAATATTCAATAATTAAGTTTCATACTTTCTAAGCAAACACACAAATAAATTAGCCGGACATGGAGAACATGCAAGCATACACACAAATAATCAAAGACATAATTGAATTAATGAAGTAAAGACTTATCTTGGTGTAAGATAGGGTTTAAAACCCTAAAATACTGTACAAGACACCTCAGGTTCGGTTTTAGGTTTTTACTCCAAAGACTCTCCACACAAAGACTGAAAAATTCGGATTCTATATATAAGATTACAATTGCGACGGCGTCACCTTATGTTTAGTGACGCCGTCGTGTCGCCGCCATTAGGGTTTCGTCTTGGCCACGTTAACCTTGCGACGGCGTCACCTTATGTCCGTGACGCCGTCCTCTTCAGCTTCTGACGTCGTCTGGATTGCATCTAGGCCGTCTGAGTAGCGACGGCCTACTCTTCCACAGCTAGACGTCGTCACTTGAAAATACGAGTTTTGAGACCTGTATCGTCACAATATTTTTGGGACGGCGTCGCCATTAACACCTGACGCCGTCGCCTTCTACTTTCAGCAACTGTGAGTGTCTCGATTTTGACTTTGACCATTTTCTTCATATATTCGCGCCTTTTCGTCCAAATAAGTGCCATTCCAGCATTTTGCCTTCACGAGACCTAAAAAGTGAAAAGGAACGATATTAAGCAATAACGGATACAAAAGTGATCAAATAAGGACTTAAACGACCCCTCAAAATGGTACCTTTTAAAACCTTATCATCAGTCATGCGAATGTATTGCCTCATTCGCATCTTCCAAACTTGAAACTCACCCTGCTTCAGCATGGGTACCTTGGAGGCAGTAACCATATGAGTTTCGTCAAACATCTTGAACTTCTTGAATTTGAGCAAATCTGAGTTAACTTGACTTCTTCTTGATCACAACTTCTAGATCACAAGCTCTGATACCACTTGTTGATCCCATTTGAGCAAACGATCCTTTATAGAAGCTGACTTAAACTAAAACAAACTTTTAAACACTACACGAAAATTAATGCTTAACCTTAAGAAGAATAATTTGATTATCACTCAACACCTCAATATTTTATTAATGCGAATACTCTGAATAGTATTAGGGTTTTATAACCTTGAAGTGTATCGACTTTAGATATAGCTAATATATATATCTAACTCTAACCTAGGACCTCCTTTTATAGGCTAAGGAGTCCTATACAATCTACATTACGTATTCTACAAGATAAATATAATTACCATACTTATCTAAATACAATTCGACCTACTCAAAACCTTCTAGAATATTACAAGTTAAACCGCCACAACACACTAGCAGTGCTTTAATACATTAGCAGTTGTGGACGTATGGTCCGGACTGGGCCAGGAATGGGTCAGGCCCGGCAGATGCGGCCCACTCTACGCCTAAACCCTAATCCATCCACTATAAATACATGACAGGTTACTCTAACCCTAACTCATCACATCGCACCGATACTAATGGCCCAAGGAGAGTCATTGAATCCAGTCCGCGCCAGATTATGCATAAACAAGTTGGCGCCATCCGTGGGACCACGAATAAACTATGTTTCGTGTTCTCATATTACCGAAAAGCAGAAATCAATTTCTAAAGTTGGTAACTCTAAATACCTTTGCATTCTGTTATGCGTAAAACTTGCCTAACATCATGTGAATTTAATAAATTAATTAAATTCAGATGCGTCAATGTTTTGATATTCAGATGATAACCTGAGCAAACAATTCGTATAATATTCAGATGCGTCAATGTTTTGATAATTATTATAAAAATATTCGGATGCGTCAACGTTTTGATATTGACGTTAATAATAATCATTATGATATTGACACTAATTCTTTACATGAGATACAAGAAAAAGTCCGCACGATCGGACCTATTTTATCTTTTAGTTCGCACGATTGGACCTAAGAAAATATCCGCACGATCGGAGTTATTTTATTTTTTAGCCGCGAATTAATTCGCGCAGATACTGTTTTTGCGGTTGGTACGCCTGTTCGCGCTCGAACAACGCAGTCGCGATAAATCTACCCGCATTAGGCCGTGCGTTCAGACATCTTCGCAGAGAACGCGTACGCGCGAACACCACTATGCTAGTCAATCGCCATGATGCGCACTGGACAAAGGCCGTGGTATATACATCTGCGATCATCCACAAACGTTCGAGTCTATGCGGTTACGATAAATCCATCTGCGTCTATTAGTCGCGGTCATGGTACATCCATCCGAGTTTTTATTTTATGCATTAAAAAAAAACACAATTAATTATTTCGTCGGTACGCATCCCACGACGGGTGCGCACTGCCACTTTTCTTATGTGCTAAATACTATTTATGCTATGCGCAATATATTACTCATGCTATGTGCTGTCTATTGTATCAATTAATTAGGTTTTATATGCTGCGATTCGCGGCATATACTTTTAATCTTTGCATTCAGTTTTTTTTCGCAGATTAAATAAGTTTAATGCTCCTACATGAGTAGCACCATCAAACTTGGGGGGCTACCAGGGTATATATACCACTGTTTCCGTATGCGCATACGTCTCCTTTGTCGCGCACATCGCGCACTTATGCTACAGAAGCACGTCTTCTGTAGCACCTCTTTGTCGCGCACATCGCGCACTTATGCTACAGAAGCACGTCTTGTGTCGCACCTCTATGTCGCGCACAGCGCGCACTTCTACTACAGAAGCACGTCTTCTGTCGCACCATGCTGCGTCGCTACTGGTACAAAAGGTACGCCCTTATCCAGGATGCAGCATGTGGGATCCACTTTCACCTACGCGGCCATGAACAGAACTTAAGTCTAGCATAACATAGCCATGCACTATCTCATACTAGACTTGGGGGGGCTTGTGGACGTATGGTCCGGACTGGGCCAGGAATGGGTCAGGCCCGGCAGATGCGGCCCACTCTACGCCTAAACCCTAATCCATCCACTATAAATACATGACAGGTTACTCTAACCCTAACTCATCACATCGCACCGATACTAACGGCCCAAGGAGAGTCGTTGAATCCAGTCCGCGCCAGATTATGCATCAACAAGTGGATCCATATTTCTGCTAGCAGTGGTATGTCTTGAGCAGTGGCTCCTGTCTTCTAGCCGTGGTTTCCTTTGTGCTGGCAGTGGTTCCATACTTAGAATAATTCCTTTCAGTAGAACCTAAAACCCAACAACCTACCATATGGAAATGTGGTAGGACATTATGACAGAACTAAGTTGGGACTTGTTTCCTCCGAAGAGAATTTGAACAAAAGTGACGATAAAATATCGTGTTATCGGTCTTTAGATGTAATGGATTGTGATGATCAAGAGGAGGAGGTGGTTAACAAACCATTGTTTGTTGGCCTTCAATCCGGTAACAATGATGTTGGTGTGGTGAGCCAAGAAGAAACACCAACTAAGAAAGACGCTGACGCATCTAAATTCAGGTTAAATCCAACAAAGTGGCATTTGCAAATGTGGTAGGTCCTAATGACAAATCTTCGTTGGAAGATATTTTCTCCGCTCATAATACGAACAAAAACAAGAGATAAAAATTAAATGACAACGCCAGAATACAAAGGCGCATTCTAAGAAATTATACGAAGTTGTCTGGGTCTGTCAATTAGCCAAATGGGCAACCAAACCCATCAGCTATTCCATGCCGCCATATTACAAGAGCATGTGGTGTCAGTAACGAGGATATTCTCCTGGGTGCCGGTTCACCTTGTAAATTTGTAACTAAAAAGAATATTGTTTATTTGTCTGCTTATAAAGCGTCTCATGGATAGGAGTTATATGACTAGCACAAAAACCGTATACCACTAAAATTCCACCCCAAGAATGTGAGGTTCGCCCCTAGATCTTAAGGAATAAAAGCATTCACCTTTAATGCTTAGTGAGTGTACCGGTAGTATAATAGATTCTAGAACTTGTTTTGTGATGCATTCCGAGATCGCTAGTGAGACTACACTTGTGTAGTTAGGAATAACTAAATGATAAGAGGCATTTGGATAACCCTTGTTTGAAACATGTATTATAATTACTTCTTCCACATCGAACGAGTAACTACCCCACACCCTTGCGATGTACTCATCTTTAGTACACGATACCCCTAGTTAACCCCTCAGAGCCTATCCATTTCGTGGTTCTCATGATGTTTGGGTTTTCCGGAATATCAATGAAGAGCATTGTTTACAATCCACCCCCAAATGTACACACAAATCGCCTTAGCCTACCTTATATGCACTCATCTTTAGTGCATTATTGTTATCATTAATAAACCCTTAGTTCAAATATCTAGTTACTTGCATGGTTGAGTAGTCGAGTCATATCTTTTGTACACAATTTTGGGATGACTGGGACTCATGGGTAAAAGTAATATTTCATGGAGTAACGGGAAGGAACGATACATTCAAATTCCCTTTGTCTAAGTAATTAAAAACTCCAAGTGTTTTTGATCTTTTCAAATCGGGTCAATTTGTGTTAGAGAAATAAAAACTCAAGTGTAGGGATGCTCCTATAAATCCCTTATATTTTGAAGTTATCGTAGAGGATGGTAGAGTAAAAATGTATTTAAAAAAAATCGAAAAAAAAAGAGAGTGTTAAAAAAAATGAAAAAATGAAGAAAAAAACATACGGGCTACCATACTACATCTATCTTTATGTTTATGTCTTTAAATTTATGTTTGTTTATTTCAAGTCATCTAGAGTTAGTGAGTCGAGTCTTGGCTTAGCAACGCCACGCTTTGCATGCTTGTAACATAAGATTTTTTACTTGCCACCACTAAATATCGCCTATTCAACAAAACCCTTTGTTTCCCTACCCTAATCCTAACGTTACAACCCTTGCAAAGACCTCTTAGATATTTGTTCCTAGGTGCTTACGCCAAAGCAGTGGAGGTTTGATCTAGTCTCGAGCCTATGGTAATCTATGTACTATGCCAGGTAATGAGTGTTTAACTTCCATTTCCATTTATTATATTTCATATAAACTTGAGAGATGAGAGAATCCAAACACCCCTTGTGAGGTGCTAGTATATAATTATCGTGCTTGTTATGACTATTGCGGTGCTTTTACTTGTTATGAATTATTCTAAACCCATGCTTTATGCCCCATAACTTATAAATTGATTGGCTAAAGGCATATTTGCTTGAGGACAAGCAAATACCAAGTGTAGGTATATTTGATAAGGATTTAAAATGTACACTTTTAAGGGGTCATTTAAGCCCTAAATCGACCACTTTTATATCCGTTACTGCTTAATTTCGTTCCTTTTCACTTTTTAGGTCTCTTAGAAGCAAAATGCTGGAATGATGCACATTTGGACGAAAAGGAGTGAATACATGAACAAAATGGCAAAGTCAAGATCAAAGCCACTTTAGTTGCTCAAACTGAACCTGACGGCGTCCCAATCAAAGGGAGACGTCGTCCCTCTATACATACTTGATAAAAACATGCACGAGACGGCTCAGTGGAATTTTTGCTCATACAACCTGACGGCGTCAGGATTTGAAGAAGAAGGGCGTCACTCAGACTTTTCATCTTAGACGGCCCAGATCCAGAATCAAGACGACGTCCCACTTGAAGACTGACGGAGTCACAACTCTAAGATGACGCTGTCCCATCGATGACTTGGCCAAGACGAAAACCCTAATGACGGCGAGCTGACGGCATCCCACCTATAAGGCGACGCCGTCGCACTTGTAAATCTATATATTTTCTGCATTTAAAGAGGTAGACTTTTGGAGTAAAAACCTTTGTAGTCCAACTTGGACAGTATCTTAGGGTCCCAAACCCTATTTTACACATCAAGATAAGTGTTTTAATCCAATGTATCATTATGTCTTCCATTTATTGTGTGTATTCTTGCTTGTTTAACATGTCTAGCTAAATTTTTTGTGTGTTTTCTTAGATCTATGAAACCTAGTTATTAATTATTGTTAGGTTGTCTCTTATCTTACGTGTAATTGGCTTAAGAGTGCAACTAGGTGTGACAACCCGTACTTTTAGGTCATTTCTCGACACAATTTATGCCTCACTATTTCAACATTTATCGTAAACTTGGTTTACTTGTTTCAAATTCGCGTAACCTTAAAGGTTTAGCGGCGAATTCATGATCATAACATCACGTACATTTCATATGGACTAAGATTAGTCTACATTTCATTGACATCATTTGCATCATAAAAATTCATTCATGACATTTCATTTCACTTTAAACGCGTAATTTTTATATTTAATAAACGTTATCGCATGAGTTATTATTTTGTATATTTAATCCGTTACTTTCAAAAATGATCCCGATGTATTTTTAAACTTACATTTAGTTTATAAAAACTATATTCTTAGTTTTCCTAGTGTTTCAAATTTATTTGGTACATAAATCGTTAAAGTTAAATTATTACGACGTTTTCTTAAAAATTTTACGATAATTTTTATATCACTCAAATTTCACAAGGAATGTATTTTTACAATTTTTATTATCTCATTACATTCTATTTTGACCTATTAAAAACTTACTTGTACCAAAAATCTACCATTTGCCTTTTACTTATACATTTCCTACACATTACTTACATTTTCTTACCAATTTACACAAAATTTATACAATATACATTATATTTGAGAAAAAATAAAATAAAATATCTAGTACCTCCCCCCTTGGCCGACCAAGGGGGAGGGCTTGCATTAAATTGTGGTATGGCCTTTGATTGTAATAAATTTTTCACTACAAAAGTCTTACTTAACTCAATTATTTTCTCATACACTTCATTCATATTCAAGTGTTAGCTAAAAAGTTTTCTTCCTCTCTTTTGTTCATCCAAGAACCGGCCATCATATAGAGAAAAAGGGATCATCATCAAAATTTTTCTCAAGTGTTTTTAACAATCTAGTTAATACTCTTTATAAGGTTTTGAAATAAAAACCAAGAGTGTTTAGGTTTACCCTTGTTACTTGCACCTCATCATATTCACTTGTAAGCTTGTTTCTTTCATTTTTCATGTTTTCTTATCATCTCATATGTATCTTTTCATTTTTGGAGCAAGCATGCATGATATGTGATTTATACCATTTTTAACATGATTTTAGAGTATATATATATATTTGGTCATCCTATAAATATCCCCTTGGTATTCATTGGTCTTGATGGTGATTAGGAACCCATGACACCCTAAGAAGGTGTATGGTAGGATTAGATTAGCTTTGGAGTTGATTTGAAGGGATTAGAATAGGTTTTGTCCGAGAAAAACTATTTTCAATACGTATAAAATAGGTTCTGTCTTTGTTTCGATTTTCTGGAAAAACTGACAGTAGGCACGACATTTTGGCCTTGATATTTAGAAAATATACTTTAAAACGAATCCGTGGCCGCTTGAACGGATTAAAACGGAGTTATAACGAAAAAGTTATGGATTTTACAAGTTTGACGACGAAATTTATATTTTCAGAAATTTCAGCATACTATATTTTTCTTGTACGAGTCAAAAATGAGCCTTAAGCTTCACAAATTATTTCGACTTATCAAAAATATATTAGTTTACTTCGATACGAAGCTAAGGACGTATATTACGTAGAAAACGGATTTGAAACGACAAAGATATGCACTTTTTCATAAACTTGCCGTAACTATTATTTTCTGAAAAAATTATATTATTTTTACGATACAAGTGTTACGGTAACTGTATCGACCATGTTGAGGGCTGTTTTTAACGAGGTTGTGAAACTTTTTGGAACGAAATGTCTTCTAGTAAAATCTAGTTCACCGGGCATATTTTTCAAAACGACAAGCCGTTTGTATAGTGGAGTTGTAGTAAATTATTTACGGATGTTCAAACTTGGCCGAAACTCATTTTTCTGCACAACAATTAGCTAAAACCACCATCTTTAACCCTTATTATCTTTATGTTCGAGACCTTTTGGACGAAAACTCCTGAACTGAAACTTCTAGATATCGATACAAACTTTCCAAAACCGTCGAGTTCGTTCTCTAACGATCGACGTACACTATTTTACGACTAGTTTTTCGGAGCCATTTTTGTTAATTTCATGAAATTTCCGACAACATTGTTTTGCGTCGAAAAGTGATAATTTCACCGTAAATCATTATAAAACCATTGTAGGATGACATTTTGACGTAAAAACTTGTAAAGTGATTTTTGAAGAGTCAAGACGTCAAAAGAGTATTTTTTCGACGATAAGTCATATTTTCAAAACTCGCAAATGGTATAAATAACATACGAAATGCATGCATAACATTACATTGAAACTCATTACATATCATATCATTGATAATAGGTCCCGGTTAAAGCATCACATTATACCTCAGTGTACTCACTTTTGCCATCATTCCAGTTTACCAAGTGAGTTTTCATAGCCCCGTTTTACAAGTTTTTACATTATTTCAAACCTACGGGGGAGAATATATTGCACAACATTTTTATTACGATACCAAGTATGTTAAATACATTTACATTGCTTGAGTTACAAAGTTGCCAGTTAAAAGTCCCCACTTTAATGCATGAGCCGTTAATTTCAAGCGTGTGTGAGTGGATAGATCTATCGAGGGTGACGCCTCCATCCGGGTTGGTGAATCCCAATTGTCATACGGATGCATTTCATTCATAAAACATTACCAGAGTTGTTTGGCAAGACACTCTTTTGGGGCGTACATCAGTCGGAGCTTCGGTATCATGCGCATAAGCAATTGTAACATTTTTACGTGACATAATTGTCATGCCTGTACATTTTTATGTGACATAATTGTCATGCCTGATATATACTTGCGTAGTCGTATAAAACATTTACATAAACCTATGATTTCTCACCAACATTATTGTTGACCGTTTTAGCAATGTATTTTCAGGTAACTAAGGCATACTCATCATGGCTTGATTAAGGAACCCCTTTTTAGTCGCGGCGTCGACTTACATCATTGTACATTATGGAAATTTTCTTTCAAAACCATCGTTTGGACTTGTAATATATTTATATTTCCGCAAACTTTCTAAACTTTTGGGACCTATGTTGTAACTCTGAATGTTTTTGTTAAATATCAAATGATGTGTTTTTAAACGACACTTTAGGTCGTTCAATGTAACTGTGATTGTGGTGCTATGACAGTCTATCCCCAGGAATTCCATTCCGCTGCAAAAACAGGTAAATTGGGGGTGTGACAGATTGGTACCAGAGCTACAGTTATAGAGAACTAGGTTGCATCATTGACCCTAGACTATAACTACATTATCATAGCATCTCATCATTTCATCATAAGTGCATGTTCACTTTGTATGCGATTTATACGTACATTTTTCGAGTTATTTAAATTCATTTCAAAACGATTGTCACATGGATGCCCTTATATACCCATCCCATTATCTTTTCCTCATACTCTAACGTGGAGAATTCCTTGTCATTCCCTATCACAATTTTCACATCAATTGACTCATCACCGATAACGTTGAATACCGAGATAAACCTTTTAGGAGGACGAAGTTACACCTACACCATCACGATCACTATCGATTCACTGTAAGATCAGGACAATTTTTATCACTCAGTTGGGACAGATCATACCATTGGGTAGAACTTATAGGCTTAGTCCTAATGAACCTATTTTCTTAACTCACCACAAGGATTCCATGATCATCATTATCATTTCGAGCACCATCCGTACCATCACATCTCATACCCGATACTCATACACCTGACTTGCAGCTTGGGAAGCGTGCATGATTTGACACACCATTACCATCTACCACTAAGACTATAGACACTACATCATCTCATAGGTTTGAGGACTGTGAGAGTTCTAGGGCTATTGTTGCTAGACCGCCTACTACTCCTACACTTGAAACACGATTAGACCACCAACAGGAACAGATAATAAGTACCTTCTTAGCTAATGTGATCTTTATCATTTATTATCTCTACGATAATCACCACCTTGGTTATTTCATCCCTTACTCCAATTGCCCAATTTTCCATCATTTCACGACGATACATCACTATCTTACTAGGGGTTAGGCCAACTTTATTCTCGACCAATTAGTAGACTGTTATTACTCGATAAGGTTCTCTTATGTATCCTACAAACCATCCAACAAATTTTATTCCAAATTATCCTGCTACTATTTCATGAAATTATTTCACTTGATTTTATTTCGAACTATTTTATCACCATCTTAGAAACGTTGTTTCATAAAGTTTTAACGCAAGTTGTTTTATTATCAATTTATCAAATGGTTTCAGTCATTTTATCAACTATTTAATATCCTCATGCGAAACGATTTTCATGTTACTCTGAAAAATCATCAAGCTATTATCTTACAAAACAAAACGTTGAATACCAACTATTTGTCCTACATTCCCTCTTATGAGATAATAAACTTCATCGTTATCTAACACAAACTGCTTTCAACTATTTTACCGACCATTTCATCTTACTCCTGTACCATTAAACCAAAATATTTCACTACCATTGTTAAGCCGTTTTCTATCACTATATAAGCTGTTTTAAAATCACCCTAACGAGTTGTTGCTTTAACACCAAGCCACAACTAAGATTTATTATTAAACTGTAAATGATAAAAATGTTCCTTTCTTACTCAATAAAGTGGTTTTACAAACCTTTTCATAAACTTTACTGTAATTTTCTTACAAACTATTTATTCTCGTTCGAAAGCAAAGTTTTATAATCAGATATATCGTGCATAAACATTTATTTCTGTTAACACTCTATAAATGCTTACGCCATTTATCTCCCACTCAACCGATAAGTTAGGATTTGACGAGTGACCTTTTTAGGAAAGACTTCCTATACCATCTGTGAGGAGGATTCCTCGATACAAGAAAACAATGGAAGGATTTTGGGGATTACCAACAAGGACTAGAACTAGGAGGTAGGATGATTCAAAACTCAACAAAAATCTTAAGACATCACGAGATATTCCGAACCACTATTTTGAATTAGAATCCAAACTCTATCATTCCAAAAGTACTAGCTAGACTGAGTTACGGGATTTAATATGAAGCGAATACCCATGAAGCAACACTATAGAGATATACCAAGTCTTCTAACTGAGGCTGTAGAACATTCTATTAAACATGGCCTCAACAATATGTGAACTTCCCTACAATGAGTGTCCCTTAAAGGAAAATTTGGTTAAATTAAGGTTATCGAAATAAACTTCCCCTAAGGCATTGTGTTCTCTAGAAATTCCAAGTAACCTCAAACTTACCACCTTCTATCACTTCTCTTTAGAGCGCTTATTTTTTTACATAGGATTTGACCACGTCTCATTTTCCTTTTATTTTGAAGAGTTATGGCGCCGAAGAGAGCCCCACCAGCTATGACACAAGCCGATATCCAAAAGTATATAGAGGATTGTATAGCTAGGGAACTAGAGAAAGAACGAGCAACGATAGCTGCTGCTGCTGCCGCTATCGAGACCATGGCTGTTACTGAAGCTACTAGACATGCTACTACTACAGGAGTTGCAGGAGATTCGAGAGTTCGAAGTGGTACATACATGGACTTTAAGAGCAGTGACCCCCCGAAGTTCGGAGGCACAGAAGGAGCCATTGCTATGATCCGTTGGTTGGAAAGGATCGAGTCGTTATTTCTTCTATGCGATTGCCCAGATGACTGCAAGGTGAAATTTGCTGCTAGTACACTCTTGGACGAGGCAATGTTATGGTGGAATCATTATGCACAGCCTATTGGTATGGAAAATGCTTATAAACTCTCATGGGATCAATTCAAGAGGTTGATGACTAAGAAGTATTGTCCGCCCAAGGAGGTGAAGAAATTGAAAATGGAATTTCTTGGGCTAATGACCGTTGGTTATGACATTGAGACCTACATCAGAAGGTTTCAAGAGTTGGCTGCTTTATGTCCATATATGGTTCTGGACAATGAGAAACTACTGGAAAGTTTCATTGGAGGACTTCCAAAATGCATTCAAGGAGAGGTAACCTCTTTCGATTCGCAAACAATTGAAGAGACCATCAAGGTAACTCAAATACTCATGGCTGAAGTTGTGAGGAGAGAGAACTTTATCGACAACAACAACCGCGACAACCAAACTAGCAACAACAAAAGGAAATGGGAAAATGACCAAGGAGGTTATAACAACAACAACCAAAGCCGTAACACTAACCATCACCAACAACAAAATAGAAGACAAGAAGCCGTCAAGGTTCCTGTTGCTGCACCAACAAAGGAAAGAACTTATACTGGAAACTTGCCACGATGCCATCAATGCACGCTACATCATAATGGTCCATGTGGTATATGCTTTATCTGTCAAACAGTGGGACACCTTGCTAAGGACTGCAAGGGAAAAGGATATGTTGGGGCTAAACCACTATGTAATCGATGTAAGTATCATCACACGGGTCCTTGCCCTGCCAAATGCCGTGAATGCCAAAAACCGGGACATCTAGCCAGGGATTGTAAAGGCAAAACTATAATTACATGTTTCAGATGTGGGGAGCAAGGACACCATCGGAATCAATGTCCTCAAAAACCAAGGTCAACAAGTTGAAGGTACTCATGGGAAGGCATACATGTTAGGAGGAGGAGAAGCTCGTTAAGGTACCAACGACGCGGAAGACTGAAGAAGTTCGGAAACTAACCGTCTTATTTCTCCTTATGTACTATGTCGTACTAAGTTTATGTTTTCCATCGTATCTGAATCTTTATAATCTAAGATGTACTACTTTTGATAAACCACTCGTTGTAAAATATTCTCATCTATCGTACCTTATTTCCTTTCGATTCGATATCACTTACGAGAATTTTACTTCTTTTTACTTTATCGATCATTGTAACGACACGGTTTAAATCCTTGTAAACATTGAGAGTTATAACAACTAAACCGAACGTCACGTCATCGTTCCTTAATTATACATAGCCTAGCTAACTATGTCTAATTCTGGAGGGATCACGTTATGTTGGGAGCGGTTATTTATAAATCTTAGTGCAAGCAAAATTCTTCATATATTTCAAATTCAAAGTGTTATTTATGAGAGATTCATCCAATATTTTCTCTACTACGATGTTTTGTACGTTCTTGATCATCGATAACCGTAACGGCACTTCTCTATGTCTTCTCTCCTCGATATTCATCATAAACTCAAAAATTCGATAGACCAACACGAACTGAATTCAGGGACTGAATTCCTTTTTGGATGGGCGAATGTGACAACCCGTACTTTTAGGTCATTTCTCGACACAATTTATGCCTCACTATTTCAACATTTATCGTAAACTTGGTTTACTTGTTTCAAATTCGCGTAACCTTAAAGGTTTAGCGGCGAATTCATGATCATAACATCACGTACATTTCATATGGACTAAGATTAGTCTACATTTCATTGACATCATTTGCATCATAAAAATTCATTCATGACATTTCATTTCACTTTAAACGCGTAATTTTTATATTTAATAAACGTTATCGCGTGAGTTATTATTTTGTATATTTAATCCGTTACTTTCAAAAATGATCCCGATGTATTTTTAAACTTACATTTAGTTTATAAAAACTATATTCTTAGTTTTCCTAGTGTTTCAAATTTATTTGGTACATAAATCGTTAAAGTTAAATTATTACGACGTTTTCTTAAAAATTTTACGATAATTTTTATATCACTCAAATTTCACAAGGAATGTATTTTTACAATTTTTATTATCTCATTACATTCTATTTTGACCTATTAAAAACTTACTTGTACCAAAAATCTACCATTTGCCTTTTACTTATACATTTCCTACACATTACTTACATTTTCTTACCAATTTACACAAAATTTATACAATATACATTATATTTGAGAAAAAAAAAATAAAATATCTAGTACCTCCCCCCTTGGCCGACCAAGGGGGAGGGCTTGCATTAAATTGTGGTATGGCCTTTGATTGTAATAAATTTTTCACTACAAAAGTCTTACTTAACTCAATTATTTTCTCATACACTTCATTCATATTCAAGTGTTAGCTAAAAAGTTTTCTTCCTCTCTTTTGTTCATCCAAGAACCGGCCATCATATAGAGAAAAAGGGATCATCATCAAAAATTTTCTCAAGTGTTTTTAACAATCTAGTTAATACTCTTTATAAGGTTTTGAAATAAAAACCAAGAGTGTTTAGGTTTACCCTTGTTACTTGCACCTCATCATATTCACTTGTAAGCTTGTTTCTTTCATTTTTCATGTTTTCTTATCATCTCATATGTATCTTTTCATTTTTGGAGCAAGCATGCATGATATGTGATTTATACCATTTTTAACATGATTTTAGAGTATATATATATATTTGGTCATCCTATAAATATCCCCTTGGTATTCATTGGTCTTGATGGTGATTAGGAACCCATGACACCCTAAGAAGGTGTATGGTAGGATTAGATTAGCTTTGGAGTTGATTTGAAGGGATTAGAATAGGTTTTGTCCGAGAAAAACTATTTTCAATACGTATAAAATAGGTTCTGTCTTTGTTTCGATTTTCTGGAAAAACCGACAGTAGGCACGACATTTTGGCCTTGATATTTAGAAAATATACTTTAAAACGAATCCGTGGCCGCTTGAACGGATTAAAACGGAGTTATAACGAAAAAGTTATGGATTTTACAAGTTTGACGACGAAATTTATATTTTCAGAAATTTCAGCATACTATATTTTTCTTGTACGAGTCAAAAATGAGCCTTAAGCTTCACAAATTATTTCGACTTATCAAAAATATATTAGTTTACTTCGATACGAAGCTAAGGACGTATATTACGTAGAAAACGGATTTGAAACGACAAAGATATGCACTTTTTCATAAACTTGCCGTAACTATTATTTTCTGAAAAAATTATATTATTTTTACGATACAAGTGTTACGGTAACTGTATCGACCATGTTGAGGGCTGTTTTTAACGAGGTTGTGAAACTTTTTGGAACGAAATGTCTTCTAGTAAAATCTAGTTCACCGGGCATATTTTTCAAAACGACAAGCCGTTTGTATAGTGGAGTTGTAGTAAATTATTTACGGATGTTCAAACTTGGCCGAAACTCATTTTTCTGCACAACAATTAGCTAAAACCACCATCTTTAACCCTTATTATCTTTATGTTCGAGACCTTTTGGACGAAAACTCCTGAACTGAAACTTCTAGATATCGATACAAACTTTCCAAAACCGTCGAGTTCGTTCTCTAACGATCGACGTACACTATTTTACGACTAGTTTTTCGGAGCCATTTTTGTTAATTTCATGAAATTTCCGACAACATTGTTTTGCGTCGAAAAGTGATAATTTCACCGTAAATCATTATAAAACCATTGTAGGATGACATTTTGACGTAAAAACTTGTAAAGTGATTTTTGAAGAGTCAAGACGTCAAAAGAGTATTTTTTCGACGATAAGTCATATTTTCAAAACTCGCAAATGGTATAAATAACATACGAAATGCATGCATAACATTACATTGAAACTCATTACATATCATATCATTGATAATAGGTCCCGGTTAAAGCATCACATTATACCTCAGTGTACTCACTTTTGCCATCATTCCAGTTTACCAAGTGAGTTTTCATAGCCCCGTTTTACAAGTTTTTACATTATTTCAAACCTACGGGGGAGAATACATTGCACAACATTTTTATTACGATACCAAGTATGTTAAATACATTTACATTGATTGAGTTACAAAGTTGCCAGTTAAAAGTCCCCACTTTAATGCATGAGCCGTTAATTTCAAGCGTGTGTGAGTGGATAGATCTATCGAGGGTGACGCCTCCATCCGGGTTGGTGAATCCCAATTGTCATACGGATGCATTTCATTCATAAAACATTACCAGAGTTGTTTGGCAAGACACTCTTTTGGGGCGTACATCAGTCGGAGCTTCGGTATCATGCGCTTAAGCAATTGTAACATTTTTACGTGACATAATTGTCATGCCTGTACATTTTTACGTGACATAATTGTCATGCCTGATATATACTTGCGTAGTCGTATAAAACATTTACATAAACCTATGATTTCTCACCAACATTATTGTTGACCGTTTTAGCAATGTATTTTCAGGTAACTAAGGCATACTCATCATGGCTTGATTAAGGAACCCCTTTTTAGTCGCGGCGTCGACTTACATCATTGTACATTATGGAAATTTTCTTTCAAAACCATCGTTTGGACTTGTAATATATTTATATTTCCGCAAACTTTCTAAACTTTTGGGACCTATGTTGTAACTCTGAATGTTTTTGTTAAATATCAAACGATGTGTTTTTAAACGACACTTTAGGTCGTTTAATGTAACTGTGATTGTGGTGCTATGACAGTCTATCCCCAGGAATTCCATTCCGCTGCAAAAACAGGTAAATTGGGGGTGTGACACTAGGCTTCCGTTGTGCTTAATGCTTGAGTAATCTTTGTGAAAGTTGGCTTATGAATGAAATAGTTTAAGGACTTGGGGATTTCGTAGGCTAAACCCAAAGGTAACCTCAAAGAGTTAGGGCATAGGCACACCCTACGACCTTAGGAAATACAACGCGTTAAAATTAGGTGTGACAATTCAACCGACCAATAAAAGATAACTAGGGAGTAATAGTATCTAGGTAAACACATTTTTAATCATCATACGAGCACACATCAAAAAGACATAACTACCCGTTGTTATAGATAACTAGATAGTAGAAGTAATAGGTAGAAGTACCACCCCCAAACCAATTGCCCCAAGATTTTACCTTAGCTTTCTAAAAAACCAATAAAAGATTAAAAAAAAAAGAATCATCCTCAACCCCCACCTTAGCGTAATACATTTCTTGCTAGCATTCCTATTCCCTTAGAGAACGATATCAATCCCCGAGGCTTACCCAATATACACTAAAACGATTAGGTTCACTGCCTAGGTGGTTGAAAAACTTGCTCGAAGAAAAGGAAGTTCCTTTGACCCCGAACACGCTTCGTCTGCGCATCAGTCAGGAGCAGGATATCTAACAGGGGCATCTACTCTCAAGACCAGGGGCAAGTCTCAATAGTTGGACATCCCCATCAAAGGTTGGTTGAAGACAGCCAGTGGATGTTTCTCCAAGGGCAGGGAACAACAACTCCCGTCCCCAATCCAAAGGAGATTATGTAAATGACTACTGACCCACGGTTCTAGACATCAAGGGCCAATTTACACCAACCGATGGCGACTGGAAGCACGATGTAGCATTTAAATATCCCACAGAGACGGAAACTCCCACCTCCAAAATACGATGTAACATTTAAGTTTCTCATCAGTACGACCAAATCAACATGATAGGACTTAAAGGGAGACAAAAAGTATTATTAATACAAATGAGCCATAAAAACGTTTATTTATATTTTACGATCTTCTAATGTTTTGTCGATAAAAAACGTAAAATTATTTTAAGGAAACAAATAAAATATGTAAATGGTTTGAGCCAATAGTTTACTAACACACTTACGTTTTCACATAAAATGCTACACAAGTAATAGTGTTTTCATAATTTTGTAATGCATATGTACAACAACTAGTGTTTACATATTGGGTAGATATATACATAATTAGTATGTATTATAATGGGTAATATAATGGGTAGAAGTTTAAGTATTTACATTGAATGTAGTTGGGTATAACCCAAAGTCCATGACCCATACCCATGGAGCATAACCCATAACCCATTGCATGACATCATGCATAAGTCATGAATGGGTATTATTCATGACCCATGGATTTAACCCATGACGCATGGACTAGATGCATTGCACCTACTAGATACATTGTTTCTACTTGGATACCCATGACCCATAACCCATGACCCAAAACCCATGGGCAAAGAGGAGCGTCCCACGGTTCCCCCAGTTTACACTGGACGGATCCCTCAAGTAAGGGATCCGTGGGATCCGTGGAACAGTAGCTTATTTTCTTCTATAAATAGTGAGCCATTTCTTCATTTTGGGTTGCCACTCCTACACATACTTTCACCTAGTATTGTAAACTTTCTAACCTCAGATCAAAAGGATCTTTTTATGTAGTTTGTGTTTGTTTTCGTGTGATTCTCTAGGTTCCTCTTAAAGGCGAGATCACCACCTCTTGAAGTCGAGCAAGCTCAAGTCCACGAGTTGCCATGCTTTGTCATCATCAAGACTACTGAGGTTCTCTTGTTGATAGTTCTTTCTTCCTCCTTAGAAGTGTTGTGTCAAAGGCATCAGTGAAGGATGCCGAAAGAGTCAAGACGAAGGCATTAGTGAAAGGTGCTTAACGTCCGTATCAAAGGCATTAGTGAAGGATTCCAAAAGCGTCAAGACGAAGGCATTAGTGAAAGGTACCGAACGTCCGTGTCAAAGGCATTAGTGAAGGATGCCTACAAGGGTCAAGTCAAAGGCATTAGTGAAGGATGTTGATAACATCAAATAGTCCTGAATATTAAGTGTCAATTTCCCCCGATAATGCTCGTATTTTATATCATTTATATGGATTTACGCTTGTATTCCTTTATATTTCACTTTCAGGTAAAATACGAGCATTGGAGCTAAAGAGACGCGGATTTGGAGATTTTATTGAAGATTTATCATAGTATGCTCACTTTGAAGAAGTTACGGCATAACTCCTCTCTCCCAATACGCCGTAACTAAAGTGTAGCTCAGAAAACCAACTCAATAGAAGATTACGGCGTAACTATATCCAAGATTACGACGTAACCATATTAGGTCAAATGAGGTTCCGCGCCGCTACTAATTACGCCGTAACTCATGCTACAACTACGGCGTAACCAAGATTTATTAAAGATACGGCGTAACTCCTTCCAGAGGTTATGCTGTAACCAGAATTTTAGTGCAAAATACGAAGAATTGGTTGTTACGGCGTAACTCTTATAATTAGTTATGTCGTAACCAGATCTGGCCCATAAATACCCCACATTTCCAGCATTTAAAAGCATCCGATTTTCACACACAACATTCAGAGAACGTGAGAAGAAGTAAAAGGAAGATCTAGAGGAGCATACGGAGCTATCTCCAAGGGAGAAATCACTCCCCTACGATAAGCATTAGCTTTTTATCTTTTCTTTACTTTAAATTCATGTATTTCGTAACATTAAACATTGAATCGATTGTTATAGTTAATATGAGCGGCTAAGCACCTCTAGGTGCTGGCCTAGTTATGATTCTTTAATTGTTTTGTTTGCGTTTACATTGCTTCCGTATAATTATTTCTAAGTGTATGCATGCATAGTTAATTGGTAGCTACCCTTGTTTCGGTAGTTTTGAATGGCGGTAGAGGCTAGTTACTTAGGAGATATGACCAACTGACCCTAAGTAAGTAGACTGATACGGGAAGGGTAAGATATGACCAACTGAAGACCCTTTCTACTTGTGCGTTTTGACCAACTGATTACCTACCGTTTAGATGAAGTTAAAAAGTAGGGGGTGAGTGTTTAAGATGCTAGCGCCCGGGCACTCACAGTTATGAATCTAGCATGTAGCGGTACTTAATGAATTCGCTTAGGGGACCAGGAACAACTGGACTTATGACGGGGCACCTGATTTCTCCAGTGGGACCCTTTGCTGATAGGTTAGGACGAACTGACCAAATGCTGTCCTAACGACTTTGACCCCCTGAAGTAATTGGAAGTAATTAGACGTAAACACTACTAATTAGGATGATTAACTAGGTTAGCATCCCTCTCCTCTATTGATCATATCCCTCGCCTTTATTTGCTTTACTAGTTAATTATATCATAATCATATTAAAATCTGTGACACCTAGATTTAGTTTTAATCCGCACACATAACTCTTGGGACAACCTCGGTTTTACCGAATACTACACTACACACGACCGGGTACACTGCTCGTTAGTGCATTAGGGTAGACCATAGGTATAACGAGTAATTATAAATATTAAAACCTGGTCTGGTAAAACTTGCATCAAGTTTTTGGCGCCGCTGCCGGGGAGTTATATTAGGATTTCTATTAAGTCTTTCATTTTGTTTTAAAATTTTCTCAAATTCTCACGATCTCTTTTAAGTTTTAGGTACCATGGAAGTTGTTAACATTGATGACCTCACTCTTGAGGAATATTTGGCGTTGACAAGAGATGAACAAGGGCCGGGGCTCGTAAGACCGGCAATTGGAGCTAATGTCCATTTCGAGATTAAAGACCAATTTATGAGGGAGCTTCGTGCTAACCCTTTTTCAGGAAACAAGGACGAAGATGCGTATGATCACGTTGAGAATGTCTTGTACATCGCAAGCCTTTTCAACTTTCCGGGTGTGTCTCATGACGCTGTTATGCTAAGGGTATTCCCCATTACTCTTACTGAGGCTGCAAGAAGATGGATCGAAAGATTGCCCGTCGGGGCAGTTGATACATGGGCTCTACTAAAAAAGCACTTCATTCAGAGGTATTGTCCACCGTCAAAGATATCTAACCAACTCTTGGAGATCCATAATTTCAAGCAAGAAGATGATGAAACGTTGTATCAAGCGTGGGATAGATACAGCGATCTCCTTTACAAGTGTCCTACACATGATCTAAACAACCAGCAAAAGGTCAACATTTTCTACAAAGAAATAAACGTGACTACAAGACAGATGCTGGACTACCAAGGACCAATTCCAAGCATGACTCCTACTCTTGCAATTGAAGCCATCTAAAAAATGGCTGATCATTCCCATAAATGGCACGATGGCGGAAGCAAAAGAAACCAAGGGGGAAATCTTGACGGAATTGCATCTATCACTAGCAAAATTGAAAATCTGAGTTGAGATATGCTAAAAATCAGAGAAACTATTCACGCCATCCAAGTAGGTTACGAAAGCTGTGGAAGAGGACATCTCACCAAGAATTGTCCTCACATTAACAAAGAAAACACAATCGAAGAAGCTAAATATGGAGAAAATCGACCGTTTTACGGAGATAATCGAAATAGTAATGGCTATCATGGAGGACCTGCTGGAAACTATAATCGTAGGCCCTATGGAGAAAAAAATCCCACTATTGAAGAGACCATTAACAAATTCCTGGAAACTTCAGCCCAAAGACAAAAGGAACACGATGAATGGCTAAAAGAATTTCAGGAAAACACTGATAAAAGTCTTTCCAATCACGACACAACCCTAAAGAACCTTGATTCAATGGTGGAAAAGCTTAGTGAGAAGGTAAAGAAGAATAATACTAAATAGGAAGGGACAAAACCCACAATGGAATGCAAGGTCATCTTTTCTGATGAAGATTCAAAGTTACAAGCTAATTCTCACACCGAAGATTCGGATTCAAGTGAAAATTCTAGCGACAGGTTGAAGTTATGCCGTAACTTGTCTGAAGAGTTACGGCGTAACTATGTTTTTGACAGCGTTCGTGGGATTATGAAAGGTATCAATGAGGATGACTCAAGTGAGTTACACCGTAACCAAACTTTACAGTTACAGCGTAACTAGAATACGTGTAGAGACAAATTTCTCGAGGTAGATGAATCACAGACGCTGGTTGTTAACGGATGGTCTCATGATATTAATTTATGCCCACAATCTCCATCTAAAAAGAAGTATCATTGGTGTTAAGCTTTTGCAGTTGCTAAGGGTGAATGGTATGATCTATGGGCTTCGTACGACCCTCGAAACGAAATTTGAGATGGAGGAACCAATAAGGAGAGGGTCAAAGATAAAAAATTCATGTGGCCTGCATATACTGATGAAGAAAGATTGGAAAAGCTCTCATTCGAGGAAGAAGAAGAGCCACCTATCACTCACTGCTGCACTCCGATAATCATAACTGATGATGAGTCCACACGAGCATGCCCTACGTGCGACCCTTTCCACGAGTATTGCAACGGGGGTGGTAGCCTGAAAGAAGAAGAATGGATGTGCCCTCATGAGCTTGAAAGGCATGATGTCAAGTTCAGAGATTTGTCATTTGATGATTGGTATGCGATACAATTCGGGAATGCTAAGATTAACCCAAATCTTCTAAAAAGGCTCAAGGTTGACTACGAGGATCACTATCTAAAAAAAGAATTGGTTAATGATGACATCTACTGCGTGGAAGATCCTTTAACTGATGACAAAGAAGCCCGAAGTCATTGGTGTGAAAAGATAAGAACTCTTGGGGAAGTTTTCTGGGCATCGTGCAACCCTTATGACGATAAATGTAATGGGGGAAGCAGCTTAATAAGAGTTGGGGAGGATGAATTCTTTTGGACCTCAACCAATGATGCAGAAAGGATGAATTCTTTTGGACCTCAACCAACGATGCTATGACTGTGCAATGAGTGATCACCCCGAAATTGACACTTAGAATAGTTGAGAGATTTGAGTGTTTTGTTCCCATTTCGTGAGGTGTTCGGCTTTGTTTTATTCTAGCATAAGGGATTTGTAAACTTATATTTTCCAGGTAATGGGAGATATCTTTTTAGGAATCTATCTAATAAGGTCTACTTGAGGGCAAGTAGAGTTCAAGTGGGGGGATATTTGATAACATCAAATAGTCCTGAATATTAAGTGTCAATTTCTCCCGATAATGCTCGTATTTTATATCATTTATATGGATTTACAATTGTTTTCCTTTATATTTGTCTTTCAGGTAAAATACGAGCATTGGAGCTAAAGAGACACGGATTTGGAGAGTTTATTGAAGATTTATCATATTATCCTCACTTTGAAGAAGTTACGGCGTAACTCCTCTCTCACATTACGCCGTAACTAAAGCGTGGCTCAGAAAACTAACTCAACAGAAGATTACGGCGTAACTCTATCCAAGATTACGACGTAACCATATTAGGTCAAATGAGGTTCCGCGCCGCTACTAATTACGCCGTAACTCATGCTACAACTACGGCGTAACCAAGATTTATTAAAGATACGGAGTAACTCCTTCCAGAGGTTACGCCGTAACCAGCATTTTAGTGCAAAATACGAAGAATTGGTTGTTACGGCGTAACTCTTATAATTAGTTACGCCGTAACCAGATCTGGCCTATAAATACCCCACATTTCTAGCATTTAAAAGCATCCCATTTTCACACACAACATTCAGAGAACATGAGAAGAAGTCAAAGGAAGATCTAGAGGAGCATACGGAGCTATCTCCAAGAGAGAAATCACTCCCCTACGATAAGCATTAGCTTTTTATCTTTTCTTTACTTTCAATTCATGTATTTCGTAACATTAAACATTGAATCGATTGTTATAGTTAATATGAGCGGCTAAGCATCTCTAGGTGCTGGCCTAGTTATGATTCCTTAATTGTTTTGTTTGCGTTTACATTGCTTCCGTATAATTATTTCTAAGTGTATGCATGCATAGTTTATTGGTAGCTACCCTTGTTTCGGTAGTTTTTAATGGCGGTAGAGGCTAGTTGCTTAGGAGATATGACCAACTGACCCTAAGTAAGTAGAATGTGACGGGAAGGGTAAGATATGACCAACTGAAGACCCTTTCTACTTGTGAGATTTGACCAACTGATCACCTACCATTTGGATGAACTTAAGAAGTAAGGGGTGAGTTTTTAAGATGCTAGCGCCAGGGCACTCACTGTTATGAATCTAGCATGTAGCGGTACTTAATGACTTGGCTTAGGGGACCAGGAACAACTGGACTTATGACGGGGCACCTGATTTCTCCAGTGGGACCATTTGCTGATAGGTTAGGACGAACTGACCAAATGTTGTCCTAGCGACTTTGACCCCACCTGAAGTAATTGGAAGTAATTAGACGTAAACACTACTAATTAGGATGATTAACTAGGTTAGTACCCCTCTCCTCTATTGATCATATCCCTCGCCTTTATTTGCTTTAGTAGTTAATTATATCATAATCATATTAAAATCTATGACACCTAGACTTAGTTTTAATACGCACACATAACTCTTGGGACGACCTCGGTTTTACCGAATACTACACTACATACGACCGGGTACACTGCCCGTTAGTGCATTAGGGTAGACCATAGGTATAACAAGTAATTATAAATATTAAAATCTGGTCAGTAAAACCTGCATCAAATGCCAAGGGTGTACAATCGATATGGTTTATCGATGTACAAATAGAGATAGTTTGTATCCAAGGATATTGATATCCTTGATGATGTTGTAATAAGGAGTGGGTTTCCTTTGGGATAGGTGTTGTGTAGAGTTGGGTAGTAGTTCCTCCTTTGTAATGGAACTCGGTATCTAGCCTTGTACCGGATAAAGTGTAGGCGACGTTTTGATAGGTGTGCTTCTCTGACATAAGGAGTTGTGTCGTGTAGTGATTACGAACTCTCGAGTAGGTGACTCGGGGAGTGGAGTAGGGCAAGGAAGGTGTCCTTGTAGCCGAACCACTATAAATACTTGTGTCGTGGTTTTGTGTTTCTTACTCTTTACCTTTACATTACATACTTACATATCTATCTATCAACGTCCAACATACACATCTAAATAGATTGACATAAGTCGATCTAAATATTTTAAAACGAAGTTTTAATCGGTAAAACTATTCAATCCCCCCTTCTAGTTTTCCACAAGTCTGATAAAGACCCTCCACGCCTTCTATCCTAATAATCACTTGCAAAACTCCACCAGGATCAACATACTCCTAGGGACTAGCAACGTTAGACAAGGATGTAAGAGGAGCAAATGTTCCCATAACCAACGCTCATACACGGTTAAAAGATCCCAGACCACAATGTCTTCACCATCAAAATGACTTCTCTTCATCTCACACCACAAAAACCAAAGGAAAACAAAATGCCCTTCGTAAATGATACACCGAAAAGCCTACAATAAAACCTTCTTGAAAGAAGTTTTAGGGTTTGGGAATGATGTGGAAAAGTAGGAGAAAAGAGGCTCTAATTATTTCAAGTTGTAACCTCCCAACCTTTCTAGCCCTATTTATAGGCAGAGAGAACGAATCAACAAGTTACACTTGGCAAACGCCCACTGGGTCATACCACATTTAATGAGTTGCGTGGTAAACACCCTGCAAGGCATGAGTACAACTGACATCAACACGCATGTCGGCTACAATCGAGGGGACGCATTATGCACACCACTCAAGAAATGACAGGATGATGCCATCTACAGTCTAAAAGGAAATAGAGGTGTGTCAAATCCTAAAGATAGAAAATAAATCTGAAGCAGTATATTCCTACATTTCCCTATAAAAACATTGAGTAAACACATTTCCCAACTCAGCTTATAACCCTGATCGAGGCAAAAAGCTTGCATCCAATCATCTTCACAAAAAAAAAGTGACAATCAGCCTGGTAATAAAGGGCCTGGGGCAAACCCTGGTAGCACATGCACAGACTGAGGGGACTCATGTACAAAAAGTCCAACATCATATCATAAGTACATGATCTAATACTAGACTGGGGAACTTGATAGTGTATCAATATTAATGGCACAAGCCCATTAATTACACGATCGGATCAAGCCCATCATAAAGGCCCAATAAACACTTGATAAATGGCATGGCTTAAACCCAGGCCACATAGCACCTGAAAAGACCTCTCAGGCCTGACTGAGTAAGGACAGAGATTATGCTCCCCAACTGTCACTAGCAGTTAAGATGTACCATCAGACATCGCACAGTGGGGACGCACGACAAGCACCACTACGAGCTAAAGAACGAATGACATTTGTCCTCTTTGTCTGCTCTCGGATGATCAACACTTGGCACCCTGGCAGTCGTTGATCACTTCCGAAAGGATTATCTCTAAACCTTACCACCCTCTTTATAAAAGGAGAGGAACACACACTATCACATAATTTTTTCACACACTTGGGCAAATACTGCCTCACAACAGTTCAACATGGTTCTTGTTTAATTGCTACCCGAACTTCTTGATCTATATCGATCTCATTGGGTCCTTACCGTTCAACACGGGAAATCAAACAACACAACCATTCTCATCCCATCGCTAAACCGATTTACATACCATACGTTAACATATACATATCAAATCTTCAAGATATATAGAATCTATAATGTTGATATCTTTATCCGTATTAATTTAAAAAGATACATATGTTATCAGAATTAATACATGTTTTCTTCCAAAACAAGTTTCTAAGAAAAAGTAAAGTTGTTATTTCTAAATTTAGAACTAAACCATTTATTAGGATATAATATCTATAATTTAATATCATTATTATTCATATGTATTATGAACTTATTTACTTTTGTCCAAAAAAAATGGTCGCTCTCAATTACTAATCTTATTTATATACAACATACTTTTATATTTATATACATTCTCATATAAAAAAACATATTTGCTATAAAATTTAGGTTTATGATGCTGAACACTAGTTTCTGTCAAAGAAAATATATTATTACTGATGACGATGAAGTCCTAAGGGTTGCTCCTAATAATGCAAAGGTAATTTGATGGAAAGAATTATTTTTTATTTATATGTTTTTGTTCCCTTATGTTCATATTGGTATGTTTTTTTATAAAATGTGTAAATTTCATTTAGTTTATGAGTTGCTGATGAATAGAATATTCTTCTGATGGACAGTTGCAAATTTATTTTAACATTTCTGATTCTAAACATTCTGATAACGATGATGTTCATATGAACAATGATGCTGGTAAGAAGAACAATATTTTCGTTGTTACAAACATGAAGAAAACAATGAAAGAAAATCATATATAAGACATATTTATCTTAAATCATTAACATAAGACATAAATATGTTATCAAATTTAATGCATGTTTTCTTCCTAAACAAGTTTCTAAAAAAAGTGTATTTGGTGTTTCTAAAATTAAACTAAACCATTATTAGGATAATAATATGTATAATTTAATATCATTATTTATTTGTATATATTATCTACTTATTTATTTTTGTCCCTCAAAAACTGGTTATTGTCAACTATGAGTCTTATTATATACAACATATTTTTCATTTTATATACATTCTCATATAAAATATATAACATAATAAACTTTGCTATAAATTTAGGTATATAATGCTGAACATTAATTTCTGTCAAAGAAACTATAATTATTTCTGATGATGATGAAGTCCTAATAGTTGCTTCTAATAATGCAAAGGTTTCTGATGGAGATAATTATTTTTTATTGATATGTTTCTGTTTGGTTATGTTCGTATCAGCATGTTTTTGGTATAAAATGTGTAAATTTCTTAGTTTCTGAGTTGTTGATGAACAAAATATTTTACTATAGTTATATGAATAAAGCCATGATTTGAGTTTTCTTCCATGTATTGCAAGTTTTTAAAATAGTTCATTATTTGAAATACTTTATGGTTTTCTTTCGCCATGTTCATATACAATATACCAAAACAAATATAAACAAATTCTATTCCAAAACCCATACGTGCACGGGGATCTAAAAACTCTATATTTAAAAGGTACAACTTAAAATGCACAATTTTCAATATATATATATATATATATATATATATATATATAATTTACATAAACTAATCTATCAAACATATATCTCAAAACTCGGATGTTTGTGTATAGTATGAGAATATTAAACTTACAAAAATTTAACCCAAAACACCCTGCATGTAATGATATGAGAAGGCTAAACTAACAAAAATATAATTAAAAACTTTGTGCGTGCACAAAGATCTAAAACTAATACAAAATGCCATATACTGAAAACAATTTAAACAAAAATTGGCTCCGTCACAATGCGCGACATCCTAATTCGCTGTTAGTATCATAATAAATGGAAAGAACATAATTCTTTGTATAAATTTAATAAGTATAAACATTTTGAACAGGCTCACAGCAAGTGAGCAATGAGATAAGAAGGCCCCAGAGAAAATGATTATCGGGCCAAATTAGATGGTTGAGATCCAAATTCCAAAATATAGTCCAACAAGTTCATTGTTCAAAATATTTGTCTGACTGTCTCGTTTTTTGTTTTTTGTTTTTTTTTTGTTTTGTTTTCTTTTTTTTTTTTCTAACGACAAACACACAACGTTTCCTATTATACCATTCACACAGATTTGTGTTTTACAACTGTATAATGAAAAACATTTGTTCAGCTATTATGAAATAAGGTTTTTGCAAAATCACCATGCATTAGGAGGATCTAGTGTCAGTGTGTCCATACTGAGGATCTTTCTTAAAAGAAAAGTTTCACCCTTCTAGTTATCCCTCAAGAAATAAGAATGATGCATAAATAATACAGTATATATATTCTAACAACAATATCAATTAGATTAGTAATCATATAGCTGGTAACACATAAGAGCCAGCTAAATGTCAATTAAGATGTTTTACATATGAACATAGAACTAATCTTTTGGATGCGTACACGTCTTGATCAGTGTTGTGTTTCAACTCTTCAAATTTGGGCCTTGATTTTCAATTCCTTGGTTTTGTTTGTAAAATTTCTGTTTATCGTAGACTTTTGGCTTCAATCACTTATCTCATGCCCACTGAAAACTATATACTAACAAATAAGGTCCAAAAGTTTATTGTACGTAACTTTTATTATTTATGCTGTGTTTGGCATGGTTTCATGAGGGGTTTATCGGGGCTTGATCTTACAAAATAAGTTTTGTTTGTCATAAAGGTTTATAAAAACCTTTATAAGTCATAAGTTTAAGCCCATTGAAACGGGCTTATGAGGGCTTATAGTTGGTCAAATTACTTAATACCTTTTAAAATATAATAGATTAATATGCAAAAACTTGAAATATAACTGAATTTTAATTTGATGTATTTTTATAAAATTTTACATTAATAAGTTTCACCTTCAAATAATTCGCTAACCAGCTTTATAAAAATATAAGCTCCTAATTTCAGCTTATAATATAAGCCCCAATTTCAACCCATTTAGCAAACATACACTTAATTAAACTGAATACTTGTTATTACATTTTATATAATATCAATTATAAATATTGAAGCTTAAGTTATGTAATTGAAACTATTTGTTCTACTATGTGTTACATGAGTTGAATTTCAATAAAAGTTAACTGATATAGTACACCTAGCATATTCTACTTAAAGATTATTATTAATTAAAAAAAATTGGTATTAATATTTTTGCAAAGCAAAAGTATCAAATTATATTAACAGCATATTCGAATATAGATTCATCCTTTGTAAGTCATTATATTGCAAAAGACTGTCATAGTGTTAACTTTTGTATTGTATTGACACAGTTTGTGATGATATAATGTTAAAGGTAATACATTAAGCACCAGCAAAGTGACATACAGAGCTTTCGTGACATGTCAGATAGCCACTCTCCACACATTTAGTGACACATTTTACGCATGTACAAAGTTGTTACACTACTACAAAACCAAGCTAATGCAACGAAAATTTACAACGGTAGATTTCCGTTGCAAATTTGCAACCGTAATGCAACGAATTACCAACCGAATAGCATCGACAAAAAAACTGGTTGCAAATCGGTTGCAAAATAAAAACATATTTCTTTTACTTTTATTTTTATTTTTTCCGTTGCAAATTATATAAATTTCCAACAGAAAAGCAATGAAAGACAAAAAATAAATCTAAAAGAAATTAAAAAAAATCCGTGGCAATTCCGATGCAAATTTTCAAAATTTGCAACGGAATAGCAACCGAAAACAAAATTTAAATCTAAAAGAAATTATCATTTTTCAACCTTATGTCTCGAGTTCAGCGGCTTCTGTAATGTGATTGTGTTCCTATCCTACTGGTTGTATTGCTTCCCTGCTGCAAGTAGGGGTGTTAAATGGGTCGACCCGACCTGAACCTGATAAGGCCTTATAGGGCCGGGTTTATTCGGGTCCAACTTAGTTTATCGGGTCAACCCAATAGCCTAATAAGGTCGGGTTAGGGTCTTAATTAGTTTATTATCGGGTTATCGGGTTGACCCGATAAACCCGATAAGTGATAATAACCCATTAGAAATTTTAGGATTTTTGAACTAAATCCCTTTTGTCATAGTTAATTAGTCATAATTCTTAATTAGCATCTTGTCACAGAATATGATAATGTGCATATTCAAATTTGGTTATGATCCCTTGCAAGTCAGTAGCTTAGTTCTTTTTGGCAAAGAATGAAAGAATTATATAGACCAGTAGCTTAGTTTTTGTTTTTCCTTGTTTTGTTCTTACTTGACGCAAATAACTACTTGTTTTGTTCTGAAAAAAGTATATTTTAGTTTCTGTGATAAGCCTATTTGCTTTTATTATCAAATGATAGATATCATATGTATTAATAATGGTTCCTATTATAGGGAAAATATCAAGCATCTATGATTAAGAGTCATGGGGAGGACGTTGAGTCACACCCCCATGATCAAGAAGTGTGGAATGAAATCACTCCAGTGAACAGAGGCATTACACATGGGGCTGGAAAATCATCTGATCCCATATTTGTGTTGACGGGAATACCTTTCACTCCGATCACCTCTACGTCATATCCACCTGATGTGGTAAGTTTATCAATTATTTTGCTCATATTCGTTATGTCTATGTGAATTAGAAGTAAATCTAATTACTTTGGTGGATAGAAAAGAACATTATTTGTTGAAATGGGTCGAAACAGATTATTGTGGCTGTATCATTTTTGAATAGGTTAAGTAGAGTATTTATGCATTAAAATGAGTTGTAATGGGTTTCAATATGGTAATTTCTAGGTTCAAGTATTGCAAAAGTCTGTTGAAGAGCTGAAGGAAGCGAGAGCACGAGATAAAGAACTTTTTGAGGAGGCTAAAGAAGAGAACAGAAGGCAATATGAAGAAAAACTTAAATCTCATGCGTCGACAATGAAGAAAGAAGTGATGAAAGAAGCGAATGCAAATATTGCTGAAATGTTTGCACAATATACACAACAGCCTCCAATTCCTCCTCCCTAGTAAACAATTGTTGCATTTGGTAAAGCTTTTGATACACTCTCTAACTCATTAACTCGTAACATTGAGTTTAGATTTAATGCTTTTGATGACATTTATGATATTTGGATGTTCGTATGATTAGTATTTCCAGTTTGATTCATATTTAGAAATGTTTGGGCTGAATATTGTTATTTTTATGAAATATTCATGTGTTTTCGCAATGGATTTGCAACTGCATTGACGAGGTTATTGATTTTCAAATTTCTGTTGCAAAATGTTATTGATGAAACACATAAATTTCTGTTGCAAAATTACTGATGCAAACACAGCTGCAAATATTGGTTGTTGCAAAACTTACCGTTGCAAAACCCCTTAGCAAATTATAGCCGTTGCAAATTATGTGTGGATGCAAAAAATATTCGTTGCAAAATTGTGAAAAAAAATATTCGTTGCAAAAAGGGTATGTAGTTCTAACGAATTATCTTTCGTTGCAAAACGGTTGCAAATTTTTTCTTCCTGTTGCAATTCGGTTGCAAATTAAACTTGCATGGAGCCTTTTTGCAATAGTCGAAATTCGTTGCATTTCCGTTGCAAATAGGCTTTTGCAACGGATTTGCATTAGGCCAGTTTTGTTGTAGTGTTAATTTTGAGTTCCGGTAATACTTTCTAGTTTTAATGAAAAAGTAGTAGTGTCACATAAGAAAAACTATATAGTCCCGTAGTTTAAATAGAGTTGTCTTTACCGATCTATAGCATCTTATTTACAATTAATGAGTATAGGAGAAAAAGTTAAACGTTAATAACAATTTTTAAATTCGATCTAGTGACAGGATTTGATATATAGCACTACGACAAAAAGTGGAAATATACACGCTTATTTTTCCACGGTTGGAAAAGAGTGGACTTTTTATTTGTTATTTTACACGGACATAAGTGTGGCTAAAATATCTACATTCATAAGCGTGTATATAATATGAGTGCACGCTTATACCCGTTTAAAAGAAAAGAAAACCTGCACGTTCATAAGCGTGTATAAAAAATACTAGGGGTCACAAAAAAAAGCGTGGACAAACAATTTTTATATATAAAAAAAAAGAAAAAATAAAATGCACCGTATAAAGCGTGGAGTTTTTTTTAATACGTGTCATTCAAACACATTTATATTTCCTCCGCTTTCACTATTCTCTCAAAATCTCACAAAACCATTTTCCCCAAATGAATTAGGGTTTCAATCATAATCACAATTCTATCATTAATCATTTTGATCAGAACAATTGACCGGAGTGAATGATCGGAATGACTGACCGGAGTGAATGATCAGAGCGATTGACCGGAGTGAATGATCGGAATGATTGACCGGAGTGAATGATCGGAATGATTGACCGGCGTTAATGATCGGACCGGAGTGAATGATCGGAATGATTGACCGGAGTGAATGATCGGAATGATTGACCGGCGTTAATGATCGGAATGATTGACCGGAGTTAATGATCGGAATGATTGACCGGAGTTAATGATCGGACCGACTGACCGGAGCAATCTCTTGGTTCTCTCTCCTATGGTACGGTTTCCGATCAAATAACAACTTTTTGTGATCTAAGAAATTAGAGATATACACTACTTAGGGTTAGGGTTTGAGATTTAGTTCTAAATTTGTGATATTTTGTTAGACGTTGTCGGATAAGTGATATCGACATCAACGAGTAAGTTTAGAGGTGAAAATTTTGTGTTTCGTAAGTGTAAGAATGATGATTTGAATCTGCTAAAGTGTCTCAAGAAAGGTTAGCAAGTCATGATTAGCATCGTTGTTAGTGTATGTCTGCTCATGAATGTGTTTTAGTTAAGTCTCTGACTTGTAAGGTATTGGTCACAGAGAATTCGTAGCTTGTGAGGTTAAGTCTGACTTGTATGGCGGTAGCTTTGTTGTGTGAATCCTTTTATGCAAGTAAGTCTTCCTTTACATATTTTAATTATTTTGATAGTTATTGCGCTTCACATTGTTCATGATTAGTTGATTGTAGTTTTGGTTCTTTAGCTGTGTATGTTTTATCAAAGTGCATAAATTGATGTTATTAGAGATTTAGAGTGATTTAGTGTGCCATATTATATATATATATACTAATCTCCCACGTCGGTGGCTGCTAATATATATCTTTTAGTGGGCTCTGTTTGAGCCCGTTTGTTGGTCCAGTCCATGTAGCCTAATCGATACCTTAACTATGGAGTTAACACATATCGTCGGTGGCAGATTATGGAATGATGACATTTGGTGACAAAAGGTTTGTCTTTTGGGTCGTACGGTCTTTTACAAAATAAAGTAATTATTCACTATATTAAAATGCAAAATGTTAGGATGCAGCTTCCATCTTTAGGTTTATGTGGCTAAATGGGTGGGTTTGTGCTAATGGGTAGACTTGGAAGTTGGAACGTTTTGTGATCACCACGGCCTACGTTGGGGTTGGTACATATAAATTTTGGTTTCCTAAATAGTTGATTAATGAACCAGGATGCTGATAAAGTGTTGAGCTAGATGCTGATGATTTTTTGGTGGAATTTGGCAGGGACGAACAACAGTTCTTACAAAAGACTATAGCTATGTGATGTTTACTACCCTGTTGGGTAAGAATTGTGAGCACAAGATAAGATTTCACCATCAAGGTTAATCGATCAAGTCTTTACATTGTTGCACTTTTGGAGATTGGTTGGTCAGGTAAGTATAAGATTTTATCGGTATGTTACACTCCCCTCGGATTGAAACAAAAAAAAATGTAGCGTTTGGGCCATCGTGTGTATAAGAAGTATGATCCCAGAGCAAAGTTTATCAACAGCCAATGGGAAGAATCAGTTGAGGTCAAGAGGGATATTGTGGTGTGAATGAGGTATGGTCAAAATATTGACCCTTGGCTTTTGTTGGCTAATTTGTTCGATTTTAATACTTGGTTCGTGAAACTAGAAGAGACTCCATTTTGTCGATATATTGATTGACAACTTAATTTAGTGCACGACCTTTTTGGCTTTTAAAAAACATCAACGTCAACTGATTATGTATCTGTCAGACGTAAAGCATAACGCGCTTACACATTGGTCGAAAATGTCACTCATAATGACGATTTTCTATTTATTGAAGTCTATTTTTAACTATGCAGTTCCTAACTATTCAATTAGGATAAAATCTCTTCATGATGTTTATATAAATGTCTAATAAAATGATGTGGCGACCCACATCTATATTAAGTGTGCTGTTCTTTTTGTTTCACAGGTTAGTCAACTAGGAATTGCAGATCACAAATACCAGGATTCGACAAAAAACTCTTCATCAAGCTTACTTGTATGAGTGGTCAAAGCCATGATGTGCTATTGCTGATGTTGTTATGAGTGGTCACAGGTTAGAACTTCTTGTTAATTATGTTTAGTTTGTAGGAAATAGATGCTAATACTAAAATCTCATTAAACATGTGAGATGCATCATTACTTGTATTGTTAAAGACAAATGATTGTGTCATTATTTATGATACGCGTATTAAGGTTCTCTTGCCACTAGAATTCGTTGCAAAGAGATATTGTGTAAGGCTATCACTGGTACTCTCTAACCACTAGGATTACAATCACGCTAGGATTAGAAGCCATTTAAAGAAGTTTCTTCAGCCTTGGAAGTAAAGTTTGTGCCTTTTGCTCCCTCGTGAGTCACTCAAAATCTCAGTTACCGTATCATAAACCCTAATTCAATCAAATAAATATGATGAGTATCAGTTACCGTATCATACACTTAAAATCTCACCATTCGATTTCTGTATAAATCCCACCAAAGGCGACTTTGTATTGTTGGGTTCTCATAAAAAAATGTATGATCTGTGACTGTGACTGTGAGGCTTACATGCCCTTCTAGGTTGATTTATTCAGATGTAGCTGTGATTGCACAATTACTAACAAACAAGCTATAAATAAACACCATCTGGTGTTTGGACCAGCGATAATAATAATCTAATGATACTTGTTCATTTCCTTTCCCAGGCCTTGCAAAAAATAGCACATGCAATTTCTCTTAGATAATACAATAGCTACTACGAGCTTATGATTTTAATATGGTAACTGTTGCAAGAAAGATTAGTGTCATTTTGTTGTGCGATTCAGTTAGTCGTCTTGACTGTGATGTGTAAGGATGTAGAATATTATACTTGTTTTGTGGGATACTTTGCCTGATATTTTTTAGATACAATATAATTTTTGTTTTTCTTTCTCGTGGTTTAGGAGCTTGTTGAAGACAAAAGATTGGAGCTTGCTGAAGACAAAAGTTTCAAGAAGATAGTATGGTCCAATTGTTCAAGAATAGTGGAAGATTAGCTGTGAAGAATGATGTTTTGTATGTTAGATTTAAGTATATTAGTTTGTGAATGATTAGCTGCAAATTTAAGTATGTTATACTTACAAATTTGTATCTTTTATATTGAATTTGTGTATGATGAGTTGCAGATTAAATGTCTGAATTCTTTTATAAATTTATTTGTATGTACATTCAGAATTGTAAAATCATCAGAATACAGGGTAGGGTCATCAGTTTGTGACATGTGTTTGTTTATTCACAAATAAAAGCGTGTACTTTTGATTATTTCTCCACGCTTTTTTGTGTAGAGTAATTAAATGTTTGTTGACACATAAAAGCGTGTACTTTTAACCATTTTTCCACGCTTTTTAGTGTAGACTCTTTACATGATTGTTGACACATAAAACCGTGTATTATTTTGTGACGCCTAGATAGTCCACGCAAAATGAATCGTGTACTTTAAATTTTTACACACTTCTAAACGTGAGGATATAAGAATATAACCGTATAAAATGAGATGCTTTGTTGTAGTGTAGTGACAACTTTTCATATGGGTGACCGAAGACTATTTTTGTGTAAAGGTTGAAGCGTCGCCACTTCATCTATGGATTTTTGTCACGTTAAGACATTGTATAATTGTGTCACAGTAATGGGATATTATTAGATGCTCTTACAAAAAAGTTGGTTGTCATGTCACATGATTTGAAGCCGCCTCAAAAGAAGCTAAATAATGTAGCTACTTAGACTTTTAAAAAGAAGTCGGAATGCTTTGTCAAATTAGCTAACCGAATTAACTCTGTAGGATCCCAGTCACCTCGTTTATTTTAGTCTAACTTTGCTGTTCAGATATACTTAGATATCTATGGTACTAAGTTCGACCACTACCAAAGTGGCATAACAGTTAGTCATATGATATCCTGACAAGAGACATAAAGTTCAAACGTTCTTTGTAAGAGGTGATAAGAAAAAGTACGGTCACGGAGGTACCCATGTTACGTCACGTAGATCTAAGTCACCTCTCCGAGTAATCTAAATACGAAAAGCCTTTTCGCTCATTGCTGTTTATCTAAAATACAAAGTTAAAGTCTCACACTTGTATACCTACAATATATTAGTAAATAATCAGTAAAATCAGCTAAACTGGATCAGATTTAATAGTCCCAATTGGCAAAAATGAAAGAAAAAAGAAAAAAGGCATGTTAACTGGAGCAGTTGGACGATTGATTAATATACAATGATCAACTGCTTCTTCCTTTCAAAATTCCTCCAATCACTTTCTGGAGCTGTTTATTCCATGTTGAATAATTATGATCATGATCTGGATACCACTTATATTTCTTTTAGAGTATTTGATCTACTATATATTTGAAAAGGACATTTAAAGTTAATTTATTACAAAAGATAAGGAAGCAGTTTAGAGTTGTTTGCATTTTTTAATGAAAGCAGCTGATCATAACTTGTTTAGAGTTGTTTATATGTCTATGAAAAGAACAAATTTTGGTTTTAGTTATATATGCTTACATTAGTAATTAGTAATTCGAGTAGTTATTTATAAATTTAGTTTAACTATTTAACTAATATAACATTTTAGGTATATGTATATGTTTATTAAAAGTATTTATAGCTTTTTTGGGATTGATTAATAGCCCAGGAGTAATTTCATCATTATTGATGCATGCAAAATGAATGAGAAATAGACTTCAAATTGAACAAGAGACTACAAGAATAAGAAGATAAAATCAATCATATATATATAAATAACATTAGCTACCTATTTATACAGTGATAAATTGAAAATAAGGAAAAAAAAACAATTAAAACAACAACACTCTCATCACCCTCTTCCGATGGTAACCATTCATACTTGTTTTTTTATTTGTTTTCAAAATGTAATCATTCGTGTTCTTCATTGAAAGAGGATAGCTCCCAACGTTTAAATAGAAAGACAATGGTCATAATCACAAAAGATTGATGCTATGAAGTGCAACATTGAAGACCTTATTAGAAGGGAACGGGTATGATGAACTAGTTTTCAAACATCTCCTTGCGGAGCCTCCTTTATTGTACTAATAATTGAAATGAAACCTGAAACAACAAAAAATCAAATGTGTTAGTAATGTCTTAAGTATTTTAAATGTACTAATAATAACATATATGATTCATAAAATCATTAAAGAAAAAATTGTGACACTTACATGACCGTAGGTTGCAAACAATGAATTTATGGGGGCCTAATAATGAACTGGGGGTGGAGGAGAAGCGTAGATGTACACTGGTGGTGGTGATTTTACTGGTGGAGGTGGTGATGTGTAGTAGTATGGTGGAGGAGGAGATTTAACGGGTGGAGGAGGTGATGTGTAGTGGTATGGAGGAGGAGGAGATTTCACTGGTGGAGGAGGTGAAGTGTAATGGTATGGTGGAGGGGGAGATTTCACGGGTGGTGGAGGCGATGTGTAATGGTATGGTGGTGGTGGTGATGTGTAGTGGTAGGGTGGGGGTGGAGACTTAACTGGTGGAGGAGGTGATGTGTAATGATATGGGGGTGGTGGAGATTTTACTGGTGGAGGGGGTGATGTGTAGTGGTAAGGCGGTGGTGGAGATTTGATTGGCGGAGGGGGTGAGCTGTAGTGGTATGGTGGTGGTGGAGATTTAACTGGTGGTGGTGGTGAGATGTAGTGGTATGGAGGTGGTGGGGATTTAACCGGTGGAGGAGGTGAACTGTAATGGTATGGTGGTGGTGGAGATTTCACTGGTGGCGGGGGTGAGGTGTAGTGGTATGGGGGTGGTGGAGATTTTACGGGTGGAGGGGGTGATGAGTAATGGTATGGTGGTGGAGGGGACTTAACTGGTGGTGGGGGTGATGTGTAGTGGTATGGGGGCGGTGGAGATTTAACGGGTGGTGGAGGTGACGAGTAATGGTATGGTGGGGGAGGTGACTTTTCTGGTGGTGGTGGTGACGTGTAATGGTATGGTGGAGGTGGGGACTTAACTGGTGGTGGTGGTGATGTGTAGTGGTATGGTGGGGGTGGAGATTTAACTGGAGGTGGAGGTGATGTGTAATGATATGGTGGTGGAGGCGACTTCACTGGTGGAGGAGGTGAGGTATAATAATATGGTGGTGGTGGTGACTTAACAGGAGGTGGAGGTGATGTGTAGTGGTACGGGGGCGGTGGCGATTTTACTGGCGGTGGAGGTGATGTGTAATGGTATGGTGGGGGTGACGACTTCACTGGTGGTGGGGGTGAAGTGTAATGGTATGGGGGAGGTGGGGACTTCACTGGTGGTGGTGGCGAGGTGTAGTGATATGGTGGGGGTGGGGATTTCACTGGCGGAGGAGGTGACGTGTAATGGTATGGTGGGGGTGGAGATTTAACTGGTGGAGGAGGAGATGTGTAGTGATATGGAGGCGGTGGTGATTTCACAGGTGGTGGAGGGGATGAGTAATGGTACGGTGGTGGAGGTGATTTCTTAGGTGGTGGAGGTGATGTGTAGTAGTAAGGGGGATGAGGAGACTTTACATGTGGTGGGGGTGATGTATAGTAGTACGGGGGAGGAGGAGACTTTACAGGTGGTGGGGGTGAGGTGTAATGATATGGTGGTGGTGGAGACTTTTTAGGCGGTGGAGGTGATGTGTAATGGTAAGGTGGCGGTAGAGACTTTACTGGTGGTGGAGGTGAGGTGTAGTGATATTCGGGTGTAGGAGACTTCTTAGGTGGTGGTGGAGAGTTGTAGTTGTACGGAGGTGGAGGAGACTTTACAGGTGGTGGAGGAGAGGTGTAGTGGTATGGAGGTGGAGGCGATTTCACAGGTGGTGGGGGAGACGTGTAGTAGTATGGTGCGGGTGGAGACTTAACCGGTGGTGGTGGTGAGGTATAATGATAAGGTGGAGGTGGTGATTTTACTGGTGGTGGGGGTGATTTGTAATAGTAAGGTGTGGGTGGGGACTTAACTGGTGGTGGAGGTGATGTGTAGTGATAAGGTGGTGGTGGAGATTTCACTGGTGGTGGGGGTGATGTGTAGTAGTAAGGTGTGGGTGGTGACTTAACTGGTGGTGGAGGTGATTTGTAGTAATATGGTGTTGGGTGTGATGGAGTTGTGGGTGGAGGAGATTTGTACACGTAAGTCGGTGATGGTGGAGGTGGGGACTTATACATGTATGTTGGTGATGGTGGAGGTGGAGATTTATACAAGTACGTCGGGGTTGGTGGTGGTGGCGATTTGTAGTAGTATGGAGCGGGAGTGGGTTCTGGCTTAGGCTTCGATTTCTCGCATATCTTAGAAGGAGTCTTTGGAGCATATGCAAATGGTTTTGAATAAAGTACAACTTCGTGAACATCCTTTGATTTAACCTTAAGTTTAGCGCCCTTCAAACCGCCATTGAGATCTGTAGGAATGCTACATTTAGTACCATTTGGTGCCATGTGTAGCTTAGCAACACAAGCTTTAGCTCCTCCATATTTGGAATACTCAAGACCTTCAACAGTGATCGCAAATTTGCCATTTATCTTAGTTTTTCCATAAGCAACAATTTCTTTTTCACCGGCAGCCTTGCATGTGACTTCGACGACAGCACCTTTACGATACAAATATAATAAGATATCAACAATTAGCGAGAAAATTTAAATCTTACATATATTCATTAATCATCCTAATTTTTCTCTAGAGCAACGTGAGTGAATATAATCGTTATCGTTGATTTTTTTTTAAACTATTGCTACATGTTTAATAAACGTGGAAAGATATTTTTGAACTAATACTACCGGATAGATATTTATATAGTTTAGTGTAAGATGATTCAATAAAAATGAGGTTAAAGTTTATAATGAACAGATGTTCTAAATATACTCATCATCGTCAAGTAATATTTAGGAAATATACATGCATGTAAGATATAGTAATTTTCATCCAACTATATACATGTCATATATTGTACAATTCTAAATGTCACATAATTTAGGAATAACTAATTAATATTATTTGAATATAAAATTTTATTAAAAGCACAAAGTAAACTAATTTACAATGTTCATTTTATGCTTTGTCTTTGTGTTTGTGGCTCTTTTATGGATGTGGAAAACCATATGGATACACAGAACATGTGTCAACCATGAGAGCACATGCATACAGAATAATAAATATTAAATAACATAATGCATGAAATGTGTTATAATTGTGTTAAAATTAAGTATAGTACGTACCTTTGAGGTGATGCTTAGCATGTGATTTGATTGGGTATTTCCAATCATAGCAGCTGTAACAATAAACTTTACCGACAACCTTAACGATCACATGATGGTGGTGGGGGTGTGGGTAGGGGTAATAGGGGGTTGGTGGTGGTGGTGATGTGTAGTAATAGTGGGGAGGAGACTTGGCCGGTGGTGGTGGAGACTTGTAGTAGTATGGTGGTGGTGGAGACTTTACAGGCGGTGGTGGAGATTTGTAGTAGTATGGTGGTGGTGGAGACTTTACTGGTGGTGGTGGAGACTTGTAGTAATATGGTGGAGGTGGTGAATACACCGGTGGTGGTGGGGATTTGTAATAGTATGGTGGTGGTGGTGATTTCACCGGTGGTGGTGGTGACTTGTAGTAGTATGGTGGTGGTGGAGAATGCACTGGCGGAGGCGGGGACTTGTAGTAGTATGGTGGTGGTGGAGACTTAACTGGTGGTGGTGGAGATTTGTAGTAGTATGGTGGTGGTGGAGACTTAACTGGTGGTGGCGGTGATTTGTATTCGTAAGGTGGCGATGGGTACTTAATTGGCGGTGGTGGTGATTTGTAGTAGTACGGTGGTGGTGACTTAACTGGTGGTGGCGGTGATTTGTACTCGTAAGGTGGTGGTGGGGACTTAACCGGTGGTGGTGGTGATTTGTACTCATAAGGTGGTGGTGGTGAATGTACAGGTGGTGGTGGAGACTTGTATTCATATGGTGGGGGTGGTGAGTGCACCGGTGGTGGTGGTGACTTGTATTCATATGGTGGGGGTGGTGAGTGCACTGGTGGTGGTGGTGGGGAGTGAACTGGAGGTGGTGGAGACTTGTACTCATATGGTGGTGGTGGTAAGTGCACTGGAGGAGGTGGTGACTTGTACTCATAAGGTGGTGGTGGTGACTTTACTGGTGGTGGTGGAGACTTGTACTCATATGGCGGGGGTGGTGAGTGCACTGGTGGTGGCGGTGACTTGTACTCATATGGCGGGGGTTGTGAGTGCACTGGTGGTGGTGGTGACTTGTACTCATATGGCGGGGGTGGTGAGTGCACTGGGGGAGGGGGTGACTTGTATTCATATGGTGGTGGTGGTGAGTGCACTGGGGGAGGGGGTGACTTGTATTCATATGGTGGTGGTGGTGAGTGCACTGGGGGAGGGGGTGACTTGTACTCGTACGGTGGTGGTGGTGAGTGCACCGGAGGAGGTGGAGACTTGTACTCATATGGTGGTGGTGGTGAATGTACCGGAGGAGGAGGAGACTTGTACTCATATGATGGTGGTGGTGAATGTACCGGAGGAGGAGGAGACTTGTACTCGTATGGTGGTGGTGGTGAATGTACAGGAGGAGGTGGAGAGTTGTACTCATATGGAGGAGGTGGTGAAGAATATATGTAAGGTTTATCGGCCGAAACAGCTACAAAGTTGGCAATACCAATTATGGTGAATGCAATGACTATAGGCCATAGACGTGCCCTCAAAGGGCCGCCGGAAACTCTCATGGTGAACAGCGAGGGGAAGAGAGGATGGTGGTGTAGTGAGGTGATGTATTGGAGAGTTAAGTCGTTAGTATTTATAGTAAAAAGACAAAGAGAATAGTCGTTAGAGAGAAGCTGTCAGGCAAAGCTTCCATATGCAATTTTCATATTAAAAAACTTGCCAATAGCTTCTATACAGCTGGGACACATTCTTTTTTAATAGCTCGTTTAGGCGACTTAGTAAAATTATTTAGGTGTTGTTTAGTATACAAAATATCTATTACTAAGTTAAAATGAAATCAATATCAATCATAGACGGTATTAAAATTTGAACCAAGAGCAAATACTATACGTACATATTTTATTTTAATTCTATACAAACATTGCAGTGCCAGTTCGTTAGGTAAAGCAAGATAAAATGATTGTTTTGCTATCCACAATTCATACAGATAATTTAAACTTAAAATTACATACAGTGCTTTTAAAAGATTGAATTGTCTTAAGATAACTACAAAGTTATTTAGAAAAAAACTATAACCGATGATGTAACATTTATTTCTAACACCATTTATTTATACCTACTACAAGATTTTAAATGGCGTGATCCAGACAGATGCTCTGCCATTCTAGTATACAATGCCTCATTTGTTACACTGTGCTCCTTTTTAGACAAAAAACCCATTATTATTTTTAAAATGAAAATGACATTTCTCTTTATTTTTTCACTAAGACTAGTTAATAGATATGAATGCCATTAATTTCGATGAAAAGTTTATTATTATTTTTTTTTACCTTGGCTTGCTTTGACTATTAGCTTAAATTTAAATACTATAAAAAAGAATATTAAGTTTTCTTGAACAATTCAGATATGAAGATGATCACATTTAACTTCATATCTGAGTACTCTTTATATATTTTGCATGTACTTGGTCTAAAAAACTCTATATATGATATAATTTTGAAAATAATTTTATGTGTGTTAAGGGACTAAAAATGAATTCAAATGAGCACTACAATGCTTTTCAGCTTTTGTGTTTTCTTTTGCTAGTTGTCACCTTTTGAAGTCAATAAATCATTTGCCTCATTATTCATTCCTAGTCATATAGATGAAGCTAGTCACATAATTAACATTGTATGATATGACTCATCATTGCCACAATCATGTAATACCTTCATCTTTTGTATTTAATGCTATTACAAAGTACTACATACTTACCTTTCAATCCAAGTTTTGTGAATTAGATGGGTAATCCTAATAGAGATAACTCCAGTATATCGCATATATATATTTGTTGTTATATTATACAGACCATATATAATCTACACTAGTAATGTTTGCATGCTAAAAGATTAAGCAGTATCCATTTAAACAAGAAAGAGCCCAAACTGTAAATAAACTTATGTATTGTATGAGTCCACCAATTTCCGTTTTTGGCAAATAATAATACCATTTAATGGCAGCCCAAGGCCAGCATTATTAAACAAGTCTTATATGAATACAGTTCATTAAATACAACATATAGTACAAGCATTGTAGCATAAATAACAGAAAAAAACAATAGAAACTACAAAACGAACGAGGTTCTTCCATTTGGGTCATCAGTATGAATTATTCAATAGTAGTAGTTTGTATAGTATACATTTTTTTAATACTTGAAAGGGTTAAATTTTGCTCTTTCTTAACTTGTTTTGTTTGTGAGACCATTTCTCTTGAAGCCAACTTCCAAGTATATTATTTCGATCCTTTTGGGTGTTGTCCTATTCTTTTCAACCAAATTCACAATTTAATATTCTGATCGTTGCATGTGTGTTCTCGGTGGGGTATGGGCGGCTTTGCATATTACATTTGACACATCTCTTCACCTTTTATTCTATTCTTGAATAACAATATAATACAACAGAATAACATAATATATCTATATTGCTCAATTAGTATCAAAATAGTTATTACTCCGTAGTAAGTTTACAATGTACTAAATGTTGCAAATTTGATCTAATATTTTTGGACCATTTTTCGATTTGTGTGTGTCATCCTTGCCCAGGGTCATGCTAATCTTCTTTGTATCGTCCAAATTTTATCGGATGTCCAGACAAATTTGATCTAATATGGAATAATGGAAATAAAATTGCAATTACAATTACTTTGATTTCAACTGCTTGCATTCATAATTAACGAAAAAAAAATCATAGCAAAAGATATCATTCTTTCATAATACAACATTGACAGATTAACTACATGAGTTGAGATCAATATAGAACTCATATTTGCCATAGAACAAATGAACCAATCATAATCTTCCATCTTTTATTTAAATTAATAAAAAATCATTTTTCACATTTTTTTTTAAAACAACATATCTTACAAACGGTAAATTTTCAAAATATAAAAAATACACCATCTCGACGAGAATTAAATTATCTTTCTATAGATATGCACTTTTATATATTTTCGACAAACATTTTTTTTCAAAAATTCCGTCCGAAAAAATCATATATGATTTTTACGAATCATATATGATTTTAAAAAATCATGTATGATTCGATTTTTATGAATCATATATGATTTTTACGAATCATATATGATTCTCAAAAATCATATATGATTCATAAAAATCGAATCATATATGATTTTCATAAATCATATATGATTTTTGTTGATCGAAATTTTGAAAAAAAAAATGGTTAAAAATATATAGTAGTGCATATCTATAGAAAGATAATTTAATTCTCGTCGCGATGATATAATTTTTATCGCGTAACGATTAACGGTTTGCGAGATATTTAATTTTTTTAAAAAGGGTGAAAGTTTGTCATAATAAAAAAATGAATGGCTATTATTGGTTCATTGGATCTATGGTAAATTTTGGATCTATATTGAACTTTTGCCTTAACTACATATGTACGACTTTTCCATGCAATCATATACCTAACTTTGGATTTCAATTTTATCCCCCCGAAATGGTAAAGCTATGCACAACAGTGATCATGGGTGATTTTTATTTTGTTTGACACGCCGGCTTTCTCTCTTCGGCGACCTACATACGACTTTTTATCATAATAGTGGCGACCTTCATATTTTTTCAATTTTTTATTTTTTTTCTTTCAAAACTGTTTACTTATTTTAATAGTGGCGACCCATTAATTCACCAATTTTTAAACACCAACTCACAACACTCTTTTACCATTTTATATAAAAATGTCTCAAGAAAACACTCTCCGAAACAATCCCCCGACACCCGAAGGAACGGTTAATCTAGGAAATATTCCCCGCTCAAACCCCAACTACGGTTCATCATCAAAACAGCATACGCACCAATCCATGTCTCTCATTTCTTCATTTCCAACGGTAGAAGAATCAGTTGATGAACATGAGGTAAGTGATGAATATGAAACTGAAAGTTATGGAAATATTTCTTACTAAGGAACAAGAACAACAACTTATTCTGGATGCAGAGGCATTAAGATAAACATTAGAAGAACAAGCTCATGATGAGTTATTCAGGTCAGAATTTGGGATCTGATTTGAAATCAAATTAATCTAAATGTTGAATAATTCATGTAGCTGACAAACTTATGTGTTTTAATTTCCGTATCGTACTTTGTATTTTTATTTCAATGTCGTATTCCGCTTTGCTGATGTAAATAATAAAAGTTCGTATTTTACTTTGGTTCTTCGTACTCAAAAATAAATTTTCATTTATTCAAATAAAAATAGACATTACGATATGGAATTTAAAAAAACAATACAAAAACACAATACTCATATTTAATTTTTACATGCATCCAAACAAATTTATAATTCGTTTATTGTTCTAATTTTCCCGCTTTTCTAAACAAAGCATTATGCATCTCGTAATCGAATTCAGATGCTTGATTCAAATAAGCGTCGATCAAAGCACGTTTTCCTTGTGAAATGTCACTGCATCCAGCGTACACTTTCCTCAGATCATCTTTAGCTGCACATGAATTATCAAACTCTACGGCTAAGTTCATAAGGACTTGCTGACGAGCTGTATGCTCATCAATTTGTTTTTGAAGTATAGTTTTGATTACGTCGATGGTGTGTGGAAGCCAACAAACTATTTAAAAAAGTTGATGAAAGTGTATATAAATTGTGTATAAAATGATAAGATAAATAGGGTAAAGGGTATAAATTTTCAAAGTTTTTTTTTTTTTTTTTTTTTTTTTTTTTTTTTTTTTTTTTTTTCACACAAAACCAAATGGTCAAACATTTTAAACCAAAATCAAGCTTGGCGACATCGGTTGAGTTCACGACCTATTTCCTTCGTGATCGAGAGACGAACGAAATTGCACGTCAAAGCCGACCGATTGGGGGAGTCGGTCGACCTACTCGTCAACCTCCTTGCTATGCATAGCCTATAACATTTTAAATTAATTCTACACTTTTGACACCACATATTTGTATTTAGAACAATTATACATTTCTAAACACTTTCAAGTTTATAGTTTTGTATATTTAGGACCATCAATATTTTATTTTAAAAGCAAGACCAAAGTGGAATACGATTACGATTGGATCTTGGAAGCTAGTAGATGTCTTCTATTAATTTTGTCTTAATACTACCTTCAAAAAAAGCAATAATATATATTTCTTTGAAAAAAAAATAATCTTGTTTCGGATACAAAGAAAATATTGAAATTAGTAAATGATTCATTTTAAAAGTCGAGATGATTCAAATATGTTTTGAGAGACGAATTGTATATATTTGCAAATTTAATGTGCAAACGAATTAAATAAGTGTTGTAATAATTTGAGCATAGTTAGACGCCATTAGTAAACATATTGTTTTTAAACCATCAAATATCATAAACGTCTTTGCTTTTCATAGCCATAATTTATTGTTAGTTATAAAAAATGACTGTACGTTCTTACGAAATTAGGATATTGATGTATGAAACTATGGATTGTGACAGCCATATTGATGACTGATCACCATCAACTATTATATCCGGTTTCATTTACATAGATACAAATGTCACATTATTTTTTTAGTCATACATCAAATTTCAATTTTGTTTTCAAATTCAAAACGATTTTGCGAGTTACATAGATATATCCAAACTCACCTCGTGTTATATCATCATCTACTCCATCATAACATAGATAGATTAAAATGATCTTAAGGTTGATACCAACAGGTAAGATTATAATTATAAAGTTTGCAAATCTAGTAAAAATTGAACAAAAGATGTGAGATAAATATCATAAGTTTGTCAAAGCATGTTCACATTAAATATCGGCACACATATACCAATTTACGGAAACTCATGTATGGCTTTATAATTAGAGGAAACTTACCTTCATGTGTATAGCACTATAGCCTACCTAGCGATTAGCATTGTATCTAGACACATATGTCAACCTTGTGCATATATGTTCTTTGTTGACCTTCTAAATCACATAAATCTTAATCATCAAAGTTATCTATTTTGTTTTTACTTTTACGTTATGGTATAGATATCTAATGTAGTAATGTAAGCAGTCAATGGAGTTCCTCGCAGATTTGACTTCTCGTGTAACATATCATTCACATATACCTAAATACATGAACAAAGATGTTGTGAGTTCTGACGTTGATCTATTGCGACTAACAGTTAAAATAATTTGTTTTGATTGTTTATATAACTCTTAAGTCATGGTAACTTTAGCAACAAGTTAAATGAAAATGTTACTAGCTAGCATTATTCATGAAAAAGAGAAAACAACATGTAATAGAAATATGCAAAAGTGTAAGGTACTAACGTGAACTTTTACCACAAAACACTACCTCTCCACTAAATATGCTTTTCCATTTTATTTTATTTTTGGTAATGTTCCTTTTATTTTATTGGATTTTTATAGGTGTCATGTTTGATAAATATATGAAAATTTTCATGTGAGATGTAATCAATTATTCTCATTTTGCAGAGGAGACTTTTCTCCTTTATTTTCCTTATTTCTAGCAGGCAATTTGATGAATTGAAAATGAAATTTCAAACAAAGAGCAAAAAGAAAAAGTAATGTCATTTACCAACCATTACTTTTTGGGATAAGTGTTCTTAAATGTATCAAAGTTACCACTTTTTGGTAAGTTGTGTATCCATCTATTAATCCTTCTAAACAATGCAAACAATTTACTAATCCTACTATTATATGCATAATTTACCATTTGTTTAGAGTTATTTACATAAATCGTCCTTGTGGTTAGGACCAAATTGCAACGAAGGTCCTTACTTTCAGTTAAAATTATTTGCATGAATCGTCCTTGTGGTTAGACAGGTCAACGGGTCGGTCAATGCCATGTGTCACCACCTGAGTGGTGCCACTTGTCAATTTCGGGTCGGGTCGGGTTAGTAAATGGTCGGGTTGCCACGTGGACCACTCAGGTGGTGACACATGGCACTGAGTTTTAATAATCGTTGCTTGGCTCGCCTGGGATTCGAACCCGGGATATTTGAGTCACAAGCCAAGGATGCACCATCTGCGCTGGTGCATACCTTCATAACTATTGTACTCTTTCCATTATTTAACCAAGTTAAGGGGGTATATGGACTGTCAACATATAAAAAGTCAATGTCAACTTTGGACTGTCATTTTATGGGGAGTATGGACTATCAAAAAATAAATAAATATACCATCAGACTCGTTTTTTCGTGCTTTTTCCAATGGTAATCTCGGGGAATTTTTTTGACTTAGTTTGAACCTCGAAAAATGCGAAAATCACCATTTTTTCTTTGTTTTTGCATTTTTCGAGGTCTAAACCAAGTCGAAAAAATTCCCCGAGCATACCGTCGGACTCGTTTTCTCGTGCTCTTTCCAATGGTATGCTGGGGGAATTTTTTCGATATCAAACGGACCTCGAAAAATGCAAAAACAAAGAAAAAACGATGATTTTTGCAATTTTCGAGAATCGTTTGAAGTCGAAAAAATTCCCCGAGCATACCATTGGAAAGAGCACGAGAAAACGAGTCCGACGGTATATTTATTTATTTTTTGACAGTCCATATAACCCCTAAAATTGATAGGCCAAAACCTAAATTGAACCTTTTGTTATTATTGAATTGGGCCAAATAATAAGGAAGGGTTATGTATTTGATTTTGAGTATTATTAATGAAACTATGCTTAGCACAACTGGGCATAGGTTCGCTTCCCACACAAACATCCCAGGTTCGATCCCAGGCGAGCCAAAAAGTGGTAAATTATACTAATGCCACGTGGCACCATCTCATTGGTCCACGTGGCAACCCGACCCGGTTATTAACCCGACCCGATGACACGTGGCACCACTCATGTGGTGACACGTGGCGTTGACCAACCGTTGACCGGCCTAACCACAGGGCCTAACCACAAGGACGATTTATGTAAATATCTCTTAACAAATGTTAAATTATGTATATAATAGTAGGATTAGTAAATTGTTTGCATTGTTTAGGAGGATTAATAGATTGATACACAACTTAGCAAAATGTGGTAACTTGGATACATTTAGAAACACTTATCCCTTACTTCTTTTGTAATACCTGAATTTCTAAAATTCACAAAAAGACCAAAATACCCTTATGATCAAAAGTAAGAATAACTAAATAAACAGAATACCAAATGAACTACGTAAATTCAGAAACCTTATAAGAAAATCACATATGATCCAAATAAATTTTGATTGACTTTGTAAAGTTAATTTTATAGTTTATGATTTTATAAAAATTCATTTTGTATTTTCCCTAATAACCGAATATATTTAAATGTTTTATAAAAGAATTTAATTAGTAAAAGCCCAATATAAATTTATACTATTAAGAGACCATTTAATTTAAGTCCAATACATATTAAAGCCCATAATAAAAATAATAAATCAAGTATATATACATATATTCGGTCCCTAATAACTCATTATTGCCGATTAACCCTAAACCGACTCCAAAACCCCTAATAAATCGAATTCCAGTTTCCAGAGGTTGGGACCATTTTTCTTGGACGAGATTCAAGGTATAGAAGGTGGGAAAAATAGTGATCGAGTTCCAGAGTTTCTGTTTTAGTCGTGGTGTGTTTTTGAAGGAATTAGGGTTTCGACAAGAGGGGTTTTTTTGTGTTTTCTTGTTCTATCGATTCAAGCTCATCAAGGGTATGTTTCTAATGTTGATTTCAGTCCTATAAGTCGTATATAACACATAAAAATTGGCCATACGTGATTTATATGTCGTATGGAATTATTTGAAATCCAAAACCCTAAAAAGCGTACGAATATAACGAATGAGCTTATAATATCTTTAGAGATTATGAAACTATTTTTCCAGAAGTTAGTATATGATATACAACCTGAATAAAATACATGTCCAAGGATTTGAAGCTTGTGTAAATTGTTTTGGGGTTTTCTTGATTCGAAAAGCATAAAAGGAAAGGTTTTAAAAAGGGGCGATTAGGGTTTTGTATAAACTAGGGTTTCCTTATAATCATGGAAGGTAATTAATGAAGTAGTAATGATAAGCTAATGATTGGTGAAACCTAGGTTTAGGGCTTGTACTTGAAATTATACTTATTCGGGTTTTAAATAAAGGTTTGGGTTGGTTTTGTAAATATTGAAACTTAAAGGTTATTTTTGTAAACAGTAAAATAAAGGTCTTAAACGTATAAAAATAAGTGTGGGGGTTAAACATGTAATATTGGATATTTAAAGGGCCATACGAATTGTATTTAATTTATTAGGGTACATTTTGTAAATTCTAAAACCTTTGGGTTAAAAGGGTAAAATCTGATAAAGTAAGGTGAGATTGTGAACTTAAAGATGTCAAGGGTGTAATTTGTAATTCTGAGCAATTATGGGTTCAACAAGTGTAAATTGATTTTGTAGAGACACGCAAGAGTTTAAATTAATTTCGTTTGTTATCATTTACGTTCTAGGTTAAATTGGGAAATCATTAAAAGAAGTAATAGGTGAATTTAATGTGTATTTAGTAATATTTAAAGAGTAAGGGAAACCCTAGAACCTAAATAGAAAGTTGGTGAATTAATGAGGTATACCCTAAAATGTTGTAATTCGTCTGTCACTAAAAATGGGAATGATCTGACAACTCTAAAAGTATTAATGAGATTAATCCGTTATACTAATAAGTATTAAATAAATCATAATCCGTGTAGATTCGTTGAGGGAGACGCGACGTTACTTCTTCATATTCCTACATTCGTTTCTTTTCTCTCATTGCTTTAAGGTACGGATATTCTGACCTTTTCAGTAAAGGTCCCTCATGTTTCCCTTCTTTGTCATTCTCTTATGCTTATTAGGATTTCCTATGCCATTGCTATGAACCCTGTTCTGAATGTTTGATTTGTTACTTATCTGAACTTATGATCTAATGAACTATGCCATATCTGATGTGAACTTTATGTTAAGAAGACTTTGATATGTGTAATTGATGAACTTTGCTATATTTGAATATGAACCTTATGATATGATGTTATCTGATAAGTGATATGAAATCTTTATGATGATATATGATCTGTGTCATTTATGACAATTTGTTTGACCTAAGTTAGTTTGACACCCGAGCCAAATATAACTAGTCATGGGGGTTCCATGTCCGTATCAGTGATGCACCTCTGATATGACTCTAGGGCAGTAGAGTGATGTTCTGCCACGTCCCTTATCTGTATCTGTTATGAGCTCAAGTATATGTTATGGCCAATATTTGTCTGTGGGGCGTATGGATGCATCCTAGATCTGATCTGTTATCCGATATGATTTGTCTGGTGAATGATGTCGTGTGCAATACGCGTCTTCACAACTTCTGGGAGCTAGCTACTCTAAATTATTTGCTAAGATGACTCATGCATATGTATGATGATTTTGATATGATATGTTCTGGGCTCGAGGTAGTTAACTAAATCTGTATTTGCTAATTATGTGATAAGTATTCTGATTATGTTTTGGTATGTTAAATGCTTATGATTATGTCTTCGGCTTATTATATGTTATACATGTGTATGCTATTGTATGTTTATGTGAATGCCATCTACTATGCTTAAATATGATTCGTATGCTGCAATCTGATATTATGATAGTTTATCGTTATGTGGATTCGTTGGTCTGTGAGATGAATGTGTTAGTGTGATAGTTAGTATTTTATAACTTTAATATGTATAGTTTGATCAGTTAATTTTGGTAACTTTGCGTAGATGTTAGTGTTTTATTGCCTATGTGATCTGCCATGTTTGAACTCTGCTGATGTTAGGATTTGATCTGAGAGCTGGTTTAGCTTATGATATCTGTTTGGATAATTGCTAATGGTTATGCTATGTTTTGCTTGGTCTTTCTAATTATAGTTGTCTGCTATGTTTCTATTTGTTTGTGTGACTGCCATGATTTGAACTGCTTATTTCCGCTGTTGCAATATTGAATTAAGTACATTAAATGTTGATTAATTGATTTGTATGAATGCCATGTTTATTTTGCTAGAAACTGTTTCCGTTAGTTTTGAGACTTTCCGTTTGGCTTATATGTAATCTGTTATCTTGATATGTTGTATGTTTAGTTGTCCTGATGTGTTTGTGTTTGTGTCTTTAATGTGCTATGTGATGTCTATTGTTATGTTCTGTTTGGATTTCTGTATATTTGTGCTTCCGCAGAATCCTGAAAGATCCTTCGTCATTATTTCATTTTAGTTTGTTATTCGTATATTTGTTTTGCTTTTGTTTCGTTATATTCGTTCACTGGGCTTTGTAAGCTCAGCCGCACTTTTCTTTTCCTGCGGCAGGTATTAAGCATTCAAGATAAGCTTATGGGATAGCTGATCTGGGTTGAGAGTAGAGATGAGAGCAAGACTTTGACCATAGAGATCTTAGATTTATTTTGAATATAAGTTATTTATATTATCTTTTGTAAGTTTTTGTAAAGGCTTCCGCTATTATACATTAGTTAAAGTTCTGATGTGAAACCATATTGTGATATCTTTACCCTTGTGGGGTTGGGGCGTTACAATTTATGGTATCAGAGCCCTAGGTTTTAGGACCCTTAGAGCTTAGGCTATGACCTGTGAGAAGTGGGTAGATTTAGGATTTTCCTTTCTGCGTACTCCTTCGCGTGCCCCATCGTATTTAAGTTTTGCTGATAGTTGGTATTCTTTTAGATGGTTATTCCCCGTCGCGCTAGTTCATCTGATAGGAGTAATCGAGGACCGGCTAGGCAACATAAGGAGAAGACGAAGTGGGCCGTTATCATTGCTACGGGCTGCACGAGGTATGGTAAGGTGAAGAGGACTAACAAGAGGATAAAAGTTCCGGCCAATATGTGGCCATGTACCATCGAGGAGAAGCTGACCTTGAGGACCATTGACGGGGAGGTGGTGGAAGAATATGAAACTAAGGTGGTTGACAACGAAGGTTTCACTACTACATATCATGATAGGTGCCCCAAGTTCGTTGAGGATGAAGGAGAAGGACGAGCTGAGAGTCGCGATCTGTATGCCTTCGTGGATCGTGTGCCAGAGGAGGAAGAGAGGAAGCGTAAAGGTGGCTTTGCTAGTGGCTTCCTACCACAGCCTGAAGGAAACAAGAACGGATGGATAAGCGAAGAGGAGGAGGAAGAAGAGGAACCCAAGGAAGAGTACGAGGTGGAGTCGGAAACGGAGTCTACGGCTACTAGTAGGTTCAATCCGACACAAGAATAGGAGTTTCGTTTCTGACTTGTTACTCTCTTTATGAGAATTTTCTGACGTTTGATTTTGAGCTAGGCTCTTTTGTTTTCATTTGACGTTTGAATCTAGGATTTTTAGGTTTTGTTTTGGAAGATCATCTTGAGACGATTCTGCGAATTTTGTTTGATTAATGGAATAAACAAATTTGATAATATAGTTCATGTTCGTTGTTTTCTTTCTGATAGATTCGTTGGGTTTCCCTTAGTCCTCATCAGTTTCGTCTGCTATTTATTTTCCTATATGATGTTGTTTTATTATTGTTTGGTTAGGTATGACCATTATGATGGTATACTCATGTGGTTTTGGCCTATTGTAGTAGGATTATTTGTTATCTGTATATTATCTCTATATGGTTTGTTTTGCTATGATATTCGCTATGTGTTGTATCATGACCGAGACCAAGTATAGTGACGATAAGGACTTGTTATGTGATGCAAGTATTATGACGCCTGATCAACGTAATAATACCGAGATCATATAATCTGAACTTATTGAAAGTATACCACGTCTGGGGAATGCCTATGATTGATAGATGTATGGATTTGCCTTATATCCGTTATTTGGTGCTTTTCATATTGGGTTGAGACTCTATATTTGATTATGAGATTTTCGTCGGTATCTGTTGCATATAAGTTTTGTACCATTGGGATCCGAAGTTGTTATTATCTGCGTTAACCTATGGATTGTTATGCCTTCCTTATATCTGTATGTTTCCACATACTCATGCGATTAGTAGACCGTTAGGATTCGTTCCATCTATGCATATGATAGTTTCATCATTTAATACCTGTGTAAGTTAGAGCGTGTTTTTGAATTTTCCTTATCTCATCTTTTACTGCTAATACTTTACTAAGTATACGAGTAGCATTCGTCATATATTCCATGAAGTTTCGAAATCCACAATTGTCGCCGTACTATTCCATCTTGTTCAATTTCGAGGACGAAATTTCTTTTTAGAGGGGAAGAAATTGTAATACCTGAATTTCTAAAATTCACAAAAAGACCAAAATACCCTTATGATCAAAAGTAAGAATAACTAAATAAACAGAATACCAAATGAACTACGTAAATTCAGAAACCTTATAAGAAAATCACATATGATCCAAATAAATTTTGATTGACTTTGTAAAGTTAATTTTATAGTTTATGATTTTATAAAAATTCATTTTGTATTTTCCCTAATAACCGAATATATTTAAATGTTTTATAAAAGAATTTAATTAGTAAAAGCCCAATATAAATTTATACTATTAAGAGACCATTTAATTTAAGTCCAATACATATTAAAGCCCATAATAAAAATAATAAATCAAGTATATATACATATATTCGGTCCCTAATAACTCATTATTGCCGATTAACCCTAAACCGACTCCAAAACCCCTAATAAATCGAATTCCAGTTTCCAGAGGTTGGGACCATTTTTCTTGGACGAGATTCAAGGTATAGAAGGTGGGAAAAATAGTGATCGAGTTCCAGAGTTGCTGTTTTAGTCGTGGTGTGTTTTTGAAGGAATTAGGGTTTCGACAAGAGGGGTTTTTTTGTGTTTTCTTGTTCTATCGATTCAAGCTCATCAAGGGTATGTTTCTAATGTTGATTTCAGTCCTATAAGTCGTATATAACACATAAAAATTGGCCATACGTGATTTATATGTCGTATGGAATTATTTGAAATCCAAAACCCTAAAAAGCGTACGAATATAACGAATGAGCTTATAATATCTTTAGAGATTATGAAACTATTTTTCCAGAAGTTAGTATATGATATACAACCTGAATAAAATACATGTCCAAGGATTTGAAGCTTGTGTAAATTGTTTTGGGGTTTTCTTGATTCGAAAAGCATAAAAGGAAAGGTTTTAAAAAGGGGCGATTAGGGTTTTGTATAAACTAGGGTTTCCTTATAATCATGGAAGGTAATTAATGAAGTAGTAATGATAAGCTAATGATTGGTGAAACCTAGGTTTAGGGCTTGTACTTGAAATTATACTTATTCGGGTTTTAAATAAAGGTTTGGGTTGGTTTTGTAAATATTGAAACTTAAAGGTTATTTTTGTAAACAGTAAAATAAAGGTCTTAAACGTATAAAAATAAGTGTGGGGGTTAAACATGTAATATTGGATATTTAAAGGGCCATACGAATTGTATTTAATTTATTAGGGTACATTTTGTAAATTCTAAAACCTTTGGGTTAAAAGGGTAAAATCTGATAAAGTAAGGTGAGATTGTGAACTTAAAGATGTCAAGGGTGTAATTTGTAATTCTGAGCAATTATGGGTTCAACAAGTGTAAATTGATTTTGTAGAGACACGCAAGAGTTTAAATTAATTTCGTTTGTTATCATTTACGTTCTAGGTTAAATTGGGAAATCATTAAAAGAAGTAATAGGTGAATTTAATGTGTATTTAGTAATATTTAAAGAGTAAGGGAAACCCTAGAACCTAAATAGAAAGTTGGTGAATTAATGAGGTATACCCTAAAATGTTGTAATTCGTCTGTCACTAAAAATGGGAATGATCTGACAACTCTAAAAGTATTAATGAGATTAATCCGTTATACTAATAAGTATTAAATAAATCATAATCCGTGTAGATTCGTTGAGGGAGACGCGACGTTACTTCTTCATATTCCTACATTCGTTTCTTTTCTCTCATTGCTTTAAGGTACGGATATTCTGACCTTTTCAGTAAAGGTCCCTCATGTTTCCCTTCTTTGTCATTCTCTTATGCTTATTAGGATTTCCTATGCCATTGCTATGAACCCTGTTCTGAATGTTTGATTTGTTACTTATCTGAACTTATGATCTAATGAACTATGCCATATCTGATGTGAACTTTATGTTAAGAAGACTTTGATATGTGTAATTGATGAACTTTGCTATATTTGAATATGAACCTTATGATATGATGTTATCTGATAAGTGATATGAAATCTTTATGATGATATATGATCTGTGTCATTTATGACAATTTGTTTGACCTAAGTTAGTTTGACACCCGAGCCAAATATAACTAGTCATGGGGGTTCCATGTCCGTATCAGTGATGCACCTCTGATATGACTCTAGGGCAGTAGAGTGATGTTCTGCCACGTCCCTTATCTGTATCTGTTATGAGCTCAAGTATATGTTATGGCCAATATTTGTCTGTGGGGCGTATGGATGCATCCTAGATCTGATCTGTTATCCGATATGATTTGTCTGGTGAATGATGTCGTGTGCAATACGCGTCTTCACAACTTCTGGGAGCTAGCTACTCTAAATTATTTGCTAAGATGACTCATGCATATGTATGATGATTTTGATATGATATGTTCTGGGCTCGAGGTAGTTAACTAAATCTGTATTTGCTAATTATGTGATAAGTATTCTGATTATGTTTTGGTATGTTAAATGCTTATGATTATGTCTTCGGCTTATTATATGTTATACATGTGTATGCTATTGTATGTTTATGTGAATGCCATCTACTATGCTTAAATATGATTCGTATGCTGCAATCTGATATTATGATAGTTTATCGTTATGTGGATTCGTTGGTCTGTGAGATGAATGTGTTAGTGTGATAGTTAGTATTTTATAACTTTAATATGTATAGTTTGATCAGTTAATTTTGGTAACTTTGCGTAGATGTTAGTGTTTTATTGCCTATGTGATCTGCCATGTTTGAACTCTGCTGATGTTAGGATTTGATCTGAGAGCTGGTTTAGCTTATGATATCTGTTTGGATAATTGCTAATGGTTATGCTATGTTTTGCTTGGTCTTTCTAATTATAGTTGTCTGCTATGTTTCTATTTGTTTGTGTGACTGCCATGATTTGAACTGCTTATTTCCGCTGTTGCAATATTGAATTAAGTACATTAAATGTTGATTAATTGATTTGTATGAATGCCATGTTTATTTTGCTAGAAACTGTTTCCGTTAGTTTTGAGACTTTCCGTTTGGCTTATATGTAATCTGTTATCTTGATATGTTGTATGTTTAGTTGTCCTGATGTGTTTGTGTTTGTGTCTTTAATGTGCTATGTGATGTCTATTGTTATGTTCTGTTTGGATTTCTGTATATTTGTGCTTCCGCAGAATCCTGAAAGATCCTTCGTCATTATTTCATTTTAGTTTGTTATTCGTATATTTGTTTTGCTTTTGTTTCGTTATATTCGTTCACTGGGCTTTGTAAGCTCAGCCGCACTTTTCTTTTCCTGCGGCAGGTATTAAGCATTCAAGATAAGCTTATGGGATAGCTGATCTGGGTTGAGAGTAGAGATGAGAGCAAGACTTTGACCATAGAGATCTTAGATTTATTTTGAATATAAGTTATTTATATTATCTTTTGTAAGTTTTTGTAAAGGCTTCCGCTATTATACATTAGTTAAAGTTCTGATGTGAAACCATATTGTGATATCTTTACCCTTGTGGGGTTGGGGCGTTACATCTTTGGTATGTATCTACTTGCAAAAAATAACATATGCACGTTCATTTTAATTATACCAAAGATAACAAATCGAATATATATATATATATATAGTGCGGTTCTAGATAAAAGTGTAATTAGAAGTTTTATTTTTATTTTTAATCAATCGGCATTTGTTCCTGGTCGTCGTATATCTGATAATATATTACTTACCCAAGAGCTTATGCGGAATTATCATAGAGGAATGGGTCCTCCTAGATGTGCGTTTAAGGTTGATATTCAGAAGGCATATGATACGGTTGATTGGAATTTTCTTAGGGCTATTCTGATTGGTTTTGGTTTTAACTCCAAAATGGTTGATTGGATCATGGTTTGTGTCTCATCTACGTCTTATTCCATATGTGTTAATGGCGATCTTCATGGCTGGTTTAAAGGTAAGCGGGGCCTTAGACAAGGTGACCCGTTATCTCCGTACTTGTTTACGCTGGTTATGGAAGTGCTAACTCTTATATTGCAGAAAAAGGTTTCGAATGCGGTTGATTTTCAGTTTCATCATTTGTGTGAGCAACAGCGAATTATTAACCTTTGTTTTGCAGATGACCTCTTCTTGTTTGCTAGAGGCCATCAGGATTCTGTTAATGTCATTATGTAGGCCTTGGAGGATTTCAAGAACTTTTCGGGTCTTGTCCCAAGTATCCCTAAAAGTACAGCTTTCTTTTGTAATGTTCCAAATGCTATTAAAGCTGCTATTCTCCAGTCTATGCCGTTTGCAGAAGGTTCTCTCCCTGTTAGGTACCTTGGTGTCCCCCTTATATCATCAAGACTTCTTTATAGGGATTGCAAGGTGCTTGTTGAAAAACTGGAAGGTCGTGTGAATGATTGGCGCAATAAGTTCTTATCTCTTGCGGGTAGGCTTCAATTGGTGAGATCTGTCTTATCGTCGATGCATTTATACTGGGCTTCTGTGTTTATCCTTCCTACTCGTATTATCCATGAGCTTGAGCAGCTTATGAGGGGTTTCCTTTGGTGTCAAGGAGAAATGAAAAGGGGAAAGGCTAAGGTTGCTTGGGAATCTGTTTGTAAGCCAACGAAAGAAGGTGGCCTTGGTATTCGTCGTTTGGAGGATTTTAACATTGCTCTTATGACTACTCACATTTGGAGTATTTTGACACATAAAGAGTCGTTATGGGTGCAATGGATCCATTCGTATAAACTTCGTGGGAGAAGTTTTTGGGATGTCCCTTGTTTGGGGGA